>OVBL01000347.1:0-462347 GCA_900406555.1 Pseudoturritis turrita
TATATAAATCATCAATTTTTATCTATATATAAACACTTTCTCAGATCCCCAAATCCCCAAGATTCCTTCTCTTCGTCTTCTTCCACGCTCTCTCCAATCCAATCCCATCAATGGTACGCTGCTCTTTTGCTTTCTCATGTGTTTTGATGAATACCTAATAATGGATGGATCCATTCTTCTTCTTCTTCTTCTTCTTTTTCTTCTTCTTCTTCTTCTTCACAGTCATCAGACGACGCGATGGATAAATACAACACTTTATCAGATTTTCTCAAGCAATTCTACATCCCTTCTTTCGTCCTCTCCCCGGAATCCGAGGAGGCTCCTCTCGCACTGCCCATCGCTCCACCCGAGAGCCCCGTCCTTGTCTTCATCAACTCCAAAAGCGGTGGTCAGTTGGGTGGGGAACTCATTCTCACCTACCGCACTCTTCTTAATCACAACCAGGTCTTTGATCTTGGCCTAGAGACTCCCGATAAGGTGCTCCGCAGAATCTATCTTAACCTCGAGAGGCTCAAAGATGATGATTTCGCTCGTCACATTCGAGAAAAACTCAAAATAATTGTGAGTTGTTGTTGTTTGCGCACATGAAAATGGAATCGCCACCATCTCAATCAATCTCTCCTCTTTCTTTAGGTTGCAGGAGGTGATGGAACCGCTGGCTGGCTCCTTGGAGTTGTATGCGACCTCAAATTGTCACATCCTCCTCCGATTGCCACCGTTCCTTTGGGTACAGGAAATAACCTTCCCTTTGCTTTTGGATGGGTCGGTAACACTCCTCGCCTCCCTCATACTTGCCTATGCTTTTTTCCTTTACTGTAAGTAAGTAAGAAGCGTTTCAATCTCTGCGCTTTGCTTTTCTTCAGGGAAAGAAAAATCCGGGAACAGATAGGACTTCGGTGGAGTCCTTTTTGGATCAAGTGTTCAAGGCAAAAGAGATGAAGATTGACAAGTATGTACATATCTCTTTCCCACAGCAACAATTGAGTCTATAATTATGGTCAATAACTGGTGAACACTTTTCTACTTTAAAGTTGGCACATACTTATGAGGATGAAGACTCCTAAACAAGGCTCTTGTGATCCTCTTGCACCTCTTGAGTTACCACATTCTCTACATGCATTTCACCGTGTTTCTCCAACAGATGAACTAAATAAGGTATCCTATCCTATTTTCCTGCCATGTAGCTGTTTCTTTTGTGCCATTTTGTCTTATATGGACAGACACCCTTCGTTTTCCCAGGAAGGTTGCCACACATTTCGCGGGGGATTCTGGAACTACTTTAGCCTGGGTGAGAAACTTTTGTTTGTACAAATGCTCATGTGCTCCCATCTCTTTGGATTTCCTTCAAGTCAAGTCATTAGCAAAATATCACTGCACTTGGTTTTCCCCTACATAGTTGTCATCTTTCAGTGGAATGTTGATAAGCTAGCAATCATAACTTATTAGCGAAATTTACAACTTTGAGCATCCAATTATTTAGACAAAAATAATTGTTATCAATTTCGAAAGACAAATCTCCTTGAGAGTTCTATTGTGCTTACGCAGGAATGGATGCTCAAATATCTTATGCGTTTCATTCCGAGAGGAAGCTGCACCCTGAAAAATTTAAGAACCAGCTGGTTAATCAGGTACCTTGTTCTTGAAGTTTCCTTACCCATATCTTAGAAGTTTATCCTGGTTGCTTCTGTTTGATTTTCTTTCGCCCAATTGGGGATGTGGAAGAAATAATGATTCTGATTTGTTAGTGGGACTACACCTTCTCTTTTTATACCCCTTTACTGGGATTTAAACTAAACAAAGACTAGATACCTTGCATTGGCTTCACATTCCATTTTCTAAACGCCAGAGTACGTATGTAAAGCTTGGTTGCACGCAAGGATGGTTTTGTGCCTCTCTTTTCCACCCTGCTTCACGGTGAGTAACATGTGAATATATTCTTCTACCAGTTCACTGTTTTTCTGTTCTGAGTTTCAGGTCCCCCAACTTCTCATTCGCATTTTTAATTGTTTTTGACTTGGGAGCTTCTTGGACATTTTCCTAAATGATTTTAAGGCTCTGCAACACTTCGGCATCATCCTTTGTTTAAAGTATACTGTTATAGTGTCAATAACTGGAAATATGGCGCCAATCATTATTCTCTGCATGTGTAGTTTTTCTTCTCGTTGAGTGCTAAATCATGTCAAGTTTAAATACTCTAATTAGTATAGAAACATGCAAGAGGACCATATGGTTGGGGTTTTGATATTCTAGATTGAAATGAAAGTAATATTATGCTGGTTATATATCATCGGTAAATGAGTCCACATTTACTGTTTTTGGCTGTAACTTGGTTTCTGTATATGTATCATTTTGCTCTCTTGCACGATATAACGGAAACCGCTATGGCTTCCCCTGTAGGAACATAGCTCAGCTTGCGAATGTTAAGATTGCAAATAAAAATGGCCAGTGGCATGACCTCCACATACCCCATAGGTAATGTTTATTCATCCAATCTAAACGGTCCTGAGTGATCACTGGATTAAGTGTGTATCCTGAAGTCCAGGATGGACATGTTGGATAGTCTTGGGATTCTTCTGTGTTTGGATCTTTAACTAGATATGGTTAGGTCTCAGATGTGACAAACCAATGCCCTACTTTCTTGCAATACATTGTTCAACCTCGAATATAAACTATTCCTGACATTTATTTCTGCTCTTACAGCATCAGGTCCATTGTATGTCTGAATCTGCCCAGCTTTTCTGGAGGACTAAATCCTTGGGGCACACCAAATCCCAGGAAACAACGTGATGTAGGTGTTGAATCCTCTTGATATTGCCTGGGTGCTACAAATCGAATTTTCTGTATTTATCTTTGCCATGGTAACAATAATATGCATATTCTTTCTTGTGACACAACAGAGAGACTTGACTCCACCATTCGTTGATGACGGCCTCATTGAGGTTGTTGGGTTTAGAAATGCTTGGCACGGTCTTGTTCTGCTCGCTCCAAATGGACACGGAACACGACTTGCTCAGGTAAGAATTGTACAATAAGGAGGTGATAAAGAGACCACACAGAGAGACACATAGATTGATGATTGAATGCGTACAAGTTATAACTTACCGAATCGGTTTCTCTTTTGTGCCTAGGCAAACCGCATCCGCTTCGAATTTCACAAAGGTGCAACCGACCATACATTCATGAGGATGGATGGGGAACCCTGGAAACAGCCACTGCCACTGGATGATGAAACTGTGATGGTAGAGATTTCACATCTTGGCCAAGTGAACATGCTTGCAACTCATGACTGCCGTTCCAGAAGCATGTACGACCCTTCAACACCTCGCCATCAGGATGCTGCAGAAGAGTATGATGATAATGAAGACGACTCAATGGCTGAAGCCGAGGAATTTAGAAAGTTTGGTGCTGCGGATACCTTCAAGATTCCTGACGAGGTTGATATTTCTCAACTTAGTTAGACAATTCACTGTTGATTTTATTCATTCTTCCTCAGATTTTTGTTTTTGTCACTCTTTCATAAAGGAGCCAGCTAGCAGCAAGTGGTATAGATTAGTACCCATCTTTTTTTTTTCGTTCACGCTTAATGGCCGAGATAGCTATGTAATGTATCTGGATTTATAGCAACACGGTTTCTAGTTCTGCTTATCGCGCATGTGTTGCAGCAGCTAAAGCAGGGCAGTGCAAAGACACCAAAGGCGAAACTTTTAGATGTTGGAACCGAGAAGTCGAGTCTCTGCTGTAACTCCGTAACATGGAACCTGACCTTTGTAGATTCATTTTGACGTTTTTTATAGGGAGAAGGCAATAATGAAAAAGGAGGCAGGGCTTCAAGGAGGAGGAATTCAAATGTTCATGGTTGGTCACATTAGGCAGCACCTAAATCTTAAACAAACTTGTCGTATACTAGTAGTAGCAACAGCACAAGACTAGCCTCATCAATGTATACATACCACATGAATCAACATTTATGTAAAAACTCGTGGAATCGAAAGGAAAATCAAACATATACACATGTCTGAAATGTTCTTAGAAATGAGCAAAACATATATATATATATATATCTTGGGCCAAGTAGTTGCTGTTGCTAAGAAGAAAAAATGATTGTTTACGATTTCCATTCAACCAAGAAAGATGGATTATATAGAGTATCCCCCAGACACTTGGAGATTGTTTCGTTAGCCTTCTGGGATTCGGCTCTTTCCCCTTGCTTCTTCTTCTCCCTGAGTAAAAATATCCAAGTTAGTAGGCTCTATATAAAAGCAGCATATTTGTTCAAATAGACCAGTGCTTAGTGTAGGTAGATAGGATTTAGCATCAATACCTCTCGACATACTCCTTGAGTAATTCCTTGGCTTGGACAAGCTTTGAGAGCAGGTTACGATATACATCGAGATCCCGATCCACGCTTTTCTTGTTGATATTTAGGGATGCACAAAGCTGTTCCATGAGACATAGATTAAAATTACCTCGATGTCAGCAAATGTGAGACAAATAGGATCACCTTGTCCAAGACAGTTGGATCAGTTGCAGTTGCAAGCTCGAGCAAACGAAAGAGGCCAACTGCGAAGAACCTGCTGTAACTGAAGCCCTCCTTACTCCCAGCTCTTGCTGCAATGTCCTTAAGAATTGCTTCGATTTCTCCGTCCCTAGAGGAAAAGCCAACCAGAGAAGCAGAAGTCTGACTTCGGGCCCATTCCTCCATCTTCTGAGCATCAATTCTGTGGTGAAGAAAAAGGCACAGATTGTTTTGCTCTCCTTTACAGAACAAGACACGTTGAGCAATGAGAGAGATTCGAGATAGCTAACCGGTATTGGTTAGGGTCCTCATTCAGAGCTTCGATGTAAGCTTTAAAAATGGCATCTCGATCCTGATCGCTCGGATATCCTTCCATGAGCTGATCATAAACAGTGACAAAGCCAAGTGCAAAAACAGGATCGTAACGATAAGTCCTCTTATACCTCATCAAATGCTGCTGTACAATGAGCTCCTGCAAAACCGTGTTGTAGATACTGGGGATGGGTCGCTTGTAAGCTTTTAGGAATTTTGACTTTGTCTCCGATACAGGAGGCACATCTGGCCACAGATATAGATAAAACCAAGGAAATGGATTGTCAAATGCAATGTGATAAAACATAGGTTAACGAAAGCGGAGGAGAGAAATTGACCGGTGACAGTTGACATGCAGCGAATAATAGATCTCGAAGAGGAAGTGGAAGGCCGAGAAAGAGTCAAAGAATGGCGAGAAAACGCCGTGCGGATGGCGGCGGAGACGGAGGCGAGAGGACGACAAGGCGCGAAAGTGGAAATCTTGTCCGATTGTCCCAACGAAGGAAAGGAAAGAGAAGCGATTGCAGCCATTGAAGAGAGAAAGGAAGGAGAAGAGAGCGTTGCTGTTGTTGGTGTTGGGGAGAAGAAGATGGGTTAATGAATCAAGTGATAGCCATGGGGGGATCAATGGGTGCTGCCTGGCTGGTTGGATCTTCTTCCGAGTTTGGCAAGGGGCTTATCCAACTCCACGAGTTGTCACAAACATGACACGTGTCTCCTCTTTTCTATATCTAGGCCCGGAACAAGGCCCATTTGCTTTGTCTTTTGCTAAACCCGGTCCAGCTAACAAAGCCCATAAAGAAATGCATGAGTTCAAATTCCGTTGCATCGAAATCGAATCACACATTTTCATTCTCAATTTCTGTATTGTAGAGTTTATTAACCTTTGATTGCCTAAGAAGCCGAATTTAGTTGATTAATTTGAAAGTAAATAATACATTCAAATGACCTCTAACCGGTTGGAAAACTCTTGCTCCCTACCTTTACTAGATCAAAGAGATTACAATCACCGCTCACTTGGTGGTGTTGTCTCATGTGAAGTACAAACACCAACGGGATTTATATATATGAAAATGATAATGATTGACCCCATTAGATTCATATCAATCAATCACCGATCAGAAAAAACCATGTCGGCAATAGAATCAGAATATGGGGGGAAGGGAAGGAGATAACAAAAACTGTCTCCATCCAAATCACAAGTCATGCAACTAAACAAACCTAATCAACTATGTAATATAGGACTACAACTGATAAGACAATGCTTACTATTCGTATTCTGACAAGGTGTAAATTATCAGAAGAAGGGAGAGGAAGAAGAGTTTTGTGGATCCTCCTTGGAAATTGGAAATTGGTAATCATCCCAGAGAGGGCTTCCAGGCCCCCACTCCTCTGGAATAGCATCGAACCATGCATCAGCCCACCCCGTCTCCTCACTCACTCCCACTGCATTCTCTCCTCTCTCGCTTGCCTCCTCACTAGCAGCCGGCGTTTCACATTGTTTCTCATGCACCGGAGTCGACTCTTGCTTGTTCAGAAATAGCTCCGGGAAATTAAGCCTGGCGGTCTCTCCCCTCAGCTTGAAGGCCTCGCGGTCGTAGGCCATGGCGGCTTCCTCTGCTGTATCGAAGGTTCCTAACCAGAGACGTGTCCTGTTTTTTGGCATACGGATCTCTGCGACCCATTTCCCCCAGTGGCGTTGTCTGACACCTCTGTACAGCTTGGTGGCGCTGAAGGGTTGGATCGGCGGCCTAACCAGTGGCAGATCACCTTCTTGTCTTAGCATGTTCATCATCATCATTCTCCCGCTCGGGCTCAGCTTCAGAATGTCTCTCCAGTACTGCAGCAGACGCTCTTGTTGCTGCTGCTGCGCGTTTAAAAATGAAGGACCAAACGAGATCATCTGTGTTTGCCTTGCGGGGTGGTCATTCGACTGTTGCTGGTTCTGAATAGCTGGAGCCAGGGAAAAGGGAAAAGCGACCCTCGAAGACGCGAAAGGGGAATTAGTTGTTGGCGGCTGATCAGCATAGGAGGAGGAAGATAAAAGATAAGGGTTATGCCGGTCAAGGGTCCTCGTCTTTCTGAGGCTTCTCTGCGACGTCGAAGAAGCTTCTCCAAAATACGGCTTCCACATGTCAGAGCCAGAACTTGAATCTTTACCCGTGCCGCGGAGCTCCTGATCCTCCAACTCCATCTCATGATCCATTTTCTCTGCTTCGCTGGTCCTGATGGATTTTCCCTTGTTCTTAGCAGCAGTAGTAGCCATAGATCGAAGATGATCCACTGGAAATATGTCAAAAGACAAGAGGAATGATCAATGGCAGAGAGAGAGGGATGTCTTGTGTGGTTACGAAATCGTTTTCCCCTTTATATATCAGAGAGTTTTGTGGGTCTTAACTGAGATGTTGACATACATCACTAACCAAAATATCCAACCCCATCTCAGGTCCTTGCCATAACCTCCTCTGTTTTTTTTTTGGACGGTGAAACATTCTTCCTTTTTCTCCCTAATTATTAAAAATATGTTTTGATGATAGTATGGTCGGCTAACCGCGGCTTAGGATGATGACATGAGATGAGATTGGAGCAATTGATTACGACGTAACCTCTATTTTAATTAGGCTTCAAAATCATCCTCTCTCTCAAGGGTTAGCAATTGGTGGTCAAAGTCAGCTTTGACTTTCCTTATTTTTCTTATTTTATAATCCCCCCACCTACAAAAGACAAACAAAACCGACCAAGTTTGAAACACACAAATATATATAAAAAAACGTATATACATATCTCATTCAACATCATTTTTGTCTCACCATGTTTCAACCAACTCAATAAAATATCTATATTGTACCTTACCCATTATGATATCATGAGTCTCACCATACATATGGAATTTCAAATCAGGAACTAACCAACATAAATAAGGAAATTGTGATAATGGATATATATTTAGCCTAAAATTAGAAATCCCGATCAAATTATCTTAGTGTATATATTATTTTCCATTTATGGAATATAATCTAGGGTTGAATAAACCAACCGTTGTAATGAGTTGAAGCCTTGTTTTTTCTTTTGGGCCATAATAAGATGACGGGGACGCAAGGAGGTGGGAGGCTCAAGTCCAAAACTTTCGGCAGAAGAAAGATAAATAAAAATTAACAAAAACAAAGATAAAAACAAAAAATGGTTCGTGTCATAGCTTAAGGCTTAAAAGTCGGTGAGGAATGGGGTCAGCTCTCTCCACTTCTCCTTCTCTCTTTCTCTCTCTCCAATCATATAACCTAGTCCGTTTCATTCAAACCAAAAATTTGTTTTACACTTTTATTATCCATTAGTATTTTAATAGTCTTATTTAGATATTTTAACGTGGTCCATCATTCTATTACTTTTTTCTTCTTCTTATTTTAACTTAATTGGTAGTTGTTAGATTGATTAAGAACGCAAACGAATGTCAATCCCAAACCACTCACTGTTCTATCCTTTTATTTATCTATTTATTGTGAGTGCTTCATATCTATATATCAACTTCCAAAATTTTAAAGGTTAAACTATAATAAACTCTACTCCAAGGAGCATCCATTCTTAACTAGCGCATGATTTTATGATGTCAAGCCGTTGACTTTGGTGACTAAAATATTTGACCTTCGATATTTCTGTCCACTTAGCAAACAGAGCCTAAGAAGCATTGATATTTTCGCATCCCAAAGAAAGGTGTAGAAAGTAATATAGTTTAATGTGATTGGTCATGTACTTGTAGGCTTCACTTGGACACAAAAAAAAAGCACAACTATGGGTTGTGAGACTGAATCACATGACAATAAATGGATCCTACTTTTTTGTTCGTATGAAAGAATGAGAGCGAGGAATTAAGGTCAAGGCATATGTTGTTGTTGTCGTCTCCTAAGGGCAGTAAAGTGAGCAGCAATCTGATCGTAGTCGGGAAGCTTAGGATGAACATGCTTAGCTTCCTTTAAACCTCTTTCTCCTTGTCCCTTTTCATTTTGATCCGGCCACATTGTAAACACGTTGTACACTATATGGTAACATTGACCACACTCTTTCTTTTGACGCCTTCTCCTTCCCTCGTAGTAGTACCTCCAACATTCCACGTCTTTGGCCATTGGACTGCTTGATGCTGATCTTGATCTCCTCCTTGACCTCTTTCTCTCTCTTCTCTTCTCTTCAGTCTCTCTGAATCTGAATACTCTTTGATCTTTTTCCACCACTTCCTCCTCTATATGATATAAAGCACATGCTTTCGTTAAATATTTGGATGAGCCATCGTTAGATATGGTTGCCTTTAAAAGCTTGGATGTTTTGGCATATTGGAAAGATAACTCAAACCGTTTTAAGGAGTTGTCGAGTATGGCTTGTGATGTTCTTAGTATTCTGATCACCACAGTGGCGTCTGAATCATCATTTAGCATAGGTAGTCGTGTTCTTAACAAGTATAGGAGTTGCCTCCTACCTTCAAATGTCCAAGCATTAATTTGTGCAAGGAATTGGTTACGTGGCTTTCAAAAAATTGGTAACTACTATACACTTTATTTGCATTATCATTGTGAATTTGTGATGATATCTATTATAACTAGTTGATTGTTTATTTGGTTCATTTGGTTTTGTATTTTATCAGATGATGAATTCGATTTTATTGTGGTGGAGGAGAAAGAACAGGATCGAGAAGAAGTTTAAAGCAAATGAAGATAAGAAGAAAGTCATGGAAATATTTAAAACATATTTTGTGTGGTTTGTTGACTTTTAGAGGCAATGTACCTCATCTTGTTTAGAGATTTTGTTGACAGGCTATTTGGTCATGATTTAAACAGTTAATCGTTTCTCATGGTTTAACCAATAATTGGTTACTTTTTTTAATCATCCAAGTAAATCCAATTTAGACGATCTTTTTGATGAGTTAGACACAAGCAAACTAAATACTCATATTAAGGAGCTTATGCCTGGCCTCACTGCTAAAGTATTTCGTACATACAATGCATCCATGACATTGGATGTAATGGTATGATCGAAAGCCTTGAGTCTCTCGGTTTTCATAAAATATACATATATCATTTGTGGACATAGACGGTCCATGGACAAACCCATATTTGTCTGCTGTCCATATGGACAAACCCATATTTGTCCACTGTCCATGTGGGCTGACCAAACTGTAGCCCACAAAAAACCTTGTCCGCGCGGACAAGCGGTCACGGACTGGCCCAATTGACAGCTCTATCTATATCCCTTGATGCTTTACAACGACTCTCTTCTTGTTTAATTTCCGCCACATCCGCATCCGTGAGAGTGAACTTGTACACTTGTGCTTCCTTCTCTTCTTCTGCCTCCCCGCTGTCTATTACCTACAAACAAGTAGTAGACTATATATACTGGCAACTCCCACAACATTAAGATGTATAATGATACAAAGATTCACCTGTTTGTGAAATTGGGGAGTGTATTCGAGTGCCAAAACTTGTAGACGGAGTCCGTGCTCAGCTGCTATCTCAGCCAACAATTTGGACTTGGTATCATCCGATTCTGAGATTGTGGAGAGTTTCTCTTTAACCTGCATTCGAGTATATATATTTATATAGTACTTGCATGGCTCAGTGGTAGACATTAATAATAAAGAGATGGAGAAGAAGACATTTGAGGAACCTGAGGGTTGACACGATTGCCAGGCAGGAGATGGAGAGCCGTTGACACAAAGGGTTGCCCGTAACGCTCCACAAAAAGAAGCCTCAAGGTGCGTAGCTCAGGCAGGTCTCCAAACCTCGCAGAGGCAAAGACAAGTGTTGAAACCGCTTCGTTGATGCCATCGGAGAGATCTCTGTGCCTCCGAATGTAGGAGAGGTGGAGGAGGATGAAGTCGGAGAAGTGAAGCAGCAAATGGTAGAGAGACATGAGATTCTCATCAAGGAAGAGATGTTGAGCTCGACGAAGAGCACGGTTTCGTTCACCAATGCGGAGCAACTGGGCTATGTCGTGACGCAAATGTGAGGAAATGGCGTATTTCTTGTTCTTGAGCAGCTTTAGACGACACTGAAGCTGCTTCACCACACTCTTACACTTGGAGGCTTTTCGCCATCCCAACAGAAAACCAAACATCGTATTCTAATTTCAAAATTGAAAGATGAATTGATTGAAACAGAGGATTTTAGAGTTTTTAGGACAAAGTGGGGATTATGGGGCAGAAGAATTCGACGGTTATTTCTTCCTTTTTTACCCACCCATTTCCGCCTTCCCTCGTTTTATTTTTCATTTCATCTAATTTTATAAAATCTCATCATATTGAAAATTATGTCCCAATGATAGAAATATTTTTATTCGATCAAAGATATATATATATCGAATGGTATGGAAAAATTGAAAAAAAAAACTCTACCTTGTTAAGGTTTGACCTTAAAAATTCATTAAAATGAGGTGGAATACGTATCATATATTCTGAAATTCTACCATATTCGGATTCAGATTTGCCAAATCCAAAACTGATTACATGGGTCAACATCAAAGAAGCAACTATCCAAAATTGGGTGCATATCGAATATATAATTTATTTTAGAATATATATAAATTTTTACCAAATACATCAGATCATCAATAATTTATTTTTTTTAAATTGATTTTTCATTTTCATTAACTCTTTAAAAAAAAAAAAGTTTTTCAATTTAAAATGCAAAAGTTACAACAATGACACTTGGCAATTGAACTTTTAAAACTGTAATTCTCACAGCCATTTTCTTTAAATTTTGTTCTTGTTTTGTTAGTTTTTTTTTAAGCCTACAAAATCTGACTTTTGTTTTTTTAAAGTCACAACCAATTTTTTTGAAAGTTAAATTCTCTATAGCAATTACAAAAATAAAATAAAGTAACAGTCAATAGTTAAAGTTCTTACCAATCACCCCAAAATCCGATTTTTATTTTTTTAAAGCCACAACCAATTATTTTAAAGTTAAATTCTCTACCGTAATTTTAAAAAAGAAAATTAAAGTAACAGTCTATAGTTAAAATCCTTACCAATCACCGCCAACTATTTTAAAATTAAATTCTCTGCGGTAATTCAGGAAAGAGAGACCAAATGTTGAAACCATAAATTCATACATTGAAGTACAAGAAAAATCAGAGATTGAGAAAAGTAATTCAGGAAAGTAATTCAGGAAAGAGAGACCAAATGTTGAAACCATAAATTCATACATTGAAGTACAAGAAAAATCTGAGATTGAGGAGGGTCCAAATTAACGGATGGGGAAGATGAGATCCCGAAGGTGGAGAGTTCTAGCCTAGGCCATCACGTCCGCCACAGTTCCCACGACCACGGCTTCCGCATCTTCCGGCTTTGTGAAAAGAGGATATCACCTCCTGGATTTTTATAAATGGTTTAACAAAGTAATGTAATATTTTGCGACAAAATTAATTACAAGTTTTGCTATGGTCTGAATTACATGAGTAAATAACAAGATAAAATTCCGAGTGAAGACTCACCTACTAGCTATAACAAAAGGCAACGTCAATGCTCAACTTTTTTTTCCTTTTCTTTTTTAATAAAAACATTAATTAGGGGTATTAATGGAGATCACACAAAAGAGGGGCCAGAGAAGGTAAATTGAAGGAGATTGCATACAAAAGTACGTCTTTCAGTCTTGCACAGAGGAAGCTCATGACACTCACCAAAGCAGCACGAACGAGGTTCAAGTTTTTAATTAGGCTTCCCTTCTTGTGATGATTCTCCTCCAAATTTATATCATTTCATACGTTCGATCTTGTTTTCATGCATGTGACTCTCCTCTTCTCTACCGTGAGTCTCTTCAATTTCCTATACGCTATGTTAACGATCCACATATCATATATATACCTTCTTTCTCGCCGTACGTTCCAATTCATATATACTATTTCATCCCAATTCCCAGTTTTTAATATTACTACTCATCACAGTATATCATGAAGTCTCTTCTTCTCCTTGCCCTTTTCCTCTCTTTCTTCTTCGGCTCTCTCTTCGCTACTAGGCATCTCCCAACGCGCCCCTATCCAAGTATGTATGCTCTTCTCTCTCACTCTCCTTCTTTCGTCTTTCACTGTCTTCAAAGCTATATAGTTTAACTTGTTCATGTTTGTGTGCGTGCGCAGGTCATCATCATGTGGGAATGTCGACCGGGACGTTGAAGCGTCAGAGGAGGCCGGACACGGTGCAAGTGGCTGGGTCTAGGTTGCCGGACTGCTCACATGCGTGTGGCTCATGCTCCCCATGCCGTCTTGTGATGGTTAGCTTTGTGTGTGCATCGCTAGAAGAGGCTGAGACTTGTCCCATGGCTTATAAATGCATGTGCAACAACAAATCCTACCCCGTCCCATGATCAGCCTCTCATACACTTGTTCTATGCATTCATTTCAACCGTTTTGTTTTCCTTTTGCTTCTCTCTCCGGGTACATGACCTTGTGTACGTATAAAATGCATCTTTTACTTTCTTTCATTTCTTCATTTGGTGCTCTAATTCCTCCACTTAGTTAAGTAGGGTCGAAATCTTAACTAAATACAGTTTATGAAACGAGATTTGAATTGAGAGAAGCCACTCAACTATTTGGGCTCTTCCACTTTATTATGGGCCATGACGCCGCATTTCAGACTGCAACAACCAAAATTCTAGAAAGAATAAAAATTTAAAGGACTCGTACGTTGTTGCCACCAAACTTTGGAGGCTCTCTAGTAATAATAAGCACACAACATTATCTACCCATTTGTTACACACCATCTATTTTCAACCATATCATCTCACCTTCGTTAAATGTTCCCACAGTTAGCTCAATATTTCACTATATACACACACAGGCCTTCCCTCCACAAGATCAAACAAACACACACGATCGAGCTTCATCTTTACCTTCCCAATTAAGACTTTTCTCTCTACAGTAAAAACAAAATGGCTTCGTCCCTGCTCTCACACGCAGTCGCTGCCGTGCTGCTTAGCCTGCTGCTTGCATCTGCAGAGCAAGTGAGCGGAGTGCGTCACATTCCCAAGTCCCATAAGACCACCGATGTCAAACACCCTGACTTTCTTGTCACCATTGAGCCCAAACCAACGATTCTCATCCCCGGTGTTGGAAGGTTCTTGCTTCCTCCCAAATGTAAGAAACCCTTCTTCCCTTACAATCCTGTCACCGGAGCTCCCCTTACCGGTGGGTCTATCAGTGGCCAAATCCCATCATACGGTGGTGGACAAGGGGGCGGAACTCGCACCCAACTCCCTGGTGGCGATGATACGCTTGTCCCAAACCCCGGATATGAAACTCCAACCCCGACCATTGGAGCTGGCGCTGGAACCAACGGCCAAGTTCCACCAGTGCCACAACCCTGAGTGTGTTTTTTTTGTTTTTTCAATCTGTCAACAAATAAGCATTGCTTAGATGCAAAAGGGTCTATTTTTTAGTGTCTTGAGTCTTGGATTGATAAGTAACATTATTCTGGTTCACTAGCCGCTACGTTAGAGTCATATGTTTGCCATCTCTCTGTATCTCTCTATATCTGTTGAAAAAAGAGAGAATCTTGTGTCATGTTCTTCTGATGAAATCTAGAGCATTTGTTTACCTACCATTATATAAAATAATGGAAATGTTTTGAAGATACATGTAAAGACTCCTCCAAAATATTAGATGCAGAAAAGCAAACCATCTATATGTTGAAGTTGTGATGATGGAAGCCACTAATCAGATTGAAGGTAACCAAATTGCTCATTCCCTAGACTATGAATGACCAAAATGTAAACCAAGCATAACCAAATTGCTCAGTGGATCAAATAATGGATTTCTCATAAGTCATCTTAGTAGTAGCAGTGAAAACATTCAGACTGGTTAAGTTGACAATTAACATGTCAACTTTTTTTTTTAACTTGAAAAATGCACATGGTTACACAAGAAATTAATCTCAATTGTTTTGTACCAAACATAACCGGATTAAACCGGTCTGAATCGCAACCGGCAGTTAAGTTGGGACCATAACATATTGTTTTGCGCTGCTTTTGTAGCTTAATTATTTGAGTTTCCCTCTGGTTTCTATATAAAGTAATCCAAAGGAAAACCTAGAAATTAAGCGGCACTTGTCCCTTGTTTTCTCGCTCTAAACACGAATAAACACGAAAATGAGGACACGCCGTCGTACATACACGGCAGCAACTCCGGCGTCCACAGTGAATCCCATAGTTCTAGTGTCCAATCGTGAGTTTTCCCTTTCTTTCTTTTTTTTGTTTGTTTTAATCGAAATTCCATTAGGGTTTCAATAAGGGTTTAGGTTCGTGTTCATCTCCCAATTCCATTCTAACAGTATCTCTTAGCTTCTTCTTCTTCTAATGATCAGACGCACTGCAAAAGCTACAGGAAATCGCAAGTGTATTAGAGGACGGTGGGATCTCCTCCAGGAGATACTGTCCCGCCTTGGATTAAAAGCCAACATACAAGCTTCCGTTGTCTGCAAGGCATGGTTTGAATCAGCTGTTTCTGTCCGTAAGTTAAAGCCTTGTCCCTTGCTTTTTTATCCAATAAACAAAAAAACTGTCTCCTACTGCCTCACCCTACATTCTTGTTAACCCATTACGCTCGATTTCCCAGAGTTGAAGGACCATGCCATCTGTTGTTCTAGGGATGGTTGGGTGCTTGCGAGATCATGCACTCTTTCTTAACCCGTTTACCAAGAAGCTCTTCTATTTACCTGAGGGGTCATTCGATTACATTGGGAATTCCTTAGCTTCTCAGCCGCTCCTACGTCAACTAGCTGTTTGATCATCTCCTACATCCAACTATCTGTAACGGCTTCTGCTGTGATCAGTACTTGGCGGCCTGGTGAAGTGTCTTCTCCAATGGTATTTTCTACTTGCTCGGTACCTGCGGTTACCTTGGGGTTTTGGACCCGTGTCAAACAACCTGGAATATTCTTCCAGTGAAACCCTGTCCGGCTTTTAGTCCGCTAGAATTCCTTAGGCCAGTGTTGATGACGAAGCATGAAGGAGACATCTTTGTTATGTATACACGCAACAACAAGAGCCCGACCGTGTTTAGACTAAACTTGAAACAAAATGTATGGGAAGAGAAGACAGATCTTGGAGGCTTGACAGTATTTGCAAGTCTCCCTACCTCTTTTATAAGTATAAGAGTTGGTCTCTCAGCGGAGGAGAGGAACAAAATATATCCATCATTTACCACTATTTATGGGCTGTATGGCATGTACTATTCCCTCGGTGATGGGAAAAGCTCTTATCCCCCTCAAGGAACCCTTTTTTGTAGCCGCATCGCTTGGGTGGAGCCACCACCCAAGAACCTTAATCAGTTGTGACTTCATCATCCCTTGTGTTTTGTCTTATCAAAAACTTTATTTATGCGTTTTAAAGGTTTGATTTGAATTACTTTCAAGTCTTTTTTTACATTGTAGCTCGGATACTCTGTGAATATATTGGACAAGTTCCTCCTATTAATCCAATGCCTACTCTTTAAGAGTTAAACTCAAGTGTTTCAGTCTGATTCTAAGACACTATCTACTATGGTTTCCGTGCGCGTTCCTGCAAATACTTGGAAGGAAACAAGTTAACAGGCTCTCTCCTGGAGTAACTACTGGGAAGACTTACGGACGGGATCCACTGTCTATATATGGTTGGTTCTTGATAAGCTTTTAAAACACATAGCATATAGATCTGTTGCTACATCAATGATTTGTAAACCAGTTCTTTGAGGCAGTTCAACTTCAGCTTTGGCATATCGCCGTTATATATCGTTCTCATATCTCTTCTTCATTTTAATCAAAACTGTTGGTGGGAATCCAGACCTTTGCGCGTCTGCTTCATGCCAATATACATCTAGACCTTTGCACGTGCTGCTAAGCCTACTGCTTGCATCTGCAGAGCATGTGAGCGGACTGCGTCACATTCCCAAGTCCCATAAGACCACTGATGTCAAACACACTGACTTTCTTGTCACCATTGAGCCCAAACCAACGGTTCTCATCCCCGGTGTAAGAAACCCTTCTACCCTTGCAATTCTGTCACCGGAGCTCCCCTTCCTGGTGGGTTTATCAGTGGCCAAATCCCATCATATGGTGGTGGACAAGGGATGATGAAAAACAAAAATTCAGTGAACACGTCAACTATGGGATCACTCCTCGCCAAAATCTATGATGTCTTTGAGTCATTTTGTTAATGTAAAAAGTGACAGATGGGAGGTTGATAATGTATAGATGAGAAACGCAAAGATTTCTTTGTATTTCTTCATTCTGCAATCTACAATTAAGAAAAGGGTTCCATTAAGTTAGTGATTGGTCCCCACCACTACTGTTTCAAGTTGAACAATGGAGCTCGAAGAAAGTGGACGATGCTCCTAAAAGAGGAGAGTCGTAAATAACAGAGAATTATGAAGCATTCCAGAAGGACAATGATAGTATCAGAGAGAGAGACTAGAGAGTAGACACACATTGGAGATTGGACAATGATAGTATTACATTTTCTCATCATTATTCAGAAGGTTGCGGAAGGGTTGTGAATGGCTTACCAGCAGAATAAACAAAGCGATAAAGTGAAAGAATTCACATACGATAGCGTAATCTTGAATGAGTATCTATGGGGAGGAAGAAGGAGGAGCAACTCGATCAGCCTCTATCATCGACTTTATGTAGTACTCTCCCGCTTTGTACGATGACCTCACCATTGGCCCTGATGCTACATACCTGAACCCCTGTTTACAACACACACATTTTCCATTTAGCCTTCTTTCCCATTGCATTTTTCAGCTTAAAAACTTGAAAACAAGGAAGGGACCATTACCATTTCCATGCCAAGAAGCCGATACCTCTCAAAGGCCTCTGGTGTCACGTACTCGGCTACTGGCATGTGCCGCTTAGACGGTCGCATATATTGCCCAAATGTCATAACGTCAACCCCTGCTGCTCTAACTTTCTCCATTGTCTTCAACACTTGATCAGGGGTCTCTCCGCATCCCAGCATTACCGAGGTCTTTGTTAGGGTGCCTGCAGGTGCATGCTGCTTAGCCATCCTAAGCACATCCAGTGACTGCTTAAAGTTAGCACGATGATCCCGCACAAAACTCTGAAGCTCTTCGACTGTCTCAATGTTGTGGGCAAAGACGTCAAGCCCTGACTTGGACACCTTCTCAACACATCCACCATCTCCACGGAAATCAGGAACTACATGATCGAGAAAAAAACTTGAACTTCAATTTCATGATAGAAGACATAGAAACAAATTAAAATCCCACATCATTGATTACCTAGAGCTTCTATCAACATCTCAGGCTTCAATACTTTCAATCTCTGTACAGTTTCAGCAAAATGGCCACTCCCCTGATCAGGTAAATCATCACGATCTACACTGGTGATCACCACATAATCTACCCCCCAGGATGCGATTGCTTTAGCCACATTGTTAGGTTCATTGGGGTCAGGCGGTGGAGGTGTACGCGATGTCTTGACATTACAAAACCTAAAAGAGAAGCCCTTTCAGAGAAAAGAGAGAGAGAGATGGAAACTCAAATCAAGCTGCTATTTATTGTGGTGCCCTAGGAGGATTTAAGAGGATGATGAATTCACCTGCAGCCGCGTGTACATGTGTCCCCGAGGATCATAATGGTGGCGGTGGCGGTTCCAGTTTCGCCACCGGACCAGCACTCGCCGAGGTTGGGACACTTAGCCTCCTCGCAGACGGTGTGAAGCTTAAGGTCTCTCAATTTCTTCTTGATCTGGACATACCTCTCGCCGCCGGGAATAGACTCCTTCATCCATTTAGGCTTGGGGAGGGGCTTCTTCTTGGTCCCGACCTCCACGGAATAGGTATCGCCGTGGATGAAATCGGTGAGAGAAGGCGACTCATCCGCCAACCGCGCTCGAAGAGCCTCGAGGCTCCTGGGGGATTGCGTTACGGTGACGGGGTTAACCGGAGTGGAAGAGGAGAAGAATCTCGACGCCGGACGAAGGAATCGGGAGAGAAGGGCGGAGCGGGATTGCATCTCGAAAGAAAAGTCCCGATTTCGGAGGATCTTTTACCGGTGACGACGACCACAACGAGTTTAAGGTGATGGTGAACCCTCCACATCTACAAGAAGGTCTCATTTGGGCTTTCCCCCCCCTTATATACGGATAATTTTGCTCACGAGGGCCCATTACGTTTCTTATCGCATTTACACACTCTCCCTTTTTTTTTTTTTTAGAAATTGCGTTGTGTAGCAAAAATTTATAAACAAATTAGCAAACTACCTATTGTTTTGGTTAGCAAATATACTAATATTTAATATTTCGCCTTGACGATAATCGGATAGTCTGATACCGTATAACGCCAAATTAAATAAGCGACAAATCGTTATTGATATATATTATTTCTTTAGCAATTTCACACTAATATTTAATAGTCTAAAAATCATAGTCCATCGTCTTTTCTTCTATTTCGTGGTTTACAAGGTGGTAGACCCATGAAAAAGTTATTGATTTCGAACTTGAAAACGACAAAAAAATTATATCACGTTGTAAAAATGTATTTTCACCAAATATCTCCACTAAACTTTTGTGTGGACACCATTCACCAACCCTATCCACTACACTAATTTGTTTATAAAAGAAACAAGAATTGTTCATTGTAATACACTACAAAAACTTCAATCAAAGAAGAAAATCATTCTCTTCATTCTCTCTAAAATAATCTCTCTCTTTTAGAAGATAATCTTCCTCTCATTTTTTCGGTATCCCGTTATTCACCGGGTATAATATTTTTCGTCTTTATATTTATCCTTCACGATAAATAATAATTCTTTTATAACACGTTATCAGCACGATCTCTCTATAATTTCAAATTTTATATGTATACGTATAATATCCTATAGTGCGCGGATTACCGCCTCTATAATGATATACTATTTTACAGTGGTTGCTTAACGCACCGTTATTCTTCTTTTATTTCGGTGGACGGATTGTTGCCTCCATATTAATTGATTTTACAATGGTTGATCCATGCACCATAATTATTTATTTATTTTTGTTAATGGTCGGTTTGCCGCCTAATAATATATTTACTATTTCAATTATTTATTTCTGTTAATGGTCGGCTTGCCGCCTAATAATTCATTTATTGTTTTAATGATTTATTTACTGTTTCTATGTGGATGACTCCGTCACCATAATATTACCGTTAAATATTTGTTTATATTATGGTTATTATACAGTGATGTTTAATCACCTGTATATAAATATTTTATCTGACTTCGTAAATTTTATCTGATTGATTATTGAATATTTTCGGATTAATTTTTCTTTTATACCGTTATTCACAACGGTCACAAAGATTTTTTTTCAAATTTTAAAACTTTTCCAACGGCTATGAATAGTAATTTTCAATCTATAAATACACTCATATTTCACATTTTCAAATCACTCAAAACATTTTATCTCCTCTCAAACATTTTTACAAAAATCATTCTAGTTTTTATTTTGTAAGAAAAATGTTTCGATGGTTTTTAACTTTTATTATTGGTGTAATTTTTAGTTGTATTTATGGTCTCTTCGTTGAAGAATTTACTCGCGAAGAATTTATCATAAATATTTTTTTACTATTTTATGCAATAATATTTTCTGTAATTGCTGTCATTATTAATGTAAACGGTTCATTTTAAAATAAAATCATATTATGTTTCTAATAATATTTTTACGATTTTGTTTTTAGAAATCAAATGGCCAATGTTGAGAAGCTTAAGTTCCCAGCTCTCAAAATTACTGGAGCTAATTATATAGCGTGGACAACGGACGTTGAACTCTATTTGGAATCGGCAACTTTGTCCGAAACCATCCAAGAGGAAAATAATTCATCCGCCCAAGCTAAGGCAAAGGCAATAATATTTCTGCGGAAACATTTGCATGAAAATGTGACGCATGACTATGCACACATAAAAAACCCTGCAGAGCTTTGGAAAGCTCTTAAAGAAAGGTTTGATAACCAAAAACAAATAAATCTTCCCCATGCGATGGAAGAGTGGAAAAACCTGAGATTTCAGGATTTTAAGAAAGTGGAGAATTATAACTCCGCAATGTTGAAGATTGTATCACAATTAAAATTTTGTGGTAAACCTGTCTCCGAAGCAGAAATGCTCAAGAAGACATACCTCACATTCCACAGAGAACACAGTGTCCTGCAAGCAATGTATAGAAATTGCGGATACACGAGGTTCTCTGAATTAATTGTAACACTCGTAATCGCAGAGAAGAATAATGATCTTCTCATAAAAAATCACAACTCTCGGCCTACGGGAGCCAAATCATTCCCATAAGTGAATGCAATGGATATGAAAAATCCAGAGAGGGGAAGTCAAACCTATCGGGGTCGTGGCCGCGGATTCAATAGCGGACGTGGGAGAAATTTTAGTCCACGAGGGAGAGAGTCTTTTAAATGGGTGCGTCCTGAACAAAACCCAAAATAAAAAGAGACTACCGCACATAAGCATGATAGCATCTGTTATAGATGCGGATCCAAAGGACATTGGTCCAATGTGTGTCAGACTCCCAAGCATCTCTGCAAGCTATACCAAGAGTCTATCAAAGGAAAAGGGAAAGAAGTGAATCTCACGGAACACTTTGAGGGTACATCGTACCTTGATTCTCCCGACTTTGCGAATGACTTTGATGAGACCGCTCTAGCGGATAACTGAAAAATGCTTGTAATGAGACTCATGAATAAGTCTCCAGTTATGCCATAAATAAAAACTATGTATTTCTGCTTTTCATCAAATATTGTGATTTTTCCATGATAACCTAATATATAATTATTTTTCTAATAAATATAATTTACCTTCTATTATCTTATATTTTGTTGATTACAGAAATGGATGAAACAATATCCAAGGAAATATTTCGAGAAATTTGTATACCAGATAGTGGAACAACGCACACTATTCTGAAGGACAAGAGATATTTCTCTAATTTAAGGCAGACAAACATTATTGTCAATACAATATCAGGTCCTACAGACCTAGTTAAAGGAAGTGGTAAAGCCAACTTCATGTTGCCTAATGGAACCAAGTTTTCCATAAATAATGCCTTATATTCTCCGAATTCTAAAAGGAATTTGTTGAGTTTCAAAGACATATACCTTCAAGGATATGACACTCAGTCTGCAACTGAGGATGGAAAAAAGTATATGTATATAACTTCCGATAAATCCGGAAAAAGGCTTATACTGGAAAAATTTCCAAAACTTCCTTCAGGATTGCATTATACTCATATAAGTGCAATCGAATCGCATCTAGTGATTAAAAGAAATCCATAAGATTTCACACTATGGCATGATCGCCTTGGTCACCCAGGCACCACAATGATGTGAAATATCATTGAGAACTCACATGGTCATTCACTAAAAATCCAAGAGATATATCAAGTGACTAAAATGACATGTGCTGCATGTTCTCTTGGAAAAATGATCATAAGGCCATCGCCAACCAAAATTGATAAAGAATCACCAAAGTTCCTTGAACGAATTCAAGGCGATATTTGTGGACCAATACATCCATCATGTGGATCATTCCACTATTTTATGGTATTAATTGACGCATCTAGTAGATGGTCACACGTTTGTCTATTATCATCTCGAAATATGGCATTTGCGAGATTTCTAACTCAGATGATCAAACTAAGAGCTCAATTCTCTGATTATCCGATTAAGAGAGTTAGACTAGACAACGCTGGTGAATTCACATCCCAAGCCTTCAATGATTATTGTATGGTAACGAGAATTGATGTTGAACATCCGGTAGCTCATGTTCATACACAAAATGGTTTGGCTGAATCATTAATTACACGTCTGCAATTAATTGCAAGACCATTGATCATGAGATCAAAACTTCCAACATCTGTATGGGGACATGCAATATTACATGCAGAAGCACTCATTCGGATAAGACCAAGTGCATATCATAAATATTCCCCATTACAGTTAGCTTTCAGTCGAGAACCGAATATATCCCATCTAAGAATTTTTGGTTGTGCGGTATATGTGCCTATAGCACCACCACAACGTACAAAGATGGGACCACAAAGAAGATTGGGGATATATGTTGGTTGTGATTCTCCATCAATCATACGATACCTAGAACCACAGACTGTTGACGTCTTTACGGCACGATTTGCCGATTGTCATTTTGATGAGAAAGTATTCCCGGTTCTAGGGGGAGAAAATAAACAAGTAGGAAAGGATATAGAATGACGTGTAACGTCTCTATTACACCTTGATCCTCCTACCAAACAGTCAGAACTAGAAGTTCGGCGAATTATGCATTTGCAGAGTATTGCAAACCAGCTACCTGATGCATTTGCAGATACCAAAACGGTAATTAAATCACATATACCGGCTATAAATGCTCCTGCTCATATTGAGATACCAAATGAGCGCGAAAGAGCAGATAATACACGTGAGTCTAGAACACGCTTGAAGCGTGGTAGACCTGTCGGTTCTAAGGATAAAAATCCTAGAAAATGAAAGGAATCTGAAAAGCATAATGATCCCAAAATCAGTGAAAGTATTTTGGAAGAAACGAATCATAAGTCTAACGATGATTCAGAGCATCAAGAAGGAAATCATGAGATTTCTATAAACTACATTCATAATGGAAAGATATGGAATCGCAATGAAATGAATGTAGTTGATGACGTTTTCTCATATCTTGTGTCAAAAGAAATAAATGAGGAAAACGAAGATCCAGAACCAAAGTCTGTATATGAATGTCAGAACAGACATGACTGGATGAAATGGAAAGATGCAATACAAGTCGAACTTGATTCGCTTGACAAACTAAATGTATTCGGACCTATTACATTCACACCCAAAGATGTGAAACCGATTGGATACAAATGGGTCTTCACTCGAAAACGAAATGAGAAAAACGAGATTATGAGATATAAAGCTCGCCTTGTGGCTCAAGGATTTTCTCAAAGACCCGGGATTGATTATGAGGAAACATATTCCCCTGTGATGGATGCAATCACGTTTAGATTCTTAATGAGTCTAGCGGCTAACGAAAATCTAGAGATGCGTCTCATGGATGTCGTTACAGCATATTTATATGGATCATTAGATACTGATATCTATATGAGAGTTCCAGATGGGTTTAAAATGCCTGAGGCATTAAATTCCAAACCTAAAGAGTTATGTGCAATAAAATTGCAAAGATCATTATATGGGTTAAAGCAATCTGGACGTATGTGGTACAATCGTCTTAGTGAGCATTTAACAAAAGAAGGATATGTAAATGATCCTATATGCCCATGTGTTTTTACCAAGAAAACAACATCCGGATTTGTGATTATCGCGGTGTATGTTGATGATCTTAACATAATAGGAACTCAAGGGGAGATACAAAAAGCCTCAAATTATTTAAAAGGAGAATTTGAGATGAAAGATCTCGGTCAGACAAAGTATTGTCTTAGCCTACAAATTGAGCATTCTCAAAAAGGTATATTTGTACACCAATCCACATATACCAAAAGAGTACTAAAACGATTCAACATGGATAAGGCAAATCCTCTAAGTACTCCTATGATTGTTAGATCACTCATAATTGAGAATGATCCATTTCGACCACATGAGGAAAATGAAGAAATACTTGGTCATGAAGTACCATACATGAGTGCCATTGGAGCACTTATGTATCTTACAAATTGTACTAGGCCTGATATATCATTTGCCGTTAATTTTTTGGCCAGATTCAGTTCATCCCCTACGCGAAGGCATTGGAATGAGATTAAACATATCTTTCGCTACCTTCAAGGGACTACTGATTTAGGTTTGTTTTATCCTAAGAATTCAAATGGTCAAATGATTGGTTTTGCAGATGCAGGATATTTGTCAGATCCACATAAAGCCTGATCACAAACTGGATACGTTTTTACGATCGGAGGTACTGCTATTTCTTGGCGTTCTCAGAAGCAGACGCTCGTGGCAACTTCTTCAAACCATGCTGAAATAATTGCGCTCCATGAAGCAATTAGAGAATGTGTATGGCTGAGATCAATAAGCCAACACATCCGATCGAGCAGCGGGATCAAAGTAAACACAGAGCCAATTATCTTATATGAAGATAATGCTGCATGTGTCGCTCAGACGAAGGAAGGATATATCAAAAGTGATAGAACCAAACATATCCCTCCGAAGTATTTCTCATACACTCAGGAACTTGAGAAGACTAAAGTCATTGAAGTCAAATAATCATGTGACAATGCCGCTGATCTCTTCACAAAGTCACTACCTACCACAATGTTCAGGAAACATGTCCATAACATTGGAATGCGTCATCAACGAAACTTACAAGATGACACATGATCATTCGAAGGGGAGCTTGCGTGGTTGTACTCTTTTTACCTTGCTATGGTTTTTCCCACTGGGTTTTCCTGAAAAGGTTTTTAATGAGGCAACAAAGACGTTAAGCAAAGGTGATAGTGACACTGGTCTCCAAGGGGGAGTGTTGTAAAAATGTATTTTCCCCAAATACCTCCACTAAACTTTGTGTGGAGACCATTCACCAACCTCATCCACTACACTAATTTGCCTATAAAAGGAACAAGAATTGTTCATTGTAATACACTACAAAAACTTCAATCAAAGAAAAAAATCATTCTCTTCATTCTCTCTAAAACAATCTCTCTCTTTTAGAAGATAATCTTCCTCTCATTTTTTCGGTATCCCATTATTCACCGGATATAATATTTTTTATCTTTATATTTATCTTTCACGATAAATAATAATTCTTTTATAACATATCATAATTTTTTTGTTTAATAAGGCATAATTCCAGCGGATCACCGCTGCATAACTAAAAAAAGATACGATAATACTTTTATGGACGGAAACTTCGGAAAAATGAAAAACTACACATAAGAAATTTAATTTCTAGCTCTCATATACATTGATTTATGGCCGGTTGACCATTCAACCATAAATGATTTTGGTTTTACATGTTAGAGCGGTCGCATTACCCAGTGATGAAGATCTCAAGTAATATGTAGTTGTGTAGGGGTAGAAACTAAATACTCAAACTACTATAATATAAAAAATTAGCAAAAAATACTATAATATATTTTAAAAATACATGAATTACCAACCAACAAAAATGGAATCGTATTTTCTAAATAGCATTTGGGTAATATATTTCCATTTGATATCTTTATTATTTTCTATTTATATCAAACAATAATGCTATTTATTGTTTTCCACTTTTTTTGTTGCCAAGTATTGTTTTCCATTTTGAGTTGGTTGGAAACCAAAAAACTTACTGGTTTTATAAGATGTTTTTTTAATTTTTTTGGATATCGTGTAATCAATAGTATTCTGTAGTTTTTTTTATAATTGGCTGAATTATTTTTATTTTATATATTAAATAATATTTTTGAAATCAAAATAATTTTTGAATTTCCGTATTTTTAGATAAAACATCTTATAGTATGTTTTGAAACAGAAAGAGTATTATATACCCTTTAGTATTTATACTAAGGTTGGTTAATGCTGGTTTAGAAAATCGGTTGCACTTATTTTAGTTTTTACTCTTTTTATATTTCACACCATAACATAATATTATTTATTAGTTGCCCGATTTTCCAAAATTTGCTCTGTATCTATCTCTGTGCCTTGTGGGTTGGATCTGGTGAGTAGGGTGGTGCAATGTCTCGGTACCAGTCGTATGATGACGGCGAGGTTAATCCTTTTGCGGTAAGCTTCATTCTAGCTAGGGATTAGATCTGCCTCTTGTGCTCTTGATTTCTCTTGATCCAGTGTCTTGTAAGCAATGTCAGTTGCATCATTCCAATTCCTGGGATCGATTGATGTATGGATAACAAGTTTTGGCTGATTGTAGGGTAATCAACCTCTTTTCTTTGTATTTGAGTTTTCAGAATCCTGCAACTGTTCCTGCTGCAACGTCAAAGCTTTCACCTCTAGACGGCGGTGCCACAATTGATATTCCTCTAGACTCCGGAAAGGTATTCGAGATGCCAAGTTTATCTTTGAATAATCCCCAAGACGAATTGACGTTTGCCAATTTTTAGGACCTGAAAGCTAAGGAGAAGGAGCTCCAGGCAAAAGAGGCCGAATTGAAGAGACGTGAGCAGGTAATCTGGGATTGGATTTTAATGTCACATACCCTCATGTCAGTTCTCAAACAATAATTAGTTTTCGTCTATTGTGTTATTATTGTCCAGGAACTCAAGCGGAAAGAAGATGCTATCGCACAGGGTATCTTTGTTAATTTTATCTTTTGTAGAAACCTGACATTTCCTTCCATGTGAAATGCTCATGCTCTCATCTTCTTTTCGGTAGCCGGGATTGTGATAGAAGAGAAAAACTGGCCACCGTTTTTTCCTCTCATCCATCATGACATTTCGAACGAGATACCCATCCATCTGCAGAGAATCCAATATGTTGCATTCACATCATTGCTGGGTACAAGAAATGTGTTCTCTTTCTTAAATGAACAAACCATCTGCAATTGCAAAAGAGGTGCATCTGTTGAATTATTAGTGAACGATCTTTATCTCTGTTTGGCAGGTCTCGTGGTGTGCCTGTTATGGAACATTGTGGCAGTTACCACCGCTTGGATTAAGGGAGAAGGTTAGTCTTGAAACAGTTAAAAAGTTGCCAAGATGACTGAGCCTGTATGGTGCTAATCTGCTGACTCATGTACCTTTGTGTAGGTCCAACAATATGGTTTCTAGCTATTATCTATTTCATATCGGGGGTTCCTGGAGCATATGTTATGTGGTATCGCCCTCTTTACCGTGCCATGAGGTATATGGTGTATCCATGCCACTTAAGTTAAAAATAGTGTACTCTATCTGCTGCTGTATGGTGTGTTCCTTCTTTTAAGAGTCAAAAGTTACATGAGAATTGAGAGTGAGTAGTGTGGGTTGATTTGGTTGTGTGCAGGACTGATAGTGCTCTGAAGTTTGGGTGGTTTTTCTTCACGTATCTGGTGAGTTTTCCATATGGTTTAGTGAACATTTGGTTGGAATTGAGACATCCAAAGAAGGAAGAAGAGAGAGATTAAAAGCTTGAGATATAAATGCAGTTTCACATAGGGTTTTGTGTCTTTGCGGCGGTGGCACCTCCAATTATCTTCAAGGGAAAATCGCTCACGTAAGTAACTAAGTAGTTTTCTGAAAAGAGGTAAAGAGTGTAAGAGCTGAAGTGGAATGGTGATATGTTGTGTAATGCAGAGGAATATTGCCGGCAATAGACGTGTTGAGTGGGAATATCTTGGTCGGGGTAAGTTGAAAGCTTAGTAGTAGCCAATAATATCTGCCAATTGTTGTGGGGCTAACTTAAAAAATGTGGCAGATATTCTACTTCATTGGGTTTGCGTTCTTCTGTCTGGAGTCGCTCGTGAGCATATGGGTTATTCAGGTTCCCTCTCTCGTCGCTGCATCAATTGCAATAATTGGTTTTTCAAAGTGGTTAACACAAGTTGTTGTGGTGTGAACAGCAAGTGTACATGTACTTCAGAGGGAGCGGGAAAGCAGCAGAGATGAAGCAGGAGGCAACAAGACGAGCTATGATGGCAGCTCTCTGACCGCACACACACTTAAGTCCTTAACCCATCCACCATTTTTGTTTTTGTTTTTCCAGATAACATACAAACAGATCCTATAGGAGGGGGGATTACTTACCTCGCCACTCACTTTTTTTTCTTTTTATAACCCACAGTTTCCTTCCTCTCTTATTTCATTTAACTAAAGATTACAGTGAACCCAACTTTTTACTTACTTTGTTTTGTTTATCATCTTGAAAGACTATTATCAAATATGCAAAAATCTGAAATGGTAAATCCGAAACAATATGTCCACTCAAAGAGACATGGACATATCCCTCAATGTGTACATGAGGTCTGACGTATGGGGTAACCCCACAAGAGGTAATTTGTTGAAGGCTATGCTATCATTTATTTTTGGTTGTAAAATAATAATAAGAGTGAGAAAGTCAATGGCTAGTTAATGGGGAAATGGGCTTCTCTGGTATTAAATAGTCAAGCAGTTGAGAGTGATGAGAAGATGTTGCACAAGTGGTGATAATAATTCAATGTCAAATTTGAATACTGAAATTAGAAAGTCAAATGGGAGAGAAGGAGCCAGCTGTATCTGTGTGTGCCACGCGGCAGCAATCCGAATGGCTGAATAACTCCTAAACTGCTATTTAAGACACTCTACCCCCTTCAACACCATCCAAGGCTAACACACAAACATTTCAAGCCTATCTATCTAAGTATCTATTACTATCCATGGCCATCTTCTGTTTCCTTGTAGACCAGAGGAAGCAAGTCCGGGGGAGGAAGCCGGCTGCCGGGTTATGCTCGAGGTGCGGAGGAGGAGCTGTGGTTGCCGACATGAGAACCTCCACTAGATTCTGTGGGGTCCCCTTTTACCGCAAAGCTTGGAAGGCCATCGTCTGTCATTTCTGCGGCGCTGTGCTCAAATCTTACCACTGATGAACCAACCAACCAACGTCTTTCTCATCTTGTTTTTTAATTCATTTGTTTTTAATGTATCAAGCTACTTGCCATTGTATGTAGCTTGATCATTGCCTACCTTAGAGCACCCTAGCTAGTGTTTGTTTTCTGACTTAATGCGTGATTGAAATGGATCCTCTTTTGAAACACAAGTAAGTTAAGTTTGGTAAAAAGAGTTAATAGAAGAAGCAGAAAAGCCACATGAACATGACTTGCCTCCTCGGGAGGAAGGAATAATCAAAAACTCAATCCCCCCAACTTGCTTTTTACAGTTTTCACCATTCAATGCTCCTCTCTCTCTCTCTCTCTCTCTCAGATTCCTAAATGATACCAACCCAATTCTCTGACACACACAAACAAAACAAAAAAAATATTGGGCCGATCGTTCTCTGAGCAGGCCCAAAGTAACAACGAAGAAGGCCCTGGTTGGTTTCGCATTCGCCGCTAACTAACCTCCATCGTCCATTATCCTTTTACCCTAAATTAAATCTGAAACGTATAAAGACATTTTACATCTCTCACCTCCTCTGTTTGCATCTACCGACAGACATCACTGGTGAGTTTCGCATCTCTTCTCTCCTTGTCTGCATGTCAGATCAGATCCTCATGTCTTCTTCTTCTTCCTTTTCTTGCTTTTCTTATGTTGTGTTCAATCCGATTTACCTTGGTCAATCTTTGTAAGCATAAAGCAATCAAAATTTCTTATCAGATGATGAATTCCGCTCAACCTGATCTCAAGAACAAAGACTTGTTCGATTGTATATTGCACCTAGAGCATACCCACATACAAGAAGGCTTCGACGAGGGTTACGAAGCGGGTCTTGTGTCTGGTCGGGAAGACGCTCGTCATCTTGGTCTGAAACTTGGTTTCGAGACAGGCGAGTTGGTCGGATTCTACAATGGCTGCTCTTTTCTCTGGAATTCTGCTCTCCGTCTCGATCCCACCCGCTTCTCTCCTCTGCTCCACAAGCATCTCAATGATTTCCAAGTCTTGCTCCATAAGTTCCCGCTCTTGGATCCCGAGGACGAAACCAAAGACGAGATCAAGGATGATCTCAGGCTCAAATTCAACATCATTTGCGCATCTCTCGGCATATCCAAGAAACAACTGGAGTACAAGGGATACCCCAAGCCATCCTCAAATCTCGACTTCTAATCAAGAAAAGACTACTTTCTTGTATGTATTATTGTATTCAATTTTCCTCAAAGTTTCTCTTTTTTTTTACACTAAACTCTTTTAGAGGTGTATATGCAATCTAAGCTTTATTGGTCAATGCTGGCCACAAATCTAAATGTGGTGGATAATGCCACAGCTTCTTTTAGCCACCATTGACATATAACAAACGCACTCACACCTGCATCTATATGTATAGGTCGGAGGAGATGCTGAGAGAAATGCTTGGTTGCTGCAAGGTTTACATCTCTGAAGCTCGGAATAAGACTGCCCTTGAAGCCATTGAGAGAGCTGCAAAGCCTTTTCCGCCGGCTGCAATCGTCAACAAGTTTGAAGACGCTGCTTATGGCAGGGTTGGTTACACTCTTGTATCCACGCTAGCTCATGGGTCATCTTCTCCCCTGAAGAATGCGGTGTTTGCAATGGTTAAGACTGCTCTCGACACAATCAATCTCGAGTTGCATTGTGGATCCCATCCCCGCCTTGGAGTGGTCGATCACGTATGCTTTCACCCCTTGTCTCAAACCTCTATGGAACAAGTTTCCGCCGTTGCCAAATCCTTAGCAATGGATATCGGCTCCATTCTTCGAGGTTAGTACTTAATAGAAGGACCTCAGTCACAATCGTGTGAATTCCCGAGTTACAAAGAAAGTTATTAAGCTAAGAGGCAGAGCATTGTTTGTGTGTAATTTGTGATAGGCCGAGTGATGCATGCTCTCATCATCTTCTAGGCCATATTATCTGGGTCTAATGTGCAACAAGCAATGAATGACTTGCATCTTTCTTGAGTGAGAACACTTACATAACAATGTTCTAGGCCATGGGAGTCTTTGTAGCAATCTTTATATGAGGATGAACGTGTAAACCATTGTTGATATGTGGAACTAATAGATATGAGCCTCACACCTGCAGTTCCTACATATCTATATGGAGCAGCACAAGAGGAGCAGTGCACGCTGGATTCGATCAGAAGGAAGCTGGGGTATTTCAAGGCGAACAGGGAGGGACATGAATGGGCAGGTGGATTGGAGCTGGAGGTGGTGCCGGTGAAGCCAGACGCAGGGCCACAAGAGGTGAGCAAAGCCAAAGGGGTTGTAGCGGTTGGGGCGTGCGGATGGGTGAGTAACTATAACGTGCCTGTCATGTCAAGCGATCTCAAGGCAGTGAGGAGAGTGGCGAGGAAGGCGAGCGAGAGAGGAGGTGGCTTGGCTTCAGTGCAGACAATGGCGCTGGTGCACGGGGAAGGAGTCATAGAGGTTGCCTGTAACTTGTTGAATCCGAGCCAAGTGGGAGGAGATGAAGTTCAGGGACTGATCGAGAGGCTTGGCAGAGAGGAAGGCCTGCTTGTGGGAAAAGGGTATTACACGGACTATACAGCAGACCAGATCGCTCAAAGATATAAGGACTTGCTCATCAATTCATAATACATATGTTGATTATATTGTGTCTTCTTTAATTACTACTGTTAGTAACACTTTCATCAATCTATAACCTTTTCAAAATTTAGAAATTTATAAAGTTAAAAACAATATCATGTTTGTCATTCTCGGAACGTATTATTACCGACATCTCCATATCAGCAGTATATACCATCATTTATCTTCATTTTGTTTTGCTCTTGTGTGTTTTAGATATATTCTACATTGTCACGAGTATAAGTTGAAATTAGCAAAAGAGTAAATAAAAAGTGAAATGATCACATATGATACGTTCAATGAGAGACAAAAACATCAAATCTCATCATTGGTGTTTTGTCCCGACGACATATGCAAAAGATTTGTGTTTTTGTGTATCCCTTGCCTTGGCATTAGTTCTTAAATTTATTTGTTTCCACTTGCAGACATATATATATATATACACACACTTATGGGTATGACAAATTGGCAATGCATGCAAGTCATCAACTAATGGATTGTAGATATTTATGTCGTGACCATGTAGCAGTTAACATCTCTGTCCTTCAAATCCATATATATAAGCTGTGGTCTATATGATTTGTTAAAATGAAAAGACTAGTCTTTTAATATATAGATACCGAGTCGTAGATGAAATTGGAGGGTCAAAAGTCTATGGAAAAAAAACGTGGCTGAGGTGGAGTTTGGTGCGGCTCATTATTGACTTGAATTCTTCTTGGTTTGTTTTTTCCTTTTTGGCTATGCAATAAGTCACAATTGCATATACAGACATAAGATGGAGGAGGTAAAGCTATATACGTTATGTAACTTATGTTGTAGCATAACATGCCTATAATACATACATTGAGAGAGACAAGTAAAGTTGGGGCAGCTGTAAAATTCAACAGTGCAACAACCATGAATTTCGGTTGCCAATATTAAGCCGGGGTAAGTAATCAAACGCAAGTTCATCAAAGAAGAGCATTAGTCCAAAAACTCTGTTTCTTAATTTGGAATTACCAAATTAATTGAATTGAAGTAAATAAGATTCCCTATTTAGGTGTATATGTATATGCCCCACTTGTTCCTCGTAGTCATCATCATCTTCTCTCACCCTTTTACTACAAATCTCAAACACAGAGGAAATTAAATACACACATGTATATATATAGGTGTGTGCTGGAATTTGTGTATATAGAAAGATGGGCACATTGGAGTTGGGCCACAGTGGAGAACAGGGATGCGAGTCCTGTCATATACCTAACTGAAAGAAGAAGAAAAGCATTTTTAATTAACATTTTGCATAAATGGTAAAACCATGAAACCTTAGAGAGCTCAAAAGTCAGAAAGAAAGAGAGAAAAAAGAGAAAGAGGTAATTCCCATTTTTATTTCTATGGGTGAAGAAGAATTATAAATAAATATCTGTGGGTTTAGAAAACAGCCTATACTTTTCTTCTATCAAAGTATCAACCATATATGGACAATCACACAATTACAAGTACACATCTATGTATGTGCGTTACGCATGTATTTATGTGCTATTAAAAATTCCAAAAGAAAAAAAAAACATGATAATAACATTTACATAATAAAGATTCACAATTTTCATGCCCCACGACTCTCTTGTTTTACATTGGCCACCTAATTCGCATCATCTCTTTCAAATCCCCTAAAAAGTCTCTCTCTTTTTGTTTTACTCCAAAAGCTGTAACCTTTGAGACTTGGACATAATTTTCAGATCCCTGCTAGCTACTTCCTTTAGGGCTTTTTCCTCTTCTACTCATGTCCAATTACCTTCTTGTCCTTTACGATTTAGGGCTCTACAATCCTATATAAATCCACATTACTTGGTTAGGAGAAGAGGTCTTGCTTTAGTACGTATAACTTGTCAAGATCGGAGATGGAGAGGCAATGCGGGTCGAAGGAGTTGTTCAGCGAGGAAGAGCTGCAAGAGATAAGTGGTGTCATTGTGGGAGATGATCACGTGGAGGTCATGTGTGGCTGCACAAGCCACCGTTACGGTGACGCCATTGCGAGGCTTAGGGTTTTCTCTGATGGAGATCTCCAAATCACCTGCCAATGCACTCCGGCTTGCCACGAAGGTCTCTCCTTTCTTCTCTCTTCTCTCTCTATCTATGGGATATATCATCACGTCTCTTGATGATGCTTTTAGCTAAATGGGTTTTCATATTTGCATCAATGCATGTGAAATATGCGTGTTGAGATCGCCTCTGGTTTTCTCTACTTCACGTATATATAATGGCATGATGATAGTGGCAGGAATGCGTTGCAAACTTTGTTTTTCTTTTTCTTGGAAGGATCTTCTTGGTTGCTACTTGATCATGATGCTTCATGCAGTCTGGGATAATCTCACATTGCCATTAGTTTCTGATGTACCTCCGGGTTTATAATTCACATGTTCAACCTTTCTTTCCAAGTGATCGCAGACAAGTTAACGCCTGCTGCCTTTGAGAAGCATTCTGAGAGAGAAACCTCTAGAAACTGGAGGAACAACGTGTGGGTGTTCATTGAGGGAGACAAGGTTCCGCTTTCAAAGACACTGCTGCTCAGATACTACAACCAATCGTTGAAGAACTCCTCCAACGGATCCAAAGGTGTTATCCATCGAGATGAGTTTGTTGGGTGCAGGAGATGCAGGAAGGAGAGGAGGTTCAGGTTGAGAAGCAGAGGGGAATGCCGGACGCACCATGATGCAATGGCTGATCCCAATTGGAAGTGTTGCGATTATCCATACGACAAGTGAGTGATTAGTCGGTTTCTTTGTTGTTTTTACTTCATATCATGTATAGAGAGAATGAATGTAGAGTGATGGTTGCAGGATAACATGTGAGGAGGAGGAAGAGAGAGGGAGCAGGAAAGTGTACAGAGGATGCACTCGTTCTCCGTCCTGCAAAGGCTGCACTTCCTGCGTCTGCTTCGGCTGCAACCTCTGCCGTTTCTCTGATTGTAACTGCCAGACTTGCCTCGACTTCACCACCAACGCCCAACCCATTTGACTTCATTCCTGTAACTTACTTAATTCTTCTGCAAAACCATTTTTGTATGGTCAATGGTGGATGTTGTTGCCTTTTCCCTTAATAAATAGCTTGTTACACCTGTTATGCGACTGGAGAGACCCAGTAGGAAACACAAACAACTGAAAAGAGTTGGACTTGGAATAAAAGCGCATTTCTACAAGAACATGCCTCTTAATCTAATTTCATCTCTTGAGCTACACCCAAAAAGTGAATAATCTCAAACACAAGTCAAATGGTGATGAACCATACCATATACACACAAAGCCAGAGATCAACAGCAATAGTAACAAAACGCAAGCTGCGAGCATGCCATGGGAATAGTATACTTTGTCCTCGGAAGATTTACCGCAAGAAATATGTCAAGGAAGATGAATTACACATTAGCAGTGCCGAGAGCAGCTGTAGACAAGAGTAACTGATGCTGAACAAGAAACTGTTCTGTAATCTGTACTAGGAAGGTGGAAGACACATGGGGAGAAATACCTTGAACCAAAATTGGTATCCAAACCAGACAAATAGAATGAGAAAAATAATATTCCAAAACATAGGTAGAGTGACACTGTTTCGCTTAAATCTCTATGTTTCAAGCACAGGAAATTATGAAACACAAAACTATCAAGAATCATCCATTGCAGACATGAGATCTCAAAAGTGATGCATATTATTTTCAAATGAAACACAAAGGTTGTCATAACTAATTGCTGGCTTTGATACAAGACCAGTCACAATGTGCTGAAACGGAAAGCAAATGCACGAGAATGAGAGGTCTCTCCATAAAGTGTCTTCCGGGAGACAAATGAAATTCATTGAGCACCCTCCACAGGCTTCTGCAAAGATCAAAAATATGTAAGGGGGAGGAACACAGAGCCGCTTTGATAAGGAAGAAGAGCAAGTACGTACCTCTTTTTGGCCGCCGGTGAAGAGCTTGTATCCACTGTAGAAAAGCAAGCCCCAGCCGGACAGAGAAATAAGCACAAACTGCAGATTGGTAAGGGAAGAAGGAATCAACTCAACATTGGTGTTAAACGTCAAAGCACCGATCAATCACAGCTTCATCAACAAAATCATGTTGTGCTAACAATGAGTTCCACAAAACACAAAGAAAATATGACACTTACGTGCTCCTCTTTCCAGTTCCCTGGGTTCGTGGGCTGTTTCCAGAAGTCAACCTTGGTGGATCCATGGTGATCTGCACAGTGTAGGCAAATGCACAAATTGTTCAAAACACATTCTTACTTAAGGTATGTATCATTACCGTGATTCAACTTACAACCTAGCAACTCCAAGGAAAACAAACAAAAGATTCCAGAATCTTCGCAAAGTTGTAACATTTGTTCAATCAAACACGATCTCAAGGAGTAATTTAGACGTGAAACGAGGCAAATAAATTATGCGCCCAAAAATTAATTTCGAAACAATCATAGATCCAAGGAAATGGCGAAAGAGAGAGAGAGAGAGAGAGTACCAGCGGCGCCGGAGAGACCACGGCGCTGACAAACAGAGGCGGGTACACGTGCAGATGGAATCTGAGCTAGGCTCATGGCTCGGCGAGCGAGGGACGACATCGATCTCGACTTGTGATTTAGGGTTTGAGAGGCTTCGCGAGTTTGAGAGAGAGATTGGTGAGAGAGATCAGGTGAGACCCGAAGAGGGCAAACCCATTTTAAGATTTGTCGTTTCGGCTTCAAACGACGCCGTACTGATCGTTTGGTTAAGGCACCACTTAGAAACCTCCTTCTCTGCCAGAGGCTTCGATCTAAACAGAGAAAGAAGATCCATCCTTGTTTTTGCCTCTTTGCGTCATGCTGGTTACTGCCATTTGATTTGGTTCAGACCAAACTCACTCTACTGTGTATATAAGTTAGACACGATTTACATCAATGCAAATGGCATCAAACCAAATTAATCCGCCTCTCAGTCAAAGGCATTTTCTGCAAATTTGTTTGGACCTTTATTATGCTCTCAAAACACTAACTTTTACTACAAAACAGTCTAAAAAACCAAAGTCCTAGTCTTGAAGAACTTTTGTATCCAAATTCTGTTTTTGTTGAATCAGGAAGCAGCACCTTAAGCTCCTCTCCTGCATCTGCTTGCATCCGAAACTATCATCAGAAAACATATCACATCAGTGTCTCTGAGCACACGCAATCTTTGTACCTCTAACTCAGAAATCCTTCTCAAAAGATCATGGCACTGCTCCAGCATCAGCTTCTCTTGTGCCGCCACTTCCGCAAATTGAGAGGCAAGTGGAACAATATCCTCCATAGTTCGACTTCCCCGTCGCAAGTTTTTTTTCAATATGTTAAAACATATCTTCACTTATTACAAAATTTTACATATTGTTATCTATCGTTTGCGTTTAATCCCAACACAAATACAAAAATTACAAAACGGATCCGTAGTTTTCACTACGTCTAAAATATTATATCTACGCATATCAACATATAAATTTAAAACTAACAATCATACATATTTAATTTTAATACTAAAATTAACTTATTCTCTAAAAAAATTTCATGTCCGCACACAGTGCGGACCAACCATCTAGTATGTAGATATAGGCAATGTTTCTGTCTGGAACCGGACCTGTAAGCCCCGCCCAGATGTTGAGATGGTTTGGGTGGTTGGTCATTCCGGTTTAGATCTTTCTTGGAGTGGGACGGCGGTTGAAGGCGGATTTAACAGGCGGATGAACGGAGATAATATGTGCAAAAGATTAAGTGATTAACTAATCTGGAAATAATTAATATTAAAGTAGCTTTTTAGAACGAAAACTTCCAATTTTTTATAAATCTCTCTCTGCTCTTCTTCTTCGTTTACCGTGGAACTGGGGGATTATTCCATAACTTCACAATTATGCAGGATTACGTCAACATGGAAACGACATGACTGTACTTAAATAAACACACAGGATTCATAATTCCAACAAACTAAGAGTGGAGAATTTGAAAGAAGAGCTCACACGATAATAATATATTCTTTAACTAAACACATAAGATGGGATTAACTAGTTGAAAAGACAAAGTAATAAAATTTTCTGTTTAAAATATAATTAACTAGTCCTGATCTTCCACATTAAAATAAGCAAAGTAGAAATTAAAATAAAACAGAGTTTTTTCGATGCAAACAGAAGCTAGCTAGTCCACATAATCAGTATCAGCCCTGATCTTCCACATTAAAATAAGCAAGTATAAATCAAAATAAAACCGAGTTTTTCCCGCTGCAACCAACGAACAGAAGCTAGCCAAGTCCACATAATCAATATCAGCCCTGATCTCCCGACCCCTCCCCGGCTTTATGCTTTTTAGGTTGTGGGCTTTCAGCTTCGGTTTCGAAACCAAAAGCATATCCTTGATCTAATAGCAATTCTGGCCATTCAGGGCTTTCTGGTCCAGTGTCCTTAGACAGAGTTAATAAAAAAACACGGTAACCTCTCGACTCCAACACTAGAAGGATATCGAAAAACTCCTTGTCATCATATCTGAGTTTATCTGCGAATACGATCAAATCTGCTCGATAAGGATGCTCGATTAACCATAAAAGAATGTCCTGTAACATTCTCTCAAGTCTCGCGGGTTTATCCCCTGGAAAATATATGAGATATAGACAGATTACATACATATATAAGAAAAGAGAAAAGAGTGTTTGAAGATAAAAGAATTCACCTCCGGGAAGGAAGTCGATTCTGGATTTCCACGTCTTGTTACGCAGAAACTCACCCCAAGACTCTTTCTTCTCATCAACATAAGCCCAGATTGACATGTTACCAATAAGATCACTTTCAATAAGAGCTGATCTGATTTTCTTATAGATTGTATCAGGACTGGAAGCAACAAGGAATGGGCAATCCTCCGCGTCCCAGAAGACGCCTGCCTCAGCCACTTGGACGGGTCTGATACGCTCTGCGCGGTTTCACAAAACAACAAATAACGATACAATAGGTTGTTAGATGATCCATTAACCATTATTTGGATCGATGAGATCAAATCTAAACAAACAAGAGATGGAGAGAGAGGTCTTACTAGAAGCAGAAATTCGTGGCCTAGTCTTTCCTCCACCTACAAATTGTGTACGATCAAATACCGAGTCTGCAGACTGAAAAAGACCATCTTGTGCGGTGTCAGCAGGCGGCTCTACAATGAGAACAGGGTGGTGATATCTCAATTGCAAACACTGAAGAACCCTCTTCAACCCCTCAATTTCTGGGTTTTGTTTTGCCATTACCACAAAAGCTGTTCTATCAGGTAATGTTGCTGCGAAAAAAAGAATGTCCACAGACATTTGTCTAGCAATCGACATTTGACCTCTTGGTTCTATGTATGTGATATTGGCTTTGTCCAAGTCATTCTCGTCATGGTTCGGTTTGTCACCATACGCCCAGATTTCCAGCCAACCATGAATGCCCAGTCGGTGAAGAGCTAATTTGATATTACGATGAAAAGAAACAAGATCGGCAATTTCGGCACTTTCAGGGATTGGGTACTGCTCCAAGTTCCAGAAGAGGCGTGTCTGCCCTCGACAAACCACTTGACAAAAAGGACAAAGGCATAAACGAATTACGATACAATAGGTTCTTAGATGATCCATTAACATTATTTGGTCTCGGAGAGAGGTCTTACAGGTGTCGACGTAATCTTCGGTATTGGAGTAATCATCGGTCTCGGAGAGATCTTCGATCTCGGAGGAATCTTCGACCTTGGAGAGATCCTCTCCTTCGATCATGGAGGAATCTTCGACCTTGGAGAGATCTGCGCCGCTCATGGTTTTTCAAACTGGAGCCAATGTGTGTGTGTAGATATAGGAAATGTTTCTGTCTGGTTTGGGTGGTTGGTCATGACAAGTCCGGTTTAGATCCTTTTTGGAGTGGGACGGCGGTTGAAGGCGGTTTAACAGGCGGATGAGCGAATATAATATAATATGAGCGAAGTCGAGTCTCTGTTGTAACTCCGTAACTTGAAATATGACCTTTGGAGATTCATTTTTGTTCTAGGGAGAACACAAATATGAAAAAGGCAGGGCTTCAAGGAGGAGGAATTCAAATGTTCACGGTAGATCACATTTCCTCTGAAAAGGACAGCACAACAACACATGAATTTACATTTATGTATAAACTCACGGAATCGAAAGGAAAAGCAAACATATGCACATGCCTGAAATGTTCTTAGAAATGAGCAAACATATAGAGTATCTTAATAGGGGGGGGGGGGAGAGAAATTGACCGGTAACAGTAGACATGAAGTGAATAATAGATCTCGAAGTGGAAGTGGAAGGCCTAGAAGAAGTCAAAGAGTGGCTAGAAAACCTCCGAATTAAAATAACAGTGACTCATGTACCTTTGTGTAGGTCCAACAATATGGTTTCTAGCTATTATCTATTTCATATCGGGGGTTCCTGGAGCATATGTTATGTGATAAATAAGAAGATGTTGCACAAGTGGTGATAATAATTCAATGTCGAATTTGAATACTGAAAGAGAAGAAAGTCAAATGGGAGAGACAAAAGGCCAACTCTATCTGTGTGTGACACGCGGCAGCAATCCAAATGGCTGAATAACTCCAAGACTGCTATTTAAGACACTGCCCCTTCAACACCATCCAAGGCTACCCACAACATTTCTTCAAGGCAATCTATCTAAACAGAGAAACAAGATCCATCCTTGTTTTTGCGTCATGCTGGTTACTGCCATTTGATTTGGTTCAGACCAAACTCACTCTACTGTGTATATAAGTTAGACACGAGTTACATCACTGCACATGGCATCAAACCAAATTAATCCGCCTCTCAGTCAAAGGCATTTTCTGCAAATTTGTTTGACCTTTATTATGCTCTCAAAACACTAACTTTTACTACAAAACAGTCTAAAAAACCAAAGTCCTAGTCTTGAAGAACTTTTGTATCCAAATTCTGTTTTTGTTGAATCAGGAAGCAGCACCTTAAGCTCCTCTCCTGCATCTGCTTGCATCCGAAACTATCATCAGAAAACATATCACATCAGTTTCTCTGAGCACACGCAATCTTTGTACCTCTAACTCAGAAATCCTTCTCAAAAGATCATGGCACTGCTCCAGCATCAGCTTCTCTTGTGCCGCCACTTCCGCAAGTTGAGAGGCAAGTGGAACAATATCCTCCATCTGCTTAAAGGAAGATCTTAAGTTATTAAACCACTTAAGATACAATCATGTGTCATTTTTGTCCTCAGAGTCGAAATAACCTACCGTGGGAGCAAAACTATTCACAGTTGAAATGATAGCATCAGTGACTATTTCTACTTTCTGAAATGAAGTGACAGCCGATTCTATCTTCACCTGAAAACCTCACGAGTTATTGGAAAACAAAACCGACACAAAAACTTAACAGGTGAGCATGATCGGATTTACCTTTGCACCTTCCCTTAGAGGAAGCCTGGAAAGAACAGAATGCAGGGCTTGTCTGGTCATGGACAGAGATGAAAAGTGTTGTCTTTCCATGTCCTCCCAAGCTTCAAGATGCTTAATCTGTTTCATATATATATTTCGTATCAATCCTATTTGGACTTGCTTCAAAGAGAACAGCAAGACATACTCTGTCGCTTGAAACTACCGAATTAATAAAAGGGGTTTGGACCTCATACGTACTTGAGAAAGAAGCACATGATCCAGCTTCATCTCCAAGTTTTTCTTCTGCAGTTTAATTCTCTCTTGCAGAACCAAATGTTTTAACTTGGTAAGAGTTTCCCACGCACAGAGTACTTGTCTCTGAAAAGGTTCCATCAAGCATTCATAATCGAGATCTTTTCTTTTTTTCATCCTGACAAGCCTGAGAAGAGGCGATGACTGCAACTGCAGAGAGTAGAAAATCATTACCTTTTCTCGGGAGGCTATATTATTGTCTGCAACCAAGGCTCTAGCATTGACAAACCTCCACTGAACCAACCTATTATGAATAAGCTTCAGCTGATGAGCAGCTTCTGAGTCACATGTCTTTGGTTTTAATGGTGAAGAAAAGGGAGAAGATTTTTTCTTGTTCCTGAAGAAATCGAAACCAAGATTGAACAGTTTACCAACGCCTTTGCCTCTTGGAGGTTTCAGGTTTGAACTTGGAATTGTCACGGCCTGAGTTTCCGATGATCTTCCTGGTGACATCGCCCACTGAGACATCGAACTGCCATACCTGGCCACTGGATTAGTCCCCTTCATCATATTCTCAATGCCCCTAAAGCTGTTAGCTTTCTTGGAATCTTCTTGTGACCTTAGTTTGGTCGTACTGTTGTTGCCTTGTGATGACCCTCCTCTGCTCGGTCTTGCTCTTAAATCATGCAGATATTTAGAAGAGACCTTGATACCAGGTTCATGGTTCTGGCATGAACGATTTGTGCTAAGAGTTGAAGCAAAGGACACATCGCTCAGCTCAGAATCTGATTCATCGTTATAGGACTCATATGGTAGAGAGCATGAGTTTCTCCTTGATGATGCTCTGTACAATGCACATTCATCGACAGAAAATCTGCCAGGAAGTATGACATTTTCCTCATCATCGATCCATGGTGAAGGCATACGATTTTCTTTGGTGTCAACTTCCAGGCCACTGGATTCACTAGAGGTACTTTGATTTGGAAACCCTAAACAAAACCGTGTGCCATCTGACATCCGATCATGCTTTTTCAGACCTTTGATCCCATTGTTGTTCTGATAATCTCTCTTGGCAGATGAATTAGAAGTGGAGTTTCTGCGGTTAGGAGAAGAAGATGAAGAAGACGGAGAGAGAAAACGTGAGCTAACCTCGCGGGACTTTCCTCTTCTTGTTTTGAGTTGCTGGAAGGAAACCTGTTCATACTCACAGCTCTTCATTGTTACTCTCAAGTTTCCTAAGAGAGAAAGAGAGAGAAGGAAGATTGTAAATCTTATTAGAAGATACAGAGAATCTTTTTAACTTTCAAAAAAGAAACAAACTTTTGAAAGTGGCGGCTCAATAGATGAGTTGATTCCCCCTCTAGTCGCCAACATTATAGGGTTTATGGTTATTCAGTTAAACATAATCTGAAGCAAACATCTTTTTTTGTATAGAACCAGAGAATAAATAGCTGATACGCTTCATTGAATTTGAATATCACATTCACAACATACAGTAAGTGATTGGTGCTTGAGCATACAAAACTCTTGCAAGTGTCTCTGTAACCAAATGTGGAAGATATGGCTGTCTAGAAGAGGAAGTAAAACTATGAACCCTAAGGTATCAATGAAAATTGCACTGTTGCATAAAAGGGTGACTGTAATCAACGTATTTCTCCCACAAAGGTTTGTACTTTTCTATCCCGATCTTCAACCACGGCTTTAAGTTCCCATTGAAGTGAAGAACAGCTCCTTTCTCTATCACACGAGCATCCACATTGGTGTATCCCAGTCCCAGGATATGCCAAGATGCTTCTAGTGCCTCTGTTAACCCGTAAAATGTCAGAAGCCCTGGAGGCAGTGTCCCAAGTTTCCATAAGGTCCGGTCCACGTTCTTTTCTTGCCAGTAGTGGTATATGCCGGTCACATTTCTCTTCCTCCATTCGACTAAATCAAAGACGTTCATCCCAAACGCCCACCCGCACGCATCTGGATCAAAGTGGGAGCGAATCAGAGGATGTGAATAGTTCAAGTACTTGTGGTATCGGTGGAACGTCTCCATGCATGTCTCAACAGCCCCGTTCACATTTCTGTTTAAATCGATTGAAAAGAGAGCGGAAAGGTCCTTCTGAACTACAACGTCATCATCAAGAAAGACCACTTTCTTCAGCGCAGGAAACACTTCAGGGATGTAAAACCTGAGATGGTTGAGCATCGAGAGATACTTTGGGTTTCTGAATTTGATTGGTGTTCGCCCATCGTCGTTGTGTCCAGAGAAATAGTAGCTTTGCGTATCAGAGTCTTGCAGCTGCTTGAGGACAGGTACATAGGAAGCATTCAGCCATTTGAAATCCTCAAACTTCTGAACCTCGACAGTGACTCCTCTGAGGTTGTCCATGTTCATGGCGAACCAAGACTTCATTGCAGCATAGTTGATCTCATTAGTCACAAGATGAAACACGACTTTCTCAGGGGACTTGGAGTTGAGAGCAGTGGAATTGACCACAACCGAAGTAGCGATGATGTTGTCAGAGAAGACACAGAAATGGTAGAGATTGTTATCTGTGAGTTTTGAGCCCACATGGCTTCTCTCCTTGAGCTTTCTCTGTAAGTCTGAGTTCTGAAACCATTCGGTAGTGAGACGAACACCAAGACAGTAAAGACTCTTGGGGACTTCCTCGGCAGCAATCTGTCCATACTTGGAACTCTTTTCTGTGACGGAACTCATCTGTTCTTCGAGGGACTGAATAGTGGCCTTTAACCTCATGATCATGGTGGCACTGTCGTAGTGAAGCTGCTGGGCTTGGTATAGCAAAACAGCCATGTCACGGATGGTAGGCTCTGACTCAAGAACCGTCAAAGGATTTCTCCTAGTGGCAGCACTGGAGAGAAGCAGCTGTGAGTTACGGATCTGGGCACTAAGGTCCCAAGCAAACTGAAGGTTTTTACTTTCTTTGGCAATGACAACAAAGGCTTTGGCAAGAGCAATCTGGTCGTTAACTTGGCGGGTAACGGAGGTTGGGCTCAACATTTCTTCAGTCATGTTCATACCCTCCACAAATTTCTCATGACGGTAACGTCGCTGCACAAAAAAGGTTGTAATTTTGAGCATAACAATCAAAGAGAAGACACAATCCCCCATTTTTGGCAGCTAAACTTGTAAACTAAAGAGAAAGAGATCACCGACCGACAAAAAAAAGGAAGATTGAATAAGTAACCTTGGGAATGGAGGGTCTGGGCTCAATCTGACCAGCCTTGCTGAGAATGAGAATGAAGAGCATCACCACTATACCACAGAGCACCCACCACACCACATTCGAGATCTTCCGCCGCCCGGACCTCCGGAAATCCGACCCTCTCCTCCTCATTTTCCCGAGTAAACACCGAGAGAGAGAGATCTGATTGGTGGGTGCTCGTCGAGTATTCGGATCTGGGAAGTGGGGGAGAAAAAGAAAGGAATTTGGGACAAACACAAGAAAAATAGCTCAAGCGACCATCTTCGCTGGAACAAACCTCGAATCACCTTCTTTAAGAATTTACTCAGCTTCTTTTATTTTATTTTTATTTTTTTAATTTTATGGGAGAGAAGAAACAATGTGAAAAGACATATATACCCTCCTCCTTTTAATTTCTTTCCTCAGTCGTCACTCTCCTTGTTCCTCGATTCACAATTGATAAGTCTGAGGGAGTAAGAAATTAGGGTTCTGGCGAGGGCAGAGAAACGCCGGAAACGGTGGCGGATAGATTCCCAGATCCTCCTGGTAGGTGGCCTTTGGTTTCTCGGTACGTCTCTGTTTCCTTTTTCACGATTACCAATTGTTTCTGCTTCAAGCTGATTATTACAAAGCAAATGAGTAGCAAAATCAAAAACTGGGATAAGTAGTTTTTTACACCTGATTGTTTCTGCTCTCAATTACGCGGTCGGAGTTCATTAGATTATTCTTGTAACCAAGATCTTGGTGGCTTTTTGCTTTCCTCCTCTGATTGTGACAAAACGCTCAACTTTATAACAAAAAAGAGCTCAACTTTTGCTCGTCTTTGTGGGATATCTATATAAACAGGAAATCATCTTTGTGGCTTTTCCTAGATTTCTCTTTTAAGCGCAAATCTCCTGTAAAACAATGTTGAGATCTCTCATGACTAATATAATCATGTGCTCATGCAGGAGTCTTGTTGAAACTATCCAGTTTGGTTTATGGAAGATATTTGGAAATTTGCGCTGGCCCTTGTAGGAGAGTGTGATGTACAGTTTCCTGGCTTTTATTCTAGCATTGTGCCTATCAGTGACCAGAGTCAGTCCTTGCAAGAGGAGGAGTAGTTTCTCCCAACTTGATCAGCGGCCAGCCGTATGTTGTAACTCTAGCAGGACTGTTTGGCTACGTTTGGTCTCTCTTCTTGATGGGTCTGTCTGTATGGTGAAGAAGTGAAATGATGTCATCTCAGATCTTCCCTCTGTTAAAGAGCATGGATGCCGCACTTGGCATCTGTGTTGCTACTAAATTCAGGCACTTGACAATGTTGACATGGATGATAGCTCAACTTTCGGTCTGTTATGGAGGCTGCTCTCATTCTGATTATATAGATGCGACTTGTTTGCAGTGGAAACCGAGGAACGTAAGCTTGGAGACGCCTACGCAGGCATCATATCTTAACTTTTGAAAATGGTAGTAGGAGAAAAAGACCCAACTACTCTTCATGATATAAGTTATGAGCTCGTAAAGGGGCCACTTTGTAAATGAAAGCCAATATTAAAAGTCACCGAGCAGGCTCTTTGTGGCCGGAGCAGTCCACCTAGGGCTTTGCAAGAACCCTACTTTGTGTGGTTACATAAGCATGCCGAATGTTCCAAGGACTTATCTTTGTTTTAAAGATCCAAAGAATATTTGCCGACCATATAAAGTCATGTATGTAGTTGTTGCATGTGGCACTTAGGATGCGACAATCACTCTCAAGTCTTACCACACTGTTCCTTTCACTATACCAGTAGCTTCTTGTTACTCAACGAAAATAAGGCTCAGGTCAAGATTGAAAGAGCCCAATCAATCAAGACATTACGACATGGTTAAAAGATTGTTGCCTTTGGGAAAAAGTGGTTGAAAAGTTGATTACTTTCCCGAGGAGATTCAGCGGTGCTTCGGCTGAGCCTGAAATGACGATTCTCTCGTCCCTCCGCAGAGCTTCGGATTCGTCCAAGCTCCTCCTGCTTTGTTCTACTCTCAGGTCTCGCTTCTCCTCACACTTTCTTTTTCTTCTCCTTCTTTGCAATCTTTGACCTCTACCGCTTGTTGCCTTTATTGGGGTGAGCCTTTATTCATGAATCTTGACTAGATCTTCTTTTCCTTTAACTCTGACAAGCTGTTCCGACAATTTATTGATACTTGTGGACTTCACTTGACAAATTGGGTTTTAGTGATAATAGCTACTACCCTACCTACTGGTGTTTTGGAGAAATTGATGCCTCCTCCTCACTTCTCTACCAACCTTTTTTGCAGCGGTGCAAGTCTTGTGGCCTACTCAGATAGAAAAGAACATCAGAAGAAGAAAATAATTGTACTTGGAACCGGATGGGCTGGTATAAGCTTCCTTAAAGATCTTGACTTGTCCTCCTACGATGTTCAGGTTGTCTCTCCCCAGAACTACTTTGCATTTACGCCGTTATTGCCCAGCGTTACTTGTGGAACTGTCGAAGCTAGAAGCATTGTGGAGCCTGTCCGCAATATTGTAAACAAGGTATCTGCTTGCCATGTTTTCCCAATTATCTGCTTCTCTAACATTTGCCAAATCCTCCTGAAATGGTTCGAGGATTTGCAGATCATGTCAGCTTTCCTTTGTTTAATCTGATTTCGACCCTCTTCTGTTGGCAGAAAAGGGGAGATATCCAACTGTGGGAAGCAGATTGTGTTAAGATCGATCCTACCAACCATAAAGTTCAATGTCGCCCTGCTTTCGAGGATGACCCTGTAGCAAACCAAGATTTCTCTCTACAATATGACTTCTTGGTCATAGCAGTGGGAGCACAAGTCAATACATTTGGCACTCCTGGCGTACTGGAGCACTGCTATTTCCTCAAGGTAACTTTTAACTGTGAATCTTCTTCCTACACTTGTCTACATCACCTTTGAACATGTGATCTTTGTAAAAACTCCATAGGAAGTGGATGATGCGCAGAGGATTCGTAGAGGTGTGATTGATTGTTTTGAAAAGGCTGTCCTTCCTGGTCTTACCGAGGAACAACGAAGAACAAAACTTCATTTTGTAATTGTTGGAGGAGGTCCTACTGGGGTGGAGTTTGCAGCAGAGCTTCATGACTTCATCCAAGAAGATATCATCCCAATATACCCCACAGTCAAAAATCTCGTGAATATAACACTCATCCAATCGGGAGATCATATCTTGAATATGTATTGGATTAATATATCTGTTGCTCTTTTTCAGGCCAGACATGATAGTGGAGTTTAACGAGTCGTATTTGTAGGTTTGATGAACGCATCAGTTCATTTGCTGAAGATAAATTCTTGCGGGATGGTATAGACGTTCAAACTGGAGTGCGTGTCACTGGTGTGTCTGACAAGGATATCTCTTTGAAAATTAAATCATCTGGCGAAGTCTGCTCTATTCCCCATGGATTGATCGTGTGGTCTACTGGCATTGCGACCCGGCCAGTTATCAGGGACCTTATGGAGCAAGTTGGCCAGGTCTGCTTCATAAGATCCTTACTGTGACCATTATTGTTTTGCGTTCATTGCGGCAAACTTTCTCTGACCGGTTTCTTACTTTTGCAGGATGGAAGACGTGTTTTGGCAACTGATGAGTGGTTACGCGTGAAAGGATGTGGGAATGTGTATGCAATTGGAGATTGTGCTTCCATAACACAACGTAAAATTATGGTTTGTGAATAAATCATCCAACACCTGATTCAACTGCATTATCTTGCTATGGTGCTTGTTAACTAGTTTAGTTGTGCGAAATAAGCTGATCTGATTTTCAGACCATTCTGCATGCTAGAGCTGAAAAGAAAGAAGAACATAACTCATAGGGAATCAAAAGATTGACGTTGTTCCCATTTCCATGTCTAGAGATATGCTTTCTGAATCCTTAATCTGTCTTGAATTTTAGGAGGATATTGCAACGATATTTGAAGCTGCAGACAAGGATAAATCAGGAACCTTGACTGTGGAAGAATTCCAAGACGTGGTTGAAGATATCCTTGTGAGGTACCCGCAGGTTGAGCACTTCCTAAAAAGCAAGCATTTGAGGAATGTTACGGACCTGTTGGCGGATCCAGAAGGAAACGCTAGGAAGGAAGTAGACATCAATGGTTTCAAGTTGGCTCTATCAGAGGTTGACTCGCAGATGAAGAGTCTTCCTGCAACTGCTCAGGTACTTGGTGGATGTTTATATCGTTATTGTTTACAAATCAGGTACCACAGTCTCCTCTGTATGTTTAGGTGGCTGCTCAACAAGGTTCATATCTTGCGCAATGCTTCAACAGAATGGAGCTGTGTAAAGAGCATCCTGAAGGTCCTATGCGTTTCAGAGATGGAGTACATCACCAGTTCCGCCCATTTCGGTATGTATGCTAAACCCGTAGATGAGAAAAAAATAGCTTAAAATGAGCTGCGTAGAATCAGTGCTTGGCAACTCATAAGTTAAAATCTCCAAACAAAAAAACACTTTTGGTTGACAAGATGTGGTAAAATCTGAAATGGTGCATAGATACAAGCACCTTGGCCAATTTGCTCCATTGGGAGGGGAGCAAGCAGCTGCGCAACTGCCAGGAGACTGGGTTTCAGTAGGAAGAAGCACACAATGGTTGTGGTATTCAGTGTATGCCAGGTAAGTGAATGATATAAGGCTCCTACATTCAATATTTCATAGCCGTAGTAAATTGATGAGGGTTGGATGCAGCAAGCAAGTGAGCTGGCGGACGAGAGCCCTGGTGGTGTCAGACTGGACAAGGAGGTTCATATTTGGGAGGGATTCAAGCCGCATCTGAGCCACACAACTGGATCATCAGACCAATCATCAGACTGTCTTGATGTAAAGATTGTGTGTGGGAAAACCAAACCGAGATTGTTCTTAGTGTTGTGCTGTTTTGTTTGGTGTAAATGAGAGACTCTGTCATGTGTATCACCTCATGGGAATTGTCTTGAAGGTGTTATTAACATTTCATTTGAAAACATGGGCTATCCCCACTTGTGGACTATATAAATGATAAATAAACTTTGAATGTTGAAAAACAAAATAAAAACATAAGAATATATGACTCATATACATGTACAACTGAAATTTGGGAAATTTACTTACCTTTGTATTTTCCGTTGTATCAAAGTTATAAATGGCATGAACTGTAACATGTAGGACATAAATGAATGAGCAGAAACTTCAAATATATATATTATTTATTATAACCTCAAATTTTCCTAGTTATTTAATAAATCGGGCTTTCCACATATTTGATTTATAAAAAAATTAATTTTGTTTTCTCACTAAAAGAATGTTTATTAAATTCCTAATCTTGTTTGATTCATTAAATTTTGAATATTACATTCTTCTCCGTAATAAAAAGGAAAAGAAATCTCCAGGGAACGCGGAAAAGTCACGAGTTTCCCTTAAGAGAAGTCAAACCCTAAAAAAATCAGCCTCTTTGATTTAGTGGGACCCTCGTCTCCTCGTTATTTATTTAAATGAAATATTCCTAATTTACTTGGGCGTTACTCCAATTTCCTAAATACCTCACTGTCTTTTAATTTTCTTTTTTCTTTTCTTCCTTTTTTTTTGGTTTGTGTGTCGACGGCCTCTCACGTACCCTAAAAAGTGTAGCTTGAAAGTTTCCATTTCTCGTATTCACAATTCCGCAGAGCGGCCTCTCTCTTCTCTTCCAAAAACTCTAATAAAGCTCTCAGCTTTGTAATTTTGGATCATCTGAGGGTTGCATCATCATGAGTTTTCATAGCTTCTACCAGAGAGCTTTCAGCTTCTTCAATGCTTACCCTTCTGCTTCCAAGCTTCTTGTCCTCAGTTCCTTCAGGTCTCTCTCCTTCTTCTTCTTTTTTCCAGATCTGCTTCACCATTATATGCTTTGACTCATGTTGTCTTTTATTTCTCATGAAAATATTACTATTCTTATGATATTTTACGACCTCTCCTCATGAAAAAGTGCACAAATCCGAATTTCTCGCTCAAAGTTTCTTCCTTTTTTTGGCCTTTTTCCATAAACAAACATATACCATCTCTAAACACACAAAGCTTCATATTTTTCTCTGTTCAGATCCAGTTTTAGAGAGCCTCTGACATTTATTTTGGTTTGTTTGTCTTCCTCTCTCTGTCTCTGATCTTTGTCGTTTATGTATTGCAGCGGTGGCGGTCTACTGGTGTATTCGGACTCCAATCCATTGAGGCATATATTAGACGCAGACGCTACTCACTCAGATGGCCAACAAATCAGGAAGAAGAAGGTGGTTGTTCTTGGGAGTGGCTGGAGCGGCTACAGCTTCTTGAATTACTTGAACAACCCTAATTACGATGTTCAGGTTGTCTCTCCTCGCAACTTTTTCCTCTTCACTCCTCTCTTGCCAAGCGTTACCAATGGCACTGTCGAAGCCCGTAGCATTGTTGAACCCATCCGTGGCCTTATGCGCAAGAAAGGGTTTGAGTACAAAGAGGCAGAGTGTGTCGAGATTGATGCATCAAACAAGAAAATCCATTGCCGGTCCAAGGATGGATCGAGCCTCAAGGGCACAACCGAGTTTGACATGGATTACGACATTCTAGTCATAGCTGTTGGAGCTAAGCCTAACACATTCAACACCCCTGGAGTTGAGGAACATGCCCATTTCCTCAAGGAAACCGAGGATGCTCTGAAAATCCGTAATTCAGTCATCAACTGTTTTGAGAGAGCCTCTCTTCCCAATCTAACCGAAGAAGAGAGGAAAAAGATTCTGCATTTCGTTGTGGTTGGTGGAGGACCAACCGGGGTCGAGTTCTCAGCAGAGCTTCATGATTTCTTGGTCGATGATGTGGCTAAGATATACCCAAAGGTTCAAGAGTTCACAAGAATCACTCTTCTTGAAGCAGGCGACCACATTCTCAACATGTAAGTTCCACTCTCAGGTTTCTTCTAGCTTTGACTTAAACTAATCTGCTGCCTTTAATTAATGTTGGCTCCATTGATTATCCTTCAGGTTTGACAAGAGGATCACTGCTTTTGCTGAGGAAAAGTTCCAGAGAGACGGTATTGATTTGCAGACAGGTTCCATGGTTGTGGAAGTGACTGCTGATGAGATATCCACAAAGGAAAGAGAAACTGGCAAAATTGTCTCTGAACCTTATGGTATGGTTGTATGGTCAACAGGGATTGGTATACGTCCTGTAATCAAAGACTTTATGCAGCAGATTGGTCAGGTTAGATTACGTTTTTTGCCATCAAGACTTGCAAAAATCCTTTGCTCTTGTCCACAGTCCAACTTACGAGATTGCTGTGTTCTGAGTATGAATACAGGGGCAGAGGCGTGTCTTGGCAACCGACGAATGGCTTAGAGTGGAGGGATGCGACAGTATCTATGCTTTAGGTGACACTGCAACCATCAACCAACGCAGAGTCATGGTATCATCTCAACACCCATATATGTATTTGCTTGTGTCATAATATCTCGAGTGACTTTTTAATCTGTTGAACAAACAGGAAGATATAGCTGCAATATTCAGTAAAGCAGACAAGGGAAAGACAGGAACTTTGAACAAGAAAGAGTTCAATGGTGTGGTGAAAGACATCTGTCAGAGGTATCCTCAGGTGGAGCTCTACTTGAAGAAGAATAAACTGAAGAACATTGCACACTTGCTCAAGAGTGCGAATGGCGAGGACACTGAAGTCAATATCGAAAACTTTAAGCAAGCCCTCTCCGAGGTCGATTCCCAGATGAAGAACCTTCCGGCAACTGCACAGGTTACTTGTTTCTTGTACACCAAATCCAAACAGATAATGTTTGATCTCTTGAATAATTAATTAATAATGACAACAGGTTGCATCGCAACAAGGGAAGTACCTTGCAAAGTGTTTCAACAGAATGGAGAAATGTGAGAAGAAGCCAGAGGGTCCACTGAGGTTCAGAGGAGAGGGTCGACACAGGTTCCAGCCATTCAGGTACAGACATTTTGGATCGTTTGCTCCGCTGGGAGGGGAACAGACAGCAGCTGAGCTGCCAGGGGATTGGGTGTCAATTGGGCACAGCACACAGTGGCTGTGGTACTCTGTGTACGCAAGCAAACTGGTGAGCTGGCGCACAAGGATGCTTGTCATCTCTGACTGGGGTCGACGCTTTGTGTTTGGTCGTGACTCGAGCAGCATCTAAGGCTCTGCCTTGTTGTCTACGATTTTTTGGCTTTAATTACTTGCATTCCCTGCTGGCTTGTCTTTTGGAGACTATGATTACACTCACCTAATTTTGATGACGAAAATTTATATCCATAATTTATGAGAAGACAAAGCTTATTTCTTAAATCACAATCAAACACACCCATAACAAGAAGCAAAGCAATTAGAAAATCAGGGAATTGGGCCTGTTGGGATGGGTTTATAAGCGATTTGGGCCTGTTGGGTTGGGTTGGGTTTATAGTCGAAACAATTTGGCCCATTAGACTTTTGACAAATTCGTCGTCTTCTTCCTCCTCCCAAAACCACCTCTGTTGCCGCCGTAAACGCCAATTTAGTTTCTTCAATTTCGGGGCAGCCGCCACAATTATGCCCTCTGGATGCAGTATCAGGGCTCTCTGGATAATCAACAATCAGGAAGCCCTTGTTTTCTCCAGGTTTGAATACGATCCCAATTTCATGCCTCTTTCAACATCTCTCTCTCTCTCTCTTCCTAATCCCTCTCTTAATTTCAATGCTTATTAGGAGATTTCCGGTCGTCGAGAAACAATGGTGCTCCGCTTTCAAGACGGAAAACGGAGACAGTGGCTTGGATCTTCCCAATGATCAACAACTCTCCAATGCTTTTGCTCGAAGAAAGAGACGGTACACTTTCTCCTCCTCAATTTGCAGATTTCTGGAAATGTAGTCAAAAGTTTTGGTCATTCCAATTAGGGAAGGCTCTACTCGTGGATATGGCATACGTGTAGCTCAATCGACTGAAGGATCCGATTCCTGGGTTGATGATCCCATCACTCGTCATGTTATCAGCCTCTGCTTAAGCAGCGAAGAAGAGGATGATGAATCTAACAAGATTCATGAAAAGAATATTCTTTGGCCCATTGTCCTGCACACCAAAGGCCTCTATTCCATCCTCGTCTTGCCTTTGGTTGAGCCAAGGGAGATGATGGATTACGTCAAGTTATGTCGGAGATCTGATTGCGGACCAGCTGTGGGTGAAGATTTGAGTCTGTCATCTCTCTTGCTTAACATTTCATCCATCACTGGGTACTACTTATAAAACTTCATCTCCTTTCTCAAGGTTATTACTGAGTTGTGTCTTTTTTGTTTTGTTTCATATGCATCTGAGATCAAGGTTAGGAATCAGTAGTACAGACAATGCCTGGGTTTTCATCATTCAATTTCTTGGATAATCTAGAGGGCGTATGTATTACCGCATTGCCTAAAAGAGATGTGATTTATACTCGTCTTTTCCCACTCCTTGACTGCATTTCTCACTCATTTTGTAGGGCTTTCATGGTGGCTCATGCATTTGGTGACATCGTTTCTGGTGATACGGCGGAACCTGAGGTTATCGTAAGTGCGTCACCATCAGTCGGGGGATTGTTTGATTCACTAACTGGAAGCATTGGTATCTCATCAAGGGCAAAACCCGTAGCTGCACCCGTTGCATCTTCTTCACCGTCTGGAGCCGCAACAACTGGAGCTGCAGCATCAGATGCTCCCAAAGCAGGGTCCAGGCTCGATAAAGATTTACTTAGAAATTTTATCGCTAGTGCTATGCCGTTTGGTTCGTATTTTCCCTCTGTCATAGATTGTATATTCTGCCGTCTACTAGACCATTTGTTTTCTGATTGATGTGCTATGAAACCCTGGCATCTTTTAATCAATTTTGCAGGTACCCCTTTAGACCTCAGCCTATCTAATATTTTTGCTATTAAGGCGAATGGCTTTTCCTCTGCTGAGCCTCCTCCCCAAGAACTTAAGCAACCAGCATGGAAGCCATACCTGTACAAAGGAAAGCAAAGGCTATTGTTCACAATCCATGAGACGGTTAACGCTGCAATGTACGACCGCGATGAGATTCCTGATAGTGTGTCTGTCGCGGGACAGATAAACTGTCGGGCAGAGCTAGAAGGACTGCCTGACGTGTCGTTTCCTCTAGCAGGGCTGAGTACAGCCCACATCGAGGCTATATCTTTCCATCCATGCGCCCAAGTTCCAGCACATGGGATTGACAAGCAGAACATTGTTTTCCAGCCTCCCTTGGGTAACTTTGTTCTCATGCGGTACCAGGCGGGTTGTGGGCTTGGATCACCAGTGAAAGGGTTCTATCAGCTATCAATGGTCTCAGAAGACGAAGGTGCATTCCTCTTCAAGGTGCGGCTAATGGAAGGTTACAAGGCTCCTCTGTCTATGGAATTTTGCACTATTACTATGCCCTTTCCACGGAGACGGATTGTGGCATTTGATGGGACTCCCTCAGCTGGGACTGTTTTGACCACAGAACACTCTGTTGAGTGGAGGATTCTGGGCAGTGGACGTAGTCTTTCTGGGAAAAGCCTTGAGGCAACTTTCCCTGGGACTATCAAGTTTAGCCCATTGCAGAGCAGGAGAAGAGGGGATGGAGATGATGAAGAGAGTGAGGGAGAGAGCGGTGAGGGGACAGAGAGTGTGGTGAACGTGGAGGAGTTCTTGGTGCAGAAAATGAACAAGGATCTCCCAGCAGTTGAGTTGGAAGAACCGTTCTGCTGGCAAGCTTATGACTATGCGAAGGTATGCATATTTTCTTGCTTCCTTTTGAAAAAGCTTGTGGACTTGGTTGTTGTTCAAATATATCTTCTGGTTTACAGGTCTCGTTCAAGATTGTCGGGGCATCTGTATCTAGAATGTCAATCGACACAAAATCAGTAAGCTTTCACAAGTTGGAACGATTAGTTTAGAGTGTTGTCCCAGATTTACGAGGGTTCTCTCTTATCATCGCCTCCCTTTGTTTTGCTAGGTCAATATCTACCCAACCACAAAGTCACCGGTCGAGTTTTCTGCTCAGGTAAGACACTGTATCAAATATAAGAAAGGCATGAGTCACGTAAATCTTACTAAGATATATCTGTTCCTGGGAGTGAGTCGCAAGGAAATGTTTGAACTAAATATGATAAAATTCGAAAGGCTAAAATGTGTCAAGTACAATAATATATTGTGCTTTTAACAGGTGACTTCTGGGGATTATATATTGTGGAACACATTGGGGAAGGCTCCCTCAGCAGCCGCTGTGTAATTATCGACCTCACTGAGGGAGTGCGTGATTTGATTTGTTTGTTTGTGTTTTCTGAGTAAATTTATGAGCATTGATGATGATGGTCCCATTTTTTGCCGCGGAAGTGAATCTGTCTGTATATTATTGTTGTTACGTGAGAAAAAGAAGATGAATGTTTTTTTTGTCCGGCATAGAACATGTGTGACAATAAGCCAACAAAGTGGTTATTTTCATGAAGTTGCCACTGTTTTAATTTGCCTGCAAGTCTAAGAAGGAAAGTGTCCTATGTGAAAATGCTATATATACGAATGTGCATATTTTGAAGATAGTTTTTGCTGTCTCTGTATTTCCAATGAGCTTGGAATAAGCACCGACAGATCTCATCCATAGGTAGCTGCTTTTGGAAGTTAATGCAAACATAAACATAAATTGAAAAAATATCGATTTGGTTTTAAAATAAATAAATTATCATCATCATCCCCTTTAACAGTGTGGTAAGCAAGAAGATGAGCTGTTGTTACCTTGAAAACTCCATTCTATCTTTTAATTTAATATACAGAGGCTCTAAATTTGTTTCCACTTTTGTTTTTTTAAATCTCTTAAGTAATAAAGAAAGTAATTTGGGGGAGCGTAATAATGTGAATGACTTATAATGTAAACAAAGATGGACAAACAAATGAAATGACTTACCCTTTGGGTTCGTCAAGTTGGCTTTTGAAAATTGGAATAGAAAATTCACCGATTTGGTCAAACAAAGAAGATGAATTTCTAGTCTCTGTTTCGCTCCGGCTCAGATCTGTCAAGATCTATTGCCTTTCTTCTTCTTCTTCTTCTCAAGTCTTGTATTTCCGACGGACACCACCTCAGGTCTGCTGTATTTCTCCGGCGGAGGGAAATGAATCTGCCGGAGGTCGGAAATGGCGGTGTCTCGGGTTTTCCGGCGGTCTCTATAGGAAACAAGAGGAATAAGTATCAGAGGATGGACTCCGACGCGGAGGGAAATCGTCATGACGACGGAGACACCAGAAGCAACAGAACCAGAAAATACGTTATGGCCTGCGCCTTTTTCGCATCCTTGAACAATGTTCTTCTCGGCTACGGTGAGCTTCCAAAAACAAAACACAAATCGTTTAATAATTGTTGGCTTTTACCTCTTGTCTTAGAAAATCTTGTCCTCTCTTTTGGTTTTGTGATTCATGTCCAGATGTTGGGGTAATGAGCGGTGCCGTCTTGTTCATACAGCAGGATCTCAATATCACGGAGGTGCAGACGGAAGTCCTCATCGGCAGCCTCAGCATCATCTCTCTCTTCGGCAGCTTAGCCGGCGGAAGAACCTCCGACTCCATTGGCAGGAAATGGACCATGGCCTTGGCTGCCCTCGTCTTCCAGGCTGGCGCCGCCGTGATGGCTGTCGCTCCCTCCTTCGAGGTTCTCATGATCGGAAGAACTTTTGCTGGAATCGGGATCGGACTCGGCGTCATGATTGCTCCGGTCTACATTGCTGAGATATCCCCCACCGTAGCGAGAGGCTTTCTCACGTCGTTCCCTGAGATCTTCATAAACCTAGGGATCTTGCTAGGCTATGTCTCCAACTACGCCTTCTCGGGGCTTTCAGTGCATATCAGCTGGAGGATCATGCTCGCTGTCGGGATTCTTCCCTCGGTATTCATAGGATTTGCGCTGTGCGTGATCCCTGAGTCGCCGAGGTGGCTGGTGATGAAAGGCCAAGTGGACAGAGCGCGAGAGGTGCTCATGAAAACGAATGAGCGAGATGACGAAGTGGAAGAGCGGCTCGCTGAGATACAACTGGCGGCTGCAAAGACAGAAGGCAGCGAGGAGAGACCCGTGTGGCGTGAGCTTCTAAGCCCATCTCCTGCTGTACGGAAAATGTTGATCGTTGGATTTGGGATCCAATGTTTCCAGCAGATCACAGGAATCGATGCCACCGTCTACTATAGCCCGGAGATCCTGAAAGAGGCCGGGATACAAGACGAGACCAAACTGCTCGCTGCGACTGTCGCTGTTGGGGTCACCAAAACGGTCTTCATTCTCTTCGCCACCTTCCTGATCGATAGCGTTGGCAGGAAACCGCTGCTTTATGTGAGCACAATTGGAATGACTCTGTGTCTATTTAGTCTAAGCTTCACCCTCACATTCCTCGGCCAAGGAACGCTTGGCATAACCTTGGCGCTTCTCTTTGTTTGTGGGAATGTTGCCTTCTTCTCTATAGGGATGGGACCTGTTTGCTGGGTCTTGACGTCAGAGATCTTCCCATTACGGCTAAGAGCGCAGGCCTCAGCGCTTGGGGCGGTTGGGAACAGGGTGTGCAGCGGTCTGGTGGCCATGTCCTTCCTCTCTGTGTCACGTGCCATCACTGTAGGAGGAACCTTCTTCGTCTTCTCCCTCGTGTCTGCGCTCTCGGTAATCTTCGTGTACGTGCTAGTCCCGGAGACAAGCGGGAAGTCGCTGGAGCAAATAGAGTTGATGTTTCAAGACGGGCTGGAAAGGAAAGGCAGCGAAGTCGAGCTTGGAGATGCTGAGCGTCTTGTGCGAAAGAATCAAGAGTTTTGACTTTTGAAGGCAGAATTGGACATGTTAAAGCGGAAGAGAAAAGATACTCTATTGTGTTTTAGATCCAAAGAAAATAGGACAGATATTGCAAGTGAGTTTGTTGGTGTATAGACACATGCATATTCCAAAGAAGACAACTGCTCTGTTTTTTTCCCCCTTGTTTCAAGAAGAAACCATGTAATACTCAGAGACAATACAGAAAGGTCGAACCTTTGTGTTCACTTCATGTTTCAACAGTCTGCTTCCAACATTCATACAGTTAAAAGAGTCTCCAAACAGGTCTCCCCACAGTTCCACTAGACATCAACTCTAATTGGTTCACCATCAAACAACAACAACATTTTGGTTACACTAAACACACATACCCTCTCTCTCTCTCCTTGTGCCTAATTCTATAACTAGAGAGAAGGATTCGAAGAACAAAGATATGGAGATACTATAAAGTTTAAAGCTCGTAACCTGGGAACCTGGCCTGAGATGGGTCGACCATGTCAAGGAACAGATAGGCCATGCCTCCAACGCCTTCAAACAAGGAATAAGGACTATCACCTCCGTGCATTTCTCCTTTTGAGAGTAGCTTGTGGCCTCTATCAAGCAGGAAGCTGGCAAAGGCTTTTGCACGGTACAGATACTCACTCCTTCCCGTAGCTCTGTAAAGCGAGAGAAAAACATATGCATTCCCACTTATTCCATGACAGATCCCCACCCGCTTGAGCAATCCACGGTTCCAAACCACCTCTGCTGCAGCTGCACCCGCTTCCGGAAACTCTCTCTCCCCAAAAACCTGTGTTATGTTTTCGTTTCCCAGAGATCAACTCTCTAAACGATGTCAAGAAAGCATTTGATTAAAACACATACATTCTGACTAATTAAGGGATCATCACCTCAGCCGCCTTCACAAGTGTGAGGGCAATCCCAGGAGCTCCATGACACCAATGCACAAGAAGATCTCTTCTCCTATCCTCTTCGCTAGCAGGGTAATTTCCACTTGGAAACCGATTTTTGATCATATACTTAAGGGTTCCCTTCACATCCTCTGCCTCGTCTGGCTTCAGCTCAACATCCATCAAAACGTGCATAATACCAGCAAGCCCATGTGCTGCACCCCAATACTTTTTGCCATACCATTCAAACATAAGCGGTGAGCTTCCCTTCTTAGCCATTGATCTTCCTTCCTTGATAATCTCCTGAGCAACTTGGCGCTGCACACCGAGTCTTTAGTCATGAAGAAATTATACGACAAAAGGCGACTCAGCAATAGCTCTATCATCCTAATAATTAATTTGACTTACAATGGTAGCTGAAGACAGAGTTTCTGCAGCAACATATTTGTTGATGAACAGACAAGCCCATAGATAACCAACTCTTCCATACAACAACTCATTGGGAAGATCGGTAGCTAGTCTAATCTGTTAAAATGGTCGATTCAATCACATAACCACACAAAAATTGGACCAAGAACAAAGCAGAGAAGCAGCAAACCTGACGGAACTGTGCCAAATAGTAATTGAGCAAGTCTTCCTCACCAGAGAGCTTGGCTGCAGCGGCGCCGAGACCACAAACGCCGGCTCGGCCACAGATGAAAGTAACATCCCTATCAACCAGTCTAATAGTCTCAAAAACAATCCAAATGTAAGCTATTGGACAAGGGAGAAGGAAAGGAGAAGTACCCTGAGGAGACAGAAGCAGCATCACAAGCTTTGATGATTTGCAAGCAGAGGGAAAGGTCGTCGGCGTTTTTAGTGACCTGATAAGCTCTAAAGAGTAAAAACGCAGCTCCAAGAGTTCCAGAGTAAAGAGTGAAGTCCTGAACAAGCTGACCACTGAAACCCCAAGTTTCCATTACTACCTGCGAGAGAGAGACAAGAGACATTTCCAACAAGACTTGGTGAGCAAGAAGAGAAGATCGAGAAGGAGATTTGCGCGCGTACGGTTTGCTTAAGATCCAAAGCGGAGCGTTTGAGCTGGTGCGAGAGAGACGAGTAGGGCATAGCAAGAAGATTCATGAGCGAATCTCCACCAGCTTCACTTTCCGTCTCCCTCACGAAATCGGGCATCACGTTATCGAAGAACCGATCCGCCATCGTCGTCTCCTTTGGTGTGAGCTCAAAAATCAAATCGGACGAACAAAACGGCATCGTTTTAGGACGATCGGTTCGGTGAGTTGGTTACACGTTTTGGTCAACCTGTCCTTTTTTAAATGAAAGAAAAAAATCAGATCTACGCAAAACTGTTTCCAACGACGTCGTTTTTAGGCTCCGTGAGGCTCTTCTCTTGTGAAATCAAAGCAGCGATCATCATAAGTCAAGACGAGAGAAGAATCTGTGAACTCGAAGAAGCAGAAAAGCTCCTTTACCATGGCCACTTTCGACGACGGAGATTTCCCCGCTCAGACCCATTCTCCGTCCGAACACGACGAGTCGTTCATGACCTACCAAAATTTCTCCGAGGCCCCGCCACCTCCGACTCAGCCTACATCCGGTGGCTTCTCCTCTTTCAATGGAGATGGAGGTTATGGATCTGAAAATCCTGCCTCCCCAAACGGCTACGGATTTGGTGCTTCCTCTCCCAACCATGATTTCTCCTCGCCTTTCGAGTCTTCCGTCAACGATGCCAACGGAAACGGCGGCGGAAGCGGCGACGCGATCTTCGCTTCCGACGGTCCCATTCTTCCAGATCCAAACGAGATGCGGGAGGAGGGTTTCCAACGCCGTGAGTGGCGCAGGTTAGTCTTCTACTCTCCACCTTCATTTCATCATTTCCTGTTTTGGGAATAGGGATAGATCTCCGCTTGTGACTATGGTAGATAACTGGATCTTAGCGTCTTCTTACGTAGGAAAGTTGTGGTTTTTCGATTCATTTAAGCTTCGATTTGTCTTCCATTATTCGATAAACTATTAGAATGTGGTTGTATCGTCATCATCTCCCTTCCAAATTTGGGAGAGAGTTACTGAAATTGATGTGTATTTGACGAGAAACTAACAAAAAAATTGAGTTGGATTCGCTATCAGAATTCAATTGCAAGCCTCTGTGACCCGAGTAGAGTATATGTGTCGTAGCTATCATCTTCTTCTTATGTCATGTATCAATTCTGAATCAAATAGACCTAGAACCACCATGCTTTTCTTGTTCAGCATGTATGGAAGTAACTCTCATTGTGTGAACTGATATTCTGGTCCAGTCAAAACGCCATTCACCTTGAGGAGAAGGAAAAGAAAGAAAAGGAGATGCGGAATCAGATCATAGCAGAAGCTGAAGAATACAAGAAAGCCTTCTATGAGAAAAGGGAGAAGAACATCGAGACCAACAAGGCTGATAACCGAGAAAGGGAGAAGGTAAGCAGTGATCAAACTCCCAATGACTTCAATTGCAGCCAATTTGAGATTCTTGGAAACTTGTGTGATTTTTGCCTCTCTTGCAGCTATATTGGGCTAACCAAGAGAAGTTCCACAAGGAAGTTGACAAGCATTACTGGAAAGCAATTGCAGAGCTCATCCCGCGTGAGGTTCCCAACATTGAGAAGAAGAGAGGGAAAAAGGATCCGGACAAGAAACCATCAGTGACGGTTATCCAGGGTCCTAAACCTGGGAAGCCGACTGATCTCGGGAGAATGAGGCAGATATTCTTGAAGCTCAAGACAAATCCACCACCCCACATGATGCCGCCTCCACCAGCCAAAGACGGGAAGGATGCCAAAGGTGCCAAAGATGGCAAAGATGCAAAAGGTGGGAAAGACGCCAAGGACTTAAAAGATGGGAAGCCTGCAGAGCCAAAGGCGGCAGAGGAAAAACCTGCTTCACCTGCTAAAGACGCAAGTGCTGAAACAGCGAAACCTGAGGCTCCTGCCTCGGGAGAGGGGGAGAAACCTGTGGCTGAGGCTGAGGGAGCCAAGGCAGAGTGAAGGAGAAGGGTGTGTTAGTTGTACTGTTGGGGGATAAATTGGTATTGAAGTGACAATAGCTGCGGGCAAAATAAGAAGAGGTAAGTATGTGCGCATAAGAAGCTCTATTGGGGGGGGCTGTTTGTGGCACAACCATTGCCTCTTCTGGAGAGAGAATTTTAGTCCTGTGTTTTGCTTTTATTATTTTTTATATTATCATTATTTTTTGTTCTGCAGAATTTGATATTGTCTTGGATGATGTTCACGTTAATCATTTTGCTTCCACGTTATTACATTTATAAAGACTTGAGAACTACAGGTTGTTGGATGAATTATATGATTGTATGATCTGGGCATATGTGTTTTTTTATCAATAGTTTGGTGGTTAGAGTGTCGTGGGAGGGAAAAGATTGTGGCATGTGAACCAGCTTTACATTATTTTCGAGGTCGAGGAAGAATGAGACACGTGGATGCACATGGTAGTCAGGTCCAGTTGTTTCGTCTCTTTTCAGACACACTAAGGTGTGTACAAACATGTTAGAGAATGAATGAGTGCCTCTCCTCGTAAGAGAAACACATTTGAGATATTATTATTACTTTGAAAGAGTAGCCAACTTGCTTGTTGTCATTAGAGAGAGTGGGGCAGGCAAAAGAGTTGGGAAGAGAAAGGAATGAGATTTCATATTATTTCATTTGTAGATTCTCTTACGAGATAATGTGTCACAAACGACATGATTATAGATACACACATTTCTACTTACTCCTATAGACGTTTATAAGGGGAAAAAAAGAAGAAAAGGGATTACATAGAGAGTAGATCCATAACTAGTAAGTTAGCAGTCACACAATCAAGCTCTCTCCCCTTTACTTTGGAGTTTGGAGATGGCTACAATCCCTCGCACAAACACACAACTCCAAACAAAAACAAAAACAAGAGGGAAGAGGTTGGATTCTCTCTCACTCATGCATTGTCCTCTCCCAACAAAAAAAAATGAAGACAGAGAGAAATGGACCAGCTCCTTTAGTTAGAGAACAGGTGAGAAGTTGAGGCGGGAGGTGTAAGTTGCTTTGGGAACCCAGTTTCTGGGGACGACGTCTCTGGCCGAGAGCGTTCTATTGTTGGACAAAGTGGTGAGCTTGATGGAGAATGGTCCCTTGAGTGGTCCTCCGATGATGGACCAGTTCGCTCCCCATATGTGCTTCATCGCTAACCACTCCTCAGACCCAGCCTGAAGCATTCGACAACGAATTAAAACCGCATTGTCCTTTTAAGAAACAATCAAGTAAAATTGAGTTTGGAAAGAAGAAGAAATATATACTTGACGAATGTGCATAGAGCCAATGTCTCCTTCTCCGTCTTCAAACTCAATGAGAAGAGATATATAATAATCGGTTGATCCTGCGTTCACATGGAACGCTATGTTCTTCCCTTTGTATTTGCATGCCGTCCTGTTTTTTACAAATTAGATCAAGAGTTGTTGTTTGTGTAGTGTGGTCAACGGTCAAACTATGGGACCAAGGCCGTAAAAGTTTCTTACTCCCAATGTAAGAAAATCAGAATATTTTTGTTGGTTAGCATTTAGCAGCCATAATAATAAGTTAAGTTAGTTATTCATAGCGCGCCAAAAAAAAAGGTACCGGAGGTAGAGGAGGGAGATGAGGCCACGGTTGCGGATGACGCCGGAATGGCCGGGAATAGCCAAATGGCCAAAGGCGGCGCCGCTGAGGTCGAAGTGAGTGTGGTTTGCTCGAGCAGATGGCCCTGCCGGTGACTGGTCGGTGACGATGATTGTGACTGCTCTCTTTGAGCAGATGGTCTTGTCGAGGCACCTGACCTTGTAGCAAGCGCCGCAGCCTTCTCCGCTCTTGAACAGCACCGGACTCACCGCTCCGACCCGAGCCTTGAACGGCTTCACGTCCACCAGCGAACCGTACCCACACGCTCCTCCTGCGTTTCATTTCTATAAATGTTAATTCCGCAGTAAATGCCTAAACTTTACAGGGAAAAAACCCAATCAGATTTGGGAATCGTTATGTAAGAAGATGAGTTTGTGTTTGTTACTTACCGCTGCTGCCGTCTCCCTCGGGACTTCCGTACCAGGTGGCGGTCGCGGGAAGCCAATGAGGGGCTGCCACGGAGCGAGCCACAGCAGCAGAGGCAGAGCCGCCTCTTAGCAGGAGGTGGAGGAAGACACAGAGTGTCGGTAGGATGACCGGAAGAAGCTGCATTTCGACCGGAGCAAACCAAGTCGAGCCAAAGAAAACAAAAGCTGGAGACTAAAACCAAAAAGATGGAGTAAGAGAGAGTGAAAGAAAAGGGGTTGGTTGGTTGGTTGGTTAAATAGAGAAGAGGGAATGGGATGGTTTGGTTATGATTGCCTGCAAAAAGGTAAGAAAAGGCTTCCATTTCCATTTCCATCTAAGCAAAATGGCTTCTGTGGTGCCGGTTATGTCCCTGTGCCATTCTTCTTATTTACCAATTGTGCCATTTATGGGACCCATTGACAGTTAGAGGCCTCGATCTAGCACGATCATCCCCGTAGGGTAGGGGTGTTTATGTATTTAACTAATTATAAGATTCCACCCTTTTGATTAGTGGAGTCTTTGGGAGAAGATTCTTGTGGAATACCATTTTTTTTTTACTTGGACTATCATGTCACATTGACCATGGCATGGCCCGTTGTGTTTTACCACTTATCTTATTGAAAATTTCTAAGATTTTTCAGATCACAAAACAAATTTTTCATTAGTGTAATATAGCGGTATTCGGAACAGATTTCTCGAATCCATCGGACGGTCGAATTTTGTGTAAGTTGTTCATCGGAGAATGTTGTAAATGCTATCGGAAGGTGGGTGCCCGGGATCGTAGTATATGTTAGATTTTAGTTGAGCATAGATAGGCAAATCGGCAATTGGGATACAAATTTAACTCGACTCTATTCGATGCTCGGGTTTGAATCCTTTTTACCGGCTTCGGGTTTTGGGTGTATTTGTCTGAAGCAATAACACGGTTAACATAGCCTCTGAAAAAATAGAATAAGATTTATCCTTCCGGAAACTCTCGTGACACTTAAGTTAGAAAGAGATAATGTGACAAGCCGAAAGCCATATTTTAAGGGAGGAAAGAGAATAGGTTTTGTTTTATTCCCGGTCAACATCATTTAGTCTTTAGTGAGTTTGTAAGGGATTGACGGAATAAAAAATTTGACGAATTAGTCCCAACTAGAAATTTTCGAAATGGAAGAGTAGAATAGAGAAGTTATCTCCGATATAAGGTCAAAAAACCCGTTGACGATCGTTTCCTCTCCCCAAAGACCGTCTTCTTCAACTCCTCTTTAATAATCGTTTCGAGCCGGTGACCGGTGGCTATCTCATATTATATATTATTAGTTTCCCTTTGATTAGTATTATTAGGGTTTCCGATTTCTTTGTGTTTCGAATGCTTTGAGTATACGATCGTTCTCTCCTTTATGTGGAGTGTGTTTTTTCGATAGATAATTGTTACATAATCATGGCGTTTATCATCGGTTATCTCCTGAACTCAACGAATTTCATGCTTTTTCTTTAGTTTCAGGTTTGATATGAACGAAACTTCCATGGATCTCCATCTTTTTCATCATGTTTATTGATTTCATCGGATTTCCATGGGATCCAGGTTTGTGGATTGTAGAAGAATGGTTGATTTTCGATTATGGATCTCTTATGTTCAAACTGCATAATATAAACAGAGCAACATATGGATTTCTTTCGTATTCCGTTAGTTATCATTTCTAGAAATATGGGATCCCGAAATTGCAATATTTGGAAACAATGGATCCTATGGATCTCAATGTTGGAGGGGAAGAAGGAATTTTAATCATCACCAATTTGGATGTTTTTGAAGAATCGATGAAATGGGAAACCATAGTCAACAACATTCGACAATGTTGTAATAGGCGAATACGCCATGCTCTATCGAACTTCAAAAGACAGAATTAAGAAACATCTCCAACAACAATTCAATTAATTCTTATAGTCAAAGTAATGCGATGTGCATTTTGGAGTTTCATCAACAAGATGATAGCTAACAACAAGTGTATGAATGGGGGACATAACAGATTTTATCTGTTAGCCTATAAGACTTCTGAAAGGATTGTTAGGTTATTTTCTACTCTTTCATCGAAATTGATTTCAATTTCTTTTATTTGCGTTAACAGTTGTATTGAAAATGTTTCTGTATTTTGTAAACTATTTATGATATAATAATATATTTAATTTGCCGGGGGAAAAAAAAAAAAAAAGGTCGAAGCACCTATTTTACGTGAAACATGTGGTGTGACATCTCAGCGTAATCATATGATGTCTCTTAAAATGGTCGATTTTATGATCTCGCGATGCCAAATGTTTGTTCATTATTTGCAATAGATTTTACAAAAAAACTCACACGATATATGGTAGTTTGTAGAAATGCTAAAATAAAATGTGCGATATGAATTCATCTCCTGCATATAATGCATTGTAATCATAACGTATATCTTATACGATAAGATTGGAGAAACAGAATCTTGATGGCCAATCTCTTGCCCCCAACGCATAAATCGTATCAGAAATATAATTATTAATATTTATAACTGTTTCCGAGTTTCGTAGTTTATAACGAACAACCAACTATAGCTCATGCAATTATTTACTTGATTTTCTTTATTTAATGATAGAAAAAGAAAATTAAAAATCCTAATATTGTAATCGTAATACCCATTTCTACGGTTTATTTTATTTATATGTTATGGCAGGACCGCACATGACTCGGTCACAATCCTTACTTTCGATTATTCGACCCTTCTTAAGTTCTTATACTTTATTACATCTTTCTAAAAGTTTACAAGAAAATGATTCTTTTTAGATACACATTCGGAAGGAAATATTTTAGTGTCGATGACACTTCAACTTAAAAAGTTTGATGACATAATGGTGGTTAAAGCGTATCCCCGAAACTATATAACAACATGTAGTTAAAATATATTTACAAAAGGACTTTAGCTAATTTATATCGTTTTTGTTATTTACATATAGTGAATATTTATGCATGCGTGTGTGCATTATCAAAGATATTATTGACAACAAGAATAGTTATAAAAATGAGAATGCTTTGGTTCGGCTCCGTCGATACTCAGAAAAGCGGCAGTCGAAGCTACAATCTTCCACATTTGGAAGTAAAGAAACAATTTTTTGCATAATTTCGAAGTGGTTCTACCACTCATCATCTTAAAAAACATTGAGAGAGATATTAGAAACACAATCTCAACAAGAAATAAAAGGAAGAGATGGTGGCGTGAACTTATACTTTTTTGGATTCGGTAATAACACCCAAATCAAATGCAATATTTATTGTAACTTTATTTTTACTCTTTTTTTGTTAAAGTTGTTCTTGTAACTAGGTAATGCTTTCTTGTAATACCTAAACATCTTCATTTTATATGATATTTACATTTTTAGAAAGAAAAAAAAATGCTTTGGTTAAAGTGGAAAAGTCAAATTGTATTATTGAGAATGACAACAAAGAAAAAGATGTGTTGTGTTTCATCAAATAACAAAGTCACATGAGATGATGTGAGAGTATCAATAAAAACAGTTCATATAGGAATCTTACAGTTCACATCACATTCTCAATTGATTTCTTCTCAACATTTTTACACAAATTAGACTTTTTCCCCCATGTGCCCATAAGGCAATAAGATTACTCATCAAATACCATTGGTGTTGGATTTATTTAAACTTTCTTTTAACGAATATTTGAACACCTAAATAATGAATACTCCATAAGCATCTTTAACAGCTATGATCAGAGATGTTATGGCCCTATTGGGTCATGGCGTCATGCTCTGTCTTTATGAGACTGAGAAAAATTAAACAAGGTCAGGTCTGATCCGACCAATATAGGACTAATCCTATCGCGACAAGCCAGGACCTGATTAGTCCTGTTTTAAACCAGTTATTATAGAACCGGACCAATCTAACCCATCGCAATTGTGTTCCTAAACTTGTGGAAGCACATGCGAGAGAGAGTTTGGCACTCATCACATCATTTTTAGAATGCAAGAACATTCCCATATGTATATATATATCCAAGATTTTACAAGAGATCATGGTTTGGATTTTGGAGTGAGAATGAAAGAGAGAGATATATATGCAACAAGAAGCCAAAGTAGATGCACATAGAAAGAGCTGACTCTTTGACCATTTTCTTCTCGGAGCTTCTTGGCCTGCACCTCTCAACGATTTGCCCTTTCATTAATCCTAACCGTCCAAGCTCCCGGTTTGGCTCCATAAATGGGTTCTCCAACAACGTATGGAGACGGCTGGCGAGCATCCCGCAGGAGTGCGACTCTGCTTACACTGTATTCATCGTCACTGTCATAATGACGGTGAGGTCCAAGAGCTTTGAGCAACATGGCCAATAAAATTGATAGACCCTGCCAATAGACAAAAAGAAAAGCTTTGAAACAGTGTAACCAAGCAATTTAGAAGCACAGTGTAATGTAGAAACTTGTTGCTATCATAAGTTACCTGGACACAGACAATAGCAAGGCCTATCCACTTGCAAATCTTGAAGTTTGACTCGATGAACTTAGAGAACTGGTGGAAAGCACCACTTGGATCATCTGGAAAGTCCTGATGAAAGCTTCTAGAAGATTAGGATCATGTTCATGGGCATTACTATTGAGATTTGTCAAAAGAGAAGAGATAAGAACATATATACCTCCTTCCAATCACGGTTTAGAAAGATATCGGCAACCACACCGCCTTCGATCATAATTAGCAAGACGATGAATCCCATATACTGAACCCATTCGACGAACCAACAAACAGATGCATTATTCACATAAAAAGAAACACAGCAATGGATTCAGGAAGATATGCAGAAACTACCAAAAGGAAAACAGCTTAGACGTAGATGCTACTAATCGTCATATTGAGTTGCAGGAAAAGCTTTAATAAAAAAACAAAAGAAGTTTACCAAGTAAAGGCAACATCCATTCACGGTTTCAGCAGCTATGTGCCCAGCACAAGTGACAACACAGAGAATAGCCCCGAGACCAAGAAAAGCATAAATGAACCTGCAGAGATTGTTGGTCATCTCAGATTTTATGACACTTGACAAGAATGATTACTTCCCCCCTCAACAGAAGAACAAAAAAGATAGCTCCTCTCCAAGGCAACAAGATATCAAATTTGAAAGAAAAATCTTACAAGAGTCTTAAAGTTATCTCTTCCATAACCTAACAGCTTTCAGCTTCCAGACAATACACTACACAGCTCAAGCTTACAAAACCTATGATCTTGTCTCTGCTTATTTTCCCAGTACCGTTATCAAACCACTCAGAATCAAAACAAGATTGAAACGCCCAAGGAATAGCCAAGAAAGTGACCGGATACATAAAAAAAAGAAGGAAATTTTCACCAAGAGAAGGGGGAAAGTGAAGATACCAAGGAACGGGGTGATCAGAATCAGCGAAAGGGAGATTCCCCATTTGTTCTTGCCATTGCCTAATCAGCCAAACAGCGTAGAGGATCATGGCGATCCCAACCATCCCGAGTAAGGAATTCACCAGCTTCAACATGGACTGTAAGCAACTTCTCACGATCCTCACCATCTTTTCCCTCCCACAAAACCCTACACGAAGAACACGACAACAAATCGAAACCTGTCGCTCCCCGAACTTTTCTCCTTCTCTAAATCCGTAAATCGTAAGCAGAACCAAAGTTGTATGTTTTTTTTAGATTAGAAAAATCTCAAAAGATATGATATTTTATTATTTTATTATCTATTGGGAAAAAAACACCAAAAAAAGAAAAGAAAAACTCTCAGGTCAAAGGCGGCGATGATTCTATCCCGATGGGTTTCCTTCAAGCCGGTGGCTCAGGGTTCCGACGAGCTTTTCCGACGATATTCTGAGTTTCGTGGTCTCTCCTCTACCACTTGTCGGTTGAGATTCCCCTCTTCTGTCGGATGCTCTTGTCTCAAAAGCAGACCCCCTCACGAAACTACTGAGGTGCGTCTCCTTACCTTTGATTGAGTCATGAATCAAATTACAATCTCCTACTCGCTGTTCCGTGTCCTTTTTTCCCATTTTGATTGGCTTTAACGGCAAATCCCAATTCAAAGTCGGGTGCTTTTGAAATTGAACAGTTGGAGAATGAAGAAGAAGCGTTCTCGGTTTTGTCATCACAAGTTCCATGGGAAGAGAAGAACATATGGAGCACATTTGCTCTTTACATGTTCTCTCTGCACATTCCTCTCAGTTTTGGGGGTTTATCCATTGTTGCCAACATACTCCACCAAAAGCTTCTCGATCCTCAGACTCAAGTGAGTCTCCTTTCTTTTTTTTGTCTGGAAGGTTTTACAATTCAAGTTATTTCTCTACTTCCATGAGATGCGATTGGTTACTCTAGGAGTGTGAAACCCAGTCTCTGTCATTGTTGGTTTTTTCCTATTGACATTCATGGTTTGGCTACACAATACAGGTGCTGTCACTTGTGGTTCTCCAAATGGTAGAACTTTCAGGGACTGTCTTCCTGCTGAGGAACACTGCCAAGCCTCAATGCAAATCAATCAACTTTCTAAAGGGCAATGACTCGAGAGAAGGAAGAAACTGGGTGGTTGGCTCAGCATTGGGTTTAGGATGTCTTTTGGGCTTTGTCTTCATCACATCACTTGTAGCTGATGAACTCTTTGGTTCTAAGGTCTCCCCCTATGCATGGACTGATCTCTACCATTCTCTCCTAAGATCATATCTTCATTTACCATCTTTTAACATAGCAGAAGGAATATGTGTTTGATCTCTCGCACTCTCTCAGGGTGTGCACAGCTCGGAATTGGAGAAGATAATGGCGAACGGGGACTTGTCGAGAAGCGGGTGTTTTGCTCTCTACTGCGTTGTAGCTCCCATCCTCGAGGAGATAGTGTACAGACGCTTTCTACTGACCTCCTTAGCGTCGAAAATGGAATGGAGGAAGGCGCTTGTGATCAGCTCAGGAGTATTTGCAGCAGCTCACTTCTCGGGTGAAGATTTTGTGCAGCTGTTTGGGATAGGGTGCGTTCTAGGGGCATGTTACAGCTGGTCAGGTAACTTAGCCTCGTCGGTGGTCGTCCATTCCTTGTACAATGCCTTGACACTCCTCGTTACGTTACTCTCTTAAGCCAACCAACCAGCTTCCATGTTCAGATGACGTAAGAGACAAGGGAAATGGCCCTACCGGAATATCTCTCTGTCTCTCTATTTGTTAGAAGACAGCGTATAAACCGTGTGTGTGTAATGCGGCTGATCTGTTCCTTTAAAGCTTTCGAGAGAGAGAATCTTATTTGCTTTTTAATCTATAAAAAGTGTATTGACTAGAACAACAACAAACCAAAGGTAGCTTAATTAACAAGATATTGTTAGTCTACTTTATTACAGAAGATGATATACATACCTGTCTAACTGTGACATGTAATAATATCCAAAACTAAGAGTTTAGTAGAATCAAAAGCATTTTAAAATTGTTTGACGCAAATAAGAAGAAGAAGCAAAGTGTGAAAAGGAAATGTGAGGAGAGAGAGGGGACGTGAAGAGGACCAATAGGTGTGGTCCATTCGTGGGTCCCGCGTGATGAGGATTGAACAGCTGTCCATTGATTTCCGAAGCAAACACCCAACGGTCCCATTTCTGCCACGTGTACACACCATTTGGGTTAATTTGCTACTTAGTTTTGCTAAACGGACCCAAATTCGAATAAAGTTTCAATTAAAGCAATCGCAAAATTAGTCAAGAGAATTTTAGAAGCATAATAATACAGCAGAGATAGCTTAGCTTAGGTGTAATCTTCCGATTAGTCTATTAATAACATTTGATTTCACGGAATAATCCAGAGATAGCTGTCCTATAATATTATATATAAAGAGATGAGGGCAACACACAAAAACTTTATCAAAAGCAAATACATCTCAGGCCTCTGAGGAAGAGAGAGAGAGAGAGAAAGAGAAAGGGAAGGTATCCAAGGAAGAAGAAGAAGAAGAAGAAGAAGATGGGAGCATTCGAGGAGAAGGTGAAGATGAGGGCTTTGGAGCTGAAGCATCTGTTCAAGAAAAGTATCAAAGTGGTCGAAAAATCTTGCAAGAAAGGATGGTTCAAAGTCAAGAACATTCGTCGTCGCTGATTTTCTTTCTTAAAACATCTCCAAATATCTTTTTTGTCTTTCTTCTTTCTTATACTAAGTTTTGTGTCCTTACTTACTTTGTGGTTTTTGTTATATTTATCCTTAAGTCTTCTTCTTCTTGATTATTTGTGTTTTCTTCATTCTTTTTCTCAATATTATTTACTTTTTCTTGTTTTCTTCAACGGATTTCAGATCTACCAATATACTCAAGAATTTACAGATTTTCAACTAACTATCTATTTTTAAAATATAAAAGACGAGTTTTTGAAAATGATTGATAAACTTCTTCGAATTTCAGCTAGATAAAAACCCACATGAACCCAGATTTTTAATGCTTTTTAATTAAAAATAAATTCAACTGAAAAGCATGTAAGAAGATTTTTTTTTTTTTTTTAAATATAAAAAAATGGGTTTCATGTCGGCTGGATAATGTTTAGCTTTAGTGGGCCGATAAATGGGCCGATACCAAATAGCCGCAGTTGCATATAAGGAGGATTTAGGGTTTCACCAGAAGAGGAGTCCGGAAGAACAGAGCCTCTCTCTCTCGTTAGTGGCGGAGAGGGAAAACAAAAGAGCGTTTTAATGTCTTGTTTTTCTCTTTATGCTTGGCAAAGCAATCATCTTTCTGCTTTATTATTAATCTTTGTGAAGTTGGGGTTAGATTATGGAGCCAGTGATGATTGAAAAAGTTTGCCTACATTGTTTGATTTACCAGTGATATGGATACTTTGATTAATAATCACTCTGAGGCTCATAAGTAGGGATCTTTCTTTTTTTCATAAGGCCTATGATGATTCAGATTTTGCCTACATTGTCTGAGAAACCAATGATAACAAACAACAAACTTTATTCTGAGGCCCAAGTTTTGTTTTCTTAGATAGAATCATATTTTGTTTGGTATTTGAGGAGGCTGGTGATGATGTTTCATATCTTTGCCTACATTGCCTGATCAAAGCTATTTATTTGGCTTTGACCAAGTGAGTGAATGATACTGTTCTGAAGCCTCCATTTATCCTCGGTAGTGTTGTTGTGTAGAGAAATGAGATAGAAATGAAATGGTGATGAGGAGATCCATGTAAAGAAGAAATAGCTTTGTTTTCTTTTTTTCCCTTTCCAGTTATATGAGCGTATTTTCACAAATCCAGTATGTCTCTTGTGTTCTATTGGACCCAATTTCCTAGTTTCCATATCAATTTACTTTGAATTTCACAAAGCACTATGATGACTTAAACAAACCACTCCTACTACACGACCACCTTTGTGCAAGTGGTTTAGGCCACCTTTGATGGTCTCAGACTCGGCGTATGAAAATGGATGACTGGGCCTGGGGGGAGAAAAAAAAACCCAATAACTCTGTTGAGCAATTAATTATGTGATGAGAAGCCCAAGAGCCTTAACAACAAGGCCCAATCGAATGAGCGAAGAAAAAGAACATTAGAGAGTAATGAATGAGGGACACGTGGCGATCTGAAACTCCCTTGGAGGCCAAGGCATAATTGTCGATTTGTCATTTGCAGACTTGCCCTTGGAGGCCAAGCAAAAAAAGTAAACAAGGAAGCGATTACTCGTTGGAATCTTAGTGGTTTACTATCAATTGGGCTCTCCTCCTCTTCATCTTTTGTTGACTTTGAATCCATTTGTTTGTTTTTTACGGAAAATGTTTCAAATATTTGCAAGATTTTTTAATAAACACTCAAAAAGACTTTACTTGGTAGATAACTAATTGTTGGTTAAAATAGTCTTTTGGTAAATAAATGATGTATTTTATTAGTATGTCATAAGTTAAAATTATATGACACGTGAAATTTTTGCATTTTTAAAAATTATATAAACAATCATTTAGTGCTACAAAAAAAATAAACTAGCCGCCACCATCGTCCACTCGCGTTTGAATGCTATTTGCCCAAAAAACGACAAAGACTTTTTGTTATTTTTGAACAAAGAGAGGAGTTGGTTTAGAATTAGTCTGTAAACAATCATTTAGTGCTACAAAAAAAATAAACTAGCCGCCACCATCGTCCCCTCGCGTTTGAATGCTATTTGCCCAAAAAACGACAAAGACTTTTTGTTATTTTTGAACAAAGAGAGGAGTTGGTTTAGAATTAGTCTGTTACCGGTTTAAGTCGAGTTAAGGCCTATAAAAGGCATGTTTAGGTTGTGATCTTGGTAGAGTGATATCTTGATCGTGAACCTCCGATTTGTGGAGCTCTCGATGATTCTCGACTCTTGAGATAGGCAATTCCTTTTGGCCGACAAGTAGGATCAATCATATCGATTGATCATGGCGTGTTACCTCTCTTCATATTCCTTTCTGTCTCTGCTTCTTGTTCTTGCGTAACTGATCATCTTCAATAATCGGTCTGAGGCTCATTGCTCCTTGTTTTCCTGTTATCATAACTAGGATCTTTGTTTAACATTATAACTAGGATCTTTGTTTAACATTATAACTAGGATCTTGCTGCTTTAAAAGGCCTATGATGATTTAAATGTGCCTACATCGTTTGAGAAACCAATGATAACAAGATTTACAAACATATAATCTGAGGCCTAGTTTTGTTTTCTTAATATTATTATTTTTTGTATTTGAGGAGGTTGGTGATGTCTTCACCTACATTGCCTGATCAAAGCTTATTTTTGCTTTGACGCCTCGGGAGTGATCTGTTTTTGTTTTCCGCTATCATTATTTGTTCTAGCTGCTAGTCCCTTGTATCTGCAATTGCAAACATCAATGACTTTGCTATTTTGCAGCTCATCTTAGCCTCAGAGCTGGTCAATACTTGAAGACAATTGGACTACAGTTGTTCCCCAAGTGGTCTTTTGAACAACCTGGAAATTTGTTGTTATGTGTGGAGATTCAAACCGGTGGTCCAAAATTCCGGTTAAGCCAGACGGTATATATAAAAATAAAAATGAGATAAAATAATATATCTAGTCACAGCGGACGGACACAAGCGGAAAACCTAGGAGGATCTGTGTGGAGGATGAAGCATCTTCTCCGACCACAATTCGTTAGCTTCCTCCGGATCCTTCCTTTCAGGTGTTCCTTCCTCCATTTCCCCAAAACCATTCCTTCTCCAGACCTCACTCACGACTCTCTTAAGCGTCGGATCGAGCGAGCCCATGATTCCACCGTCTCCATCGCCCCTTTGCTCCGGGAATGGTCCCAACTCGGAAATCGAACGTCTCTCTCAGATCTCAGGGGCATCATCACCTCGCTTCACAGATCCAACCGCTTCTCTCACGCCCTCCAGGTTACCAAATCAAATTCTGCAATTGGTTTTTTTTACAATTCTCTCGTCCTTTCTTTCTCTCAAGATCCTCTTTTTGCGTGTCTTGTTAGATTTCGGAGTGGATGAGTGACCAAAAAGTCTACAATCTGTTTCCATCAGATTTCGAGACTCGGCTTCTCTTGATTGCAAAAGTCCATGGTCTCCAAGAAGCGCACAAGTTTCTGGACACCATTCCTCTGAAAAAGAGGGGTTTTTACGTCCACAACGCTCTCTTGAACAGCTGCAAAACCCACAGCTCCTTGAGCATAGCCGAGTCCACTTTTCAGAAGATGAGAGAGCTTGGCTTGTTGGGTGAAAACAAACCTGAACCTTACAGCACCATGCTCTGTCTCTACCATGAGGCTAAAAACCACGACATGGTGGTGAAGCTTCTGCGCGAGATGGACAGCTACGACATGGTACCCCAAGGAGTACCCTTTACCCAGCTCTTGTCTTCTTACGCCATGACATCCGTCTACGACATTGAGGGAATGGAGAAGTTTTTGAGCAAGTGGGAGAAGAAGGTTGAGGACGCATGGGCAGTGTGCTTTTTTCCGGGTTTGGTCTACATCGGAGCTGGATTTAGGGAAAAGGGTTTAGCCTTGCTGCGTAGGACTGAGCCATTGCTTCATGGAAGCTGCAGAGAAAAAATCTATGGATGTCTCATGGGAATGTATTGTCGTGAGGGTGAAAGAGAGGACGTTTACCGTCTCTGGAACTTGGCTAAGGACGTGTTATCGTTCGACAGCTTTGGATGTTCTGACATCATCAAGACATTTACAATGAATGGCGATCTCGATATGGCTCACGAGGTTCTCGAAGAGTGGGATACCGGGGGTGGCGATCTTGATCTGGCGGATTTTGGTTTCCGAAAGAGACACGTGAAGGAGGAGGCTGAGAAGTTTGTGAACATGCTTGGGAAGAAGCAGAGCAAGTGGGAGAGTTTGGCACAAAAGTTACAACAGAATTTGGTGGAGGATGAAGAGGAAGAGGAGAGGAGGAAGAGAGTGACGGAAGCCATGGAGGGGAGGCTGCACGACCGCTGGAACCCAAAGGGCAGCCTGGCTCTGTCCGCCTATGCCTGCGTGCAGTATGTTGAGGGTCGAAGAGACATGGAGAGTGCAGCCGACATTCTCAGACTGCTGAGCAAGCGAGAGCAAGTGTCAAATGCAATGGACAAAAACCGATTGAGCCTAAAAATGGTGGAGGCAATGAGAGGAGGAGGATACGTTGGTGGAGAAGATTAACACATGGATCAAATTACTTGTAACTCTGCTTGTTATATATAGCTATAGCATTAATCTATCTATTAGGTGTTTCGCTTTTGTTAACTCAATTCTTACGGACTAAACCTTAAAAGCCCAAAAAAGCTTATTATATATGGAACAAAACTGGATTGATTTATCCAAATGGTCTCTCAAGACTCCATTGTGTGGCTACATTTTTACTTCTCCTTCCTCGGTGTACCGATTTCTTCCCATTGCATCGACTATCTTCCAACCCAACCCAGCTCCGTTCATATCGTACAGTAGTTGATCGTAGGAAATGTGTCCTCGATCGCTTAGCAGTCTCAAAATCTTTCTCAAACTCTCCATGTCTCTTTGACCCTCTAAATAATCCACACAGCTCATCAGCACAACCTGGTGTGGTCTCCACCCTGGCTGGCTCACCTCTATCGCCCTCTTCCATCTCTCTACCGCCTTCTCCATCTCACCCGCCATCTTGTACCCGAGAGCTAACCGCTCCCAGGTGCTCGTCTCCTGGACCACCATCTTTGCTACTTCTTCCGCCTTCTCCATCATCCCCTTCTTGCAATAACCCGTTACAAACAAGTGAGGGATCCGGATATCGAATAGGGAGTGTCCAGCTTCCCACTCCCCCATAATCTTCTCAGCCCCCTCGATATCGTCCATCTTAAAGAGCGCACTGATCACGCTTATGTAACCAGTGTTGTAGAAACCGTCCAGCTCCTTGTACAAGCTCCAGAGACGGTACACCTCTTCTTTCTTACCTGCAGCCCCATAGAATGACATGAGAACCTCGTAGGCTTGCTTTCTTTTCTGAGGATTCAGCAACTGCTCTGATCTACGCAGCATATCTAGCGCCTTTTCAGTTGATCCAGCTTTTATATAGGCGTTTGCTGAATCGGCGTAAGTGCGCCAGTCCAGCTGAAGTCCCGGGTCAGCCTCACAAGTCATCAGAAACTTCTCCATTCCCTCTACATCAGATACAACCGAATAGGCATGCAGCCGCGTGTTCACTGTGAAGATGTCGGGCTTCACATTCCCATCCTCCATCTCACGCAGAAGCTTCTCGACCATCGTGTATTTCCCACTCCTGATGTAGAGATTCAGCATCACATTGTAGGGAAGACAACCTCTGAGGAAGCCGAGCTCTTTCATCTTCTGAAACACTTGCTCGGCTTTGTGCAACACCTTCTTGCTCGCGTAGCAGTTCAAGAGAGCACCGTAGAGATGGTAGTTCCTCCTATCCACAGGAATCGTTTCGAAAAACTTCTCTGCTTCTCCCAAACCACCAACTTTGGCAATCAAATCAAGCCGAATCGCCACATCTCCCTCAGAGATATCATTAACTCTATGCTCACTCATCCAATCTGATATCTAACATCATGAACACAACAACCAAAAGATGCCTCTTTTAAGATTTGGATTGTTATCATTACAGAGTAACAACAAAAAGAGGAACCTTTTTGAAACCAGAAATCGAAAAACCATGAAAAGAGAAGAAATTGAAGACCTGGAGGGCGTGGGAGAAGCGGCTAAACTTGCGGAGCATCTTGATGATGCAGTGAAGCTCCGAAGTCTTCACCAGATTCCCCTGGTCAAGCCATCCGTCCAACACTCTGATAATCGAAGCAGAGGGATCGCCGGATCTCGCGACCCGACGCTGCAGAGTGTCGTAGGGGTCCAGCGGCGAGGGTACGGACCTGGAGGAGTGGAAAAGGAAGCTCCTGAGAATGTGATTTGGCTTTGGACGAACAAGAGGAAGAAGAAGATGCTTCATCATACTACAAACAGAGAACTAGAGTTTAGGGTTTAACATTCCTTGGCTTCTTCACTGTTGTGTCATTGCAATTCGGAGAAAAAATCAAAAATTTTGTAACGAAATCAAATTCTAGTGTAGGGTTTTTGAGCAGAGTAGTGAATGAAAAAAAAGTACTGAATTTAATTATAGTGAGACGTCGTCGTTTTAATTGAGATTTTAATCACTTTTGTTGCAAAGATTTATTCTAATAAATTTCCGAAATTTGCTCTCCTCCTGTAACTTTGATTCACTAAAAAAGAAACAAAGCATTAACAGATAAAACTATGGAAAAAATTAAAGAAGAGAAGGAGGAAACAGAGAAACAATGGAGATTTCTCCTTACTGTCTGCTTTCTCTTCTTCCCATTTTCCTCCTCTCTGGTTTCTCCCTCTCATGTAAATCTCCTCATTTTCTGATTGTAGAAATGATTTCGTTTTTTTCTATATCGTGTTCATTATATGAAAACGAAACAACCCTTGAAATTTCTTTAAAAAGCTCTCTGGATTTAAATGTGCAGATGGTGAATTTGATCCTCACGCAGCCACAAGCCGAGCTCTTCTTCAAGCAAAGACAAGTAAAGATCATGCCTCCTAACTTATGATTAGCAAATCTTCATTCTGACGTTTAGAATTAATCCGAATGTGGATCTTTTGTTATTTTATTTGTGTCTTGTTGAAACAGCGTGCAAAGAAGATTTTGCGAGCAAGAATTACACAATCATAACAAGCAAATGCAAAGGGCCAAATTATCCGGCAAAGGTGTGTTGCTCCGCCTTCAAGGACTTTGCTTGCCCTTTCGCAGAAGCTCTTAACGACGACAAGAACGATTGTGCCTCCACTATGTTCAGCTACATCAACCTCTACGGTCGCTATCCTCCTGGAATCTTTGCCAACATGTGCAAAGAGGGCAAAGAAGGTCTTGACTGCACCAATGTCACCGAGTCTGCATCCTCCACTTCTGATTCTATCCCCCGAGCCTCTGCGAGCGCATCTCTCGCGTTTCTTTCTATCTTCTTCCTTGTTCTCTGTTTTTTCTTCTTGTCGTCGTGAAATCTTGGTAACACATCTCGGAACATGTTCCATGGGTAAAGAACACGGTTTTATATGCATGTCTCTTGGTGTTATGTACTCAACTCTTTTTTTTTTAAATCTTCTCTTGTTCTTCCATTTTATTATGACACTCTAGAAGCAAGAATAGAAATCTAAGTTTCAAAAAGACAATGCCATAAGCTTATTCTCCAATTGATTATTGGGTTTATTACACTCATGAATTGATCATCATTACTCGATGAGGTTCATCTACTTTTCCCACAACACCTAACTGTGTGTTTGATTGTTCGCTACCATAAATACAAAGAAACAAAGGTTAAGATCCATCTTACATAGAACTCGAGGCCAACAGGTCCCAAAATAAGCTTCGCTCACCATCGAATCATCATTTCTTCTTTTCCTGTAACCCATATAACAAACCCTTCTTAGCTCAAGACTTAACAAGAAGATGTTCATCAGACAAGCATCGCTTGCAAATAGCGACTAGATATCCCCAAACAACACCAAATGCTTAGATCGGATTGCATAAACACAAGAAACAAGCTTTAGGGCATAGTGATTAGGCATCAGTGAACACACATATTCCCCACAACAAGAACAAAACCACTAAGTTTCGCAGACAAAAGCAGTCAAGCCGACCCGACAGATCCCATAAATCATCAAAAGAAGAATACAGTCAGTGTACAGACGATGATTTCCTACAACAGGAGCACTAGGGATCAAAGCACTCTAAGAATACTGCCTTAAACCAAAGTGCCAAACAAGTTTCAGCTCAGTATATTGACACCATCATAGAAGATCAATTGCAATCAACACCATTCTCCACTCTCCTCCAAATCAAACGTCCAACAAAAAAGAGCTAAGCTTTGAGCTTTCTAGTTACCTCTGCCGTGTTCATGGAGAAGCCGCCACTGGTGAGAAGCCTCTCAACGTATTTACCCATGATATCAACCTCCAGGTTCACTTTCTGTCCAATTCTCTTGGTCGGAATCACCACCTTCTGCTGCGTATAAGCGACCATCATGAAATTGAAGCAGCTCTCATCATCAAACACGTCCACCACCGTCAAGCTCGTCCCATCCACCGCCACAAATCCCTTTGGCACAATGTATTTCAGCAAACTCTTGTCTGCTTTCACCTTCACCCACAACGAATCTCCTTCCACCTCCATCGAAACTATCACTCCCGTCCCGTCCACGTGTCCCTGCACCACGTGCCCGCCCATACGGCTCACCGGCTGCAGCGCACGCTCCAGATTCACCGGAGATCCTCTCTCCAGCTCCTCCAGCGACGTTTTTCGAAGAGTCTCCGGTGATAACCCGACTGTGAACTCCTCGGCGTCGAACTCCGTCACCGTCAGGCAAGTCCCGTTCACGGCGATGCTGTCGCCGAGCTTGACGTCCTCCAGGACCACTCTGGCGCCGATTTTGAGGTCGAATCCGCCGTGGTCGGCCATTCCAAGACTATTGACTTCGCCCATTTCTTCGACGATTCCGGTGAAGACGAATCGGATGCTGAGATTTTGACTCCGATGGGTTCTGGATCTTCCCCATGTCAGCTTCGATGAGGAATCAAATCTGAGATTTGTTCTGAATGAAGTGAAGCTTCTCAATTGTGGAGGAAGCAGATTGAGAGAGTGAGTTGTCATCATCATCAACGTTAGCCTGATGAATTTGGCGGCGATGCGTTATAACCACGGAAACCACGACGGCGATAAGCCGTCTCTATAAGATTTAAGGTTGTTAATTAATGCCTCAAACGATCCGGGCCAAAGTTGAAATAAATAAGAAGTTGGAGGATAAATATACAAATTTGAATTTAGAAATAAACAAAAGAAAGAGGAAAGTGGAAATATGGTCTAAAAATATTTAGTTGTTGGTCTAAAACAATCTTTGCAACGAGAGAGAAAACTAAAATAAAATTTTAATTTCAATTGTCAAATTTTTAATTTGTCTAAAAATATTTAGCTGTTGGTCGAAAACTAGTATAAGGAAGTGGTTTGCAAAGGCTCGCAAGCCTTAAAACACCATGCTTGTCACCGGAGATAATGGATTCAAAGACGTTTTCGAAGAGTTGCTAAAGGCTGGGCATACAACTTTACTCGTTTTCGTGAAGATAAAAATCAAAATGTTACTTCAGCTCATGTTGATAAGTTTACGAAGTTCAAATGGAATTGGAGATTTTTTTGTCTCTTTCAGAAAACAACGTTAGTAAGAAAAGGATGTCTGAGAAGAGGAAGAGAAGTGCTGCTGAGTTTGAGAAGAGGAGGACTGCGGAGAGACCAAAGAAGAAGGCGGCTAGAAGAGATAGGGTTTGGGAGAGGTATAGGTCAATTTTATTTATGAAAAAATTTGCTTTATATACAGGTTTCAATTTTTTCAATAACTAATAAATAAAAAAAAAATAAAAAAAAATTTGCTCTTCAATTTGGTATTCTAATTTTGATTTTTGATATTTAAAATTATGTCAGACCCACTAAAATAGTGAATCGCTAAAAAAATAATTTTTAAATAATACACTTTCAATTTTAAAAGATGAGAGTAAGAAAAGTGATGCGAACCAGATGACTAAAATCATGAAATTCTCCCTTTGATCAAAAATCAATATCTTCAATCCATGAAAATATAACAAAATATGATAAAAGTGGGAGAGTTGTTCTACATAATGCAATATTTCTCATCTACAAACCTTGATTGCTTGTCAATTGTCAGCAAGTGCTTCAATTTTCGAACCATTGAATAGTTGTACAGTTTCAAAGTACTACAAAATTATTCATAATGCATTAGATGTCAAAAAACCTACTTGTTTTCATGCATTTTTTTTTTAACTTTCGTTTGTCTTTCTCATCCAAACTTATTAAGTAATCTTGTATAGAAAAATGTGGAAAGAAATGGTGCTGATTTGGTACGCGGCGAACTTTTTGAAGAAGTAGAAATTTGCGGAGTTTAGGGTTCAGTATATCGGAAGAGGTTTATCTAACAACTCTCACCTTTTCATGGATGTATCACTTTCGCTCTAATTGCCAAACGTTTTTGTGATATACATATCATGTCTCTATTGAAGATTAGAACGAATTAAGAAATCAAAAATTTCTTACAAAAAAATCAATAACCACAAAATATGATATTTTTGATATTGTATACATTGTGCAAAATCACAACACAACGATCAAAATCACGTATTCTTCTCGAAACACATCTTAATGTGTTATTTTATTTTGTAAATTTATTCATTGCTTAAAATGTGTTTGATTGATTTTTCAGTTAGAAGTTCATTATTCTCATATCCTGAAAGTATTCTATGGATATTAAAGTGTAAAAAATCAATAAGTACATCAACGATGATTTCCTAATAGACGGAACATTATATGGATTGTGACTATTCAGTAACGAGTTTGAGATTTTTATGAATTACGGCTGTGTTGGTGTTGGTGATGGGGAATAAACTGTTACTCCATCTACAAGAGAAACATGAAAAACCAAATAAAAAATAAAGAAAAGAGAATAAGCCGCCTTAAACCGTGAGGGGCCCAATTTAAAGACTTAATTGAAGAGTAGAGGCGCCAAAGCTTTTGTTTGAAGAACCATAACCGTCCAAATTTCTTCTATAAAAATCCTAATTTCCGATTGATTAGGTCGCCTTTGAAGAAAGTCTTCGCTATGAAGCCCGTTGATTCCCATGGCAACGCCCTCCCGAGACCGCGCATTTTGGATTATCTGATGTTCGATTATATGCCGCTTCTCTCTTGAGCTAGGGGACGCTCACTGCTCCATGAGTGTTCTCAACCTCACTCGTTTCCAAGGCAACCAAGATTCTTGAATTTGAACGAGGAAGAGAAGAAATCGATTTAGATGATCAATGTATGAATCAAATCAGACGGAATCTTTCTGAAGATTTTGATCGAGTGGCCGGAGTCCTCAACACAAACTCGATGATAGCAATCTCAAAACAAGATTTATTTATGATCAAATGAGATTTAACAAAAGAGATAAAGGAGATTGAAATTGAGATAGCTCATTAGAGCTTTATTAAGAACAATAAAGGAAAGAAGGAAGAAGCTTAATATTGTCACCAAGAACACAAAGTTTTAGATTGATTTCATACAAAGGGAAGAAGGAGACTGCACTTTCGGCAGCCTTGGTTACAAACATGAGAACTAAAACATTGATATATATATCTGAAAATACTTGTAAGAAACCCTAAACACATGGGTCTTCCTTTGGCTCTTAAGCTTGTTGGATCAACATTGGGCTTGGACTAGACTTGTCTTTACACTCGATTGGCCAAGAAGTTTAGATTGAGCTAGTGTTAGATTTCTGAGTTTATATTGGTGATATGTAAGTAGGTTTCGATAGAGCTATGTGCTTCGAATAATGCTCGTCTTCTTCTATCTTCTATTTAATTTCACCACATGATCGTGATGCAAAACAAATACAAGGTTAAATTTACTACTTCTCATATATATGATTTGAGTTTTGCATATATGCCCCATAAGAGCGGCAAGAAAAAAGAAAAAAACAAAGCAAAACCTGTATTCTCATGGTTTGTGCGAACACATTTCTCTGGACTTCTTGTCCTGAAGATGGCGTCCTGTGACCCGACCCAATCTGCAAGATTGCTCCATCATTAATCTCTGAATCGAATCTTGTTCCCACGGCACAATCCCAAAGTCATCGTTGAACCCTTCCATGCCTTCTATCAAAAACTGCCACACAAGTGTTCCTGCACCAGACCTCCTCCGCTTTGCTGATTTGTATACAACATCAAAGATGGTTCTGTAGAACCGATCCCGCTGCGACGGCTCATAGTCTTTGTTCAGATTCGAGAGCCCAAACTCGGTGAACAGAACAGGCTTCTTCAGTTCCTTGTCCCCGTCTTCAATGTGGGATAGCATCCATTTCACCACAAACTTGAGTTTTTCTTCAAACCCTTGATCGTGAAACCTGCCAAAGTTTCAAACTTTTGTCTTTACAAAGACGAATTCCACGCAGCAATCAAACTTGTTCACACAGAGGCTTACCAGTGATCAGGGTAGATATGAACCGATGCAAAATCAATGTTTGGCGAGTCAGAGTTTCGAACAAAATCTGACCCAAGCTCAGAGGCCCACCGTTCTGGGTTAACTGTCAGCCGTTTTGGGCTCTTGGGACCGTAGAACCCTTCTAAGCCTACGGTTAGAAGATGCTTGTTGTCAATCGATTTAATGAATGCAGTCATTTCGTTAATCCAGTCCTTTGAATCCCCAAACCAGAAAAAGAAACCACATGAGTAACATTACTTGTTTCTCAACAAAACACTAATGATTCAATATTGGACAAGAAACCATCAAACTGAAGGAGAACTCACTTGGAGGGTATCCCCAGAGATATCAGACAAGCAGCGAGGCTCGTTTATCAACTCCCATGCAAAAATTGTAGGGTCATTTCTGTACTCGACCCCGGTTATAGAGTTTTTGCGGGTGAGCAGCACCTGGCAAATAAGAAATGAGAGTAATTCCAAGTTTAACATCACCAAAATATATATAACAATGCAAGATTACAGTCTATGAGTGAAAAAAACTATTGCACGGAGAACTTAGTTCCAAGTCTATGAGTCAAGAACCAAGATTTCTCACTATTTTTCTCTTACGAGCGATATGATTGTAGAATCTCTTGTATTTCTAAATGTCAGTATCCTTTTCAACAATTGATGATCTAGGCTAATACATCCACGTACACATCAAGAAGAGACAAAGGATTCAAAACATACCGCGAGATAATTCTTGAAGTATCTGCGGATAGATGGGTCAAAGAAGAAGGAATCATTGGACGAACTGAGACCAACACCTTCTTGCCATGCCCAATTGACGTACTGAGTCTTCCCTCCATACGCTTGTAAGTTATTCACTAAGCTAAGAAGCAACCTAACACCATGTGTTTTTGCCTCTGCGATTACATGGTCCAAGGCCTAACCACATTATATAAACTTCATTAAGAGAGAGAGAGAGAGAGAGAGGAGAGATCAGTTTAGAAAGAGACAAGAACACCCAAAGACACTGAAGATAAAAAATTGTCAAAGCTTCGGACAAGGGGATGTATATACTGAAACCAATGATTGCAAAAGATAACAAATGCAGACAGAAGTAAGTAATTGCAGATTGTTCCAAGTTATAATAAACATTGAATTTAATCATCAAAAGAAAACACAAACGCAGAGAGATATAAATGGATGCTTGCATTGCCCTTTTTCTATTTCTCATCATCGTCGCTGGCATTCTGATTAAAATAAGCTCAAAGAAGACTAATCTCTGCAAAAAGACTAAAACTTTTACTAAAGTGTGGAACTATCTAAAACAAGATCCTTAATTAAGAAGCTTCCAAGTAATGTTTAGACTGAGCAGAGCCAAAAGAAAGAAAAAGAGCAAAGCGTAGATTGAAGGCAAGGAATCGAGATACCTTGAAGACTCGTTCATCGAATCTACCAGGAGAGATCTGGAGGGCATTGTAGCCTCCATCATTGAAGGCCCATGTTCTACAAACAGTGAGACCCATTTTGGCTCCAGCTTCAAGCATTGCACCGACACGGTGTCTGCTATGATCATTAACGGCATGGTCCATGAACCAGTACGAGTTCCACCCATTCACATAAAGAGCCTTACCATCAACCACGAACTGTGTCCCGTTCCGTTTCACGAACCCTAACTCGGCTTCCCCTTTGTAATCGAACCACAAATCTCCAAATGAGAGATAGATAAAAGCAACACATGTAAGGAAACCTAGGATTGGTATCAATGGCCCGTTCCCTGTCGGAGCCATGCTTCTTCTTCCTGGTGTTATTAGCTTCAGATGTTTCAGAATCGCTTGTAATAATCTCGCCAGTTTCTTCGGATAACTGACCAATTTGATCCAAATCTCCGCCCAGATGGGAATCAAAAAAATCACCCACCTTGAGAGAAATGGAAGCAGACCCTTTGGGGAAAAATTCAACTTTTTATGAACACCCCAAAAAGATAAATGTGTCCACGTTTCGGAGAATGTGAGAAGAGAAGAAAATCTCAGTTTTTAATGAAACCCAGATCAAAGATTTAATTTTTTATTTTAAACAAATGAAAAATTCCACTTTTACGCTTTGAGCCCAAAAAATGCGAATTTGATGAATGCCCACATAATAGATCTCTCAAGGTTGTGTAGGTCTGTTTGGAAAAGAAGAGAGAGAGAGAGAGAGAGAGAGAGAGAGAGAGACGTGTCTGAGACAGAATGAGAAGAGGAAGAAGAAGAAGCAAAAAAGGTAGCAAGTAAGAATCAGATTTCACGCACTTTGATGTCTGTGTGGACAATGTGGCGTAATTTTTGGAGGGGCTTTTGCGGTAATATGTTTGTATCATTAACCTAATTCTTCTTTCTTTCTACCACCAGATCTGCCTTTGTGTAATGCACAAAACACAACCACACAATGCACATAAATTTCTCATTTTTTGTTAATTATTAACAAAAACCATAGGATTACGTAATATTATAGAGTAGAACGAAGACAAATTCACTTGATTATCTTGCTGAGGCTGTAAAAAAAAGTATTTTGTTGAAAAAAAACATAAATCTTTACATAAAAAACATAAAAGCTTTTGACTATAGTAACAAAAAGAAAATGGTAATAGTGCGGGTGCGGAACGAGATAAATGCGGGATGATATAAATAGTAATAAAAATATATATATACACACATATATAAATATTGATTTTGGTTAGATGCACGTATAAATATAAATTTTTTTTACTGTTTAACGCGGGATGTGGCCATTCGAAGTAAAAAAAATGCATGTTAGATTCGACAAAGATCCTAACAGCTACACATCTACATATAAATCACTGTTTCACGAATAAACCAGTAATCTTCTGATTAATCCAATTCTATTATTTTGGAAAAGATTAAAGAAAAAAACATCTTGATCTAACCCTGATCTCTCAGGCTCCACCACAATAATGAGTTATGGAATCTCTTTTATATCAAGATGGTATACATTAATAATTATATACTCTTTCCAATTGAATCAAAGCATTGATAGCAAATTAACAAAGTATTCTGGAAATAAGATTAGTTATTACCTATTAATGTCAGTGCAAGTATGTGCTGTTGACATTCAGATTTTAAAACCGAAACAAAGAAAAAAAAAACAAATCTTTGTCTCATATTTATTTAAAGCAAAGATCTTTAGGAAAATAGACCACATGCCGAGTGTCATTAGATTCTCAGAAGTCATGTGGTTATTTTTCTCTTTAGATTTGATAAACGTTGGTTCAACCATGTGATTCCCATATAAAATAATACCTTTTTACCGTAAAATCTAGAGACGTATTATATATTTGCTTAGAAAATGTCACGAGAAAAAATACAGTTACACCCATCTTTTGTTGGTATATAATTTGTTTTTTTTCCTTCAGAATGTCACATTTCAAAACCAATAGTCACCAAACGTTTATAGCTTTTGCCAATATTAACAATCGGATAAATTTTGTATTGCTTGTACTAAGTTATTAGATTGGAAAATCAAAAAAGTTATTAGATTCACTACACAAGCAAAGTTGTTGGTACAAGAAGAAAGAGTTTGAAACCTCTCTTTACGTTCAAAGGGTGGCAAGCAAATATGTGTGCTGACACAATTGGTAAAAAAAAATTCATCGTTTGATTTTTACTATGCAATTGTAGATTGTTTTTTTTTGTTTGAAAATAATCAATTGTAGATTTGTTGTATTCTTTATTGACTTGTTCCAATGGTTAAGAAAGAGAGAAACATATTAATCTAGCTTGGTTGTTTGAGGAGAACAAAGAATATATATATTAACAATCGGAGATGGTCTAAGAATTAAAAAGGCAAAATAGACGAAAGAAAAACATTGTCGGTGAAAGAAAGAAATCATTGTATTCGTACGGTTCGGTTTATTATATTAAATCGGCTTTCCTGGAAGAGAAGGATTCAAAGTTTTAAAGTGTAAAGTTTGTCATCAGCATTCTAATATTGGTTCCCGTAATTATCAATGACTTTGTTTGTTTTCTTTATTAACAAAAACTCCTCATTTGCTCTCCAAAAAGACAAAGAGATGTGATAGAGCACTCTATACATTGTTTTTAAACATATGAAAATAAGCATATAATGATTTGTTTTACAATTTTAAGTGAAATTACAATACAAAGTATGGCACCAATTGCGCGCGACTTCGCAGCTCACATGTTTATGATAATGCCATAAAATACAAGGAAGATTGAATGAGTGGAAGGTTCATCAAATCACCCACCTTAATTAATTGGACCATTCACCAATTTTCTTTATATAACTAGTTTATACTTATTAGACGTTAAGAATTTAAAAAAATCTGTGATCTGCTTTTTTTTTTTTTTTTTTTTAATACTAAGAGGTTCTGAATATAGATCCGTACATCCCTCAGACCAGGAGACAATAACATTTTATATGGTCCTCTTCCAAGTGTTATTTGAATCAACGACCTCTAGACTTTGCCTAAGATTTTACCAGTTGGGCTAATGACTTTTAGTATGTGATATGCTATTTTAATTGCAGTGTAGGTAATCTCATACTCAAATTTATACTCATGTGTTAAATATTATAGTTTTCAATTCTAAACTAATTGGCAATGAATAGATGTTCATTGACTGTATCTTGCTTTTACATTACTTTCATCTCCAATCTCAACATCCCACGTTGGGATTCCGAACATGATTTTTTACCGTCAAATAATTGGTTTGTTGATTTGGTGATTTAAAATTTAACTGGTTATCGAAGCTGGTTAAGTAGAGAAGAGATTTGAGTGTGGTTAAAAGTCTCGGTTGTAAGTTGTTGTTGTTGTTTGTTGTTCTGATACAAATAGAGTAACGGAATCTGTTGCTTTTAAGAAGAGATCATGAGCTATAGTTTTAATTTCGATCTAAGATCTGTATTCTCTTTTGTAATTCGAATTGAAAAACCTAAACTCTCGTAAATCATGTGTGTTGTTCTCTTTTGTGTTTTCTTTTCGATTGATTGCTCTGTTCTTGTTTCTGTGACCTACATATTGTTTGTAACCTATGTGCACAAAAGAAACTGGAGTTGGATTTGTGAAGGGTAATTAATACCCAATAGGCCCACAAAGCCCATTTTATCGTAGCATCAGCTTAGGGACTCAGATTCGGTCTTTGGTAGACAACGACATCAGACATCACTCCGAAAAATTACGGCTCTTGCAAATATTCATAAACACAAAAATAACTTTTTTATAAATAAAATTAGCTCTAATTTTAAAAAAGCTGCAAACCCATATTTAATATGTTTGGATTCAAAACCGACCATGTTCTCGGGATTCGAATTCTTTAATGAAATTTTTGACTCGGATAATCGACTCAGACAATTCGATTATTAAACCATCCATGAGACAAGTCCAACACAAATCCAATGAAACAATAACAAATCCATATATTTAGAGTTCATTGCAAGTATGAGTATAAATAGATTTCTTATGTTATTGTGAATGTTAATTTTGGGAGTTGCCTCTTTTAAACAACTCTATTCCTTTATCATTTTATGATATCAATCTAAAATCATTTTATTCTTGGTGACAACATTTTTCTTTTTTCTTTTGTTTTTACATTTGAATAAAACTCAATGAGTTTCATTTTCTATCAAAACAAAGCTCTTTGAGCATAGAATCTATCCTTGTTTTGAGATTGCTAACATCGGTCAGTGGCATACTAGGCGATATCAAAGAATCATAGCCAAAACATTTTCTCTATCATTATCTATCTCGTAGGTGCAAATATGTTGGCAGCTTTTTTTTGGCTAAACTAGCCCTACATTTTGTTGCTACGTTAACTACTTCTGCAATAAAGTCATCTGCTGACCCAAAACAATAATAGATGTTGTAATAATCTTCTAGTTAAATCAATTTCTTGGAAAAAAAAATTCAAAAAAAAAATCAATTCCTTTTTTTTTTCTCAGTTCCAGTATATTCGTTGAGATTGCCAGATTTTTTTTTAAGCAAAACACATTGTGAAAGAAAAAAAAACAAGTTTTTTTTTTGTTAAACAAAGTGAAAGAAGCTTATTCAACGAATTTTAGAGCTTTCGTGAATCTAATTGATTGAATATACTCTTTATACCTAAGAATTTCAGCGCTTACAATTTCAATTTGCTTGTCAAATACATAATTGATCAAAATTAAAAAGAAGAAGAAGAAGCAATGAGAAGGTATTGCCAAGTGTTAATGTTCACATTGCAAGTAACTATCGAATGATTCATATTCGGTCGGCCTAAGGACTTATTCATATCTTTTATACTATAAAATAAAATAAATGTATGACGTAAATAGCTATAGAAAATCTCAAATAAATAATTTCAAGTCACAACATAATTCTGCCTTTAATTCCAAAATGAAACAAATTAAATCTCAAATTACTGTTTTTTAGTCGTCTGATTTATTATTTTTTATTATAAATTATGATATATGTTATTTAGACAATTCTACAATGGACAATTCTTAAATTACTGTTTTATTTTAAAAAAAATTATGCATTAAATTGATATTATAAATCATGCATTACTTAGGATTATAAAAAATGACGCAGTATTCCAAAAAATATTGTTTCTTACTTTTAATATAAAAAATCAAGAGAAATTATTTAAAATATTATTTAAATAAATTTTTGTTCCAAATATACTATTACTAGCTTTTTAAAAATTTATAATTTAAATGATTGGATTTGGATAAATTTTTATGATTTATGATTTATTTTTAGGATTTATTTTTAAAAGTTTAAATTTTAATTTTATTTTCGTGATATTTTTGACAATTGCCCAAAAATCAACGATTAAATTTAGTTTTAAGATTTAAAAATTTAAATTTTATATTATAAATCATGGTATTTCATGCATTACGCTATATATTTAATATATATATATAATAGATGTCGATTAGTCTTGTAATAGTTAAAGACTCTAAACCGTTTAAAAATTGTCTAAAGCCTCCGATTAAACATTTTGATGCTAGGCGATGAGTCGATGTCTAATTAATATATAATGCTTTCTTGAACATTGATTCTAACTAATAATGTGTGGGATTGACTTATTTTGACATCACTACATCTGTTTAGAAACGTTTTTAACTATGACATTGTCTCTTTTTTTTTTTGAATCGTTGCTACGACATTGTCTTAAAATCAATATTCAAAAAAGCGCCATGCACTAAACAGACGGTGATCCATCACTTAGCGCCTAGAATATTTAATCAGAAATTTAGAATATAGGCAATTTTTTTAATAATCTAAGCGTTTATAAAATAAACCGATATATATTATATATATTTTTAATATATAGTACAATATATTAAATACCATAATATATAAATTAAATAATTTTTAATTTTTAATTTTAAAATAGATCGAAAGTTTAAATTACACAAAAATAATTCATACAAATATTAAAAATATCAAAACTTAAAACATCATAAAATACCATATATGCGAATTAGACCAAAATATTTATTCAATTCATATAAAAAAACATAATTTTTTTTATAATCATGTATTTATGAAGTCAAAACTGATAAATTTAATTATATGATGATAAATATTTCAAAAACTGTACTGAAAACAAAAATTAAATGTTAATTGATTAACATTTTGGTAAGACCGCCTAGACCCGCTTAAAGTCGCCTAGGATCGCCTAAAACAACATAACTCCGCTTAATACCAAAAATGCCTAATAGCAATGCCTAAAAAATAATCACCACGGTCTATGGACGCCTAGTATCTGAACACCGCCTACACCGTTTTTTAGAACACCGCTTAAAATATACACATTTACAGTCAAACTTTGTTTTTATATTACTAAGAGTAAGAGACGGTAAACGGAGAATAAAAAGTGTAAAAAGTAAATTTATTAAATTTCCTAATAAATTAGTATTTCTTTTCCCGATTTTCCATAAATAAATGTTTATTAGTTTCTTCTTGTTGATAAAATCTGTTTTTCGGATTATCCTTATTAGCTTTAAGGGAATCTTTTATTAATAATAGAATAATTTTCGAGTATATCCGGATATGTTCTGAGAAGCTCACGAGATTAGTCATGCTGACATGGAAACTAGCTGTCTTGAGCAATCATTCATCCCACAGATCTGACACGTTCTCCAATCACAGTTTGACACGTCACCACATATCCTCTCTTTCGCGGCGCCTTGTCTCTGTTTCTCTGATTTCAAATGGGTCCCATCTTCTCCTATATAAATCATCCTCTTTTTTCTTTTTTTTCTTCAACCCGAAAGTAAATAAAAAACCAAAAACAACATATTCTCTTATCTCTCTCTCTCTCTCTCTCCCTTTCTTTAAATTTAAACCGATGGATCGGCAAAACTCCGATGACATCATGAGATTTCTCGACGGAATGGCTAGCTCTGACGACGTTCTATTCGGTTTTCTCGACGAAGGAAACCATTCACCGGAGGATTTCCCTGGCTCCGGCAACCTCAACGGCGCCGGAGGAGATGAAGACGATCACGACGTGGACGACAATAGCAATTGCAATTCTGAAGAAAACAGAGCTTTCTGGCAGGAACAAGAACAGCTTCTTCAGGTACTTTTTTGTTTTTTCAAAAATTAAATCTATAATTATTCGCTATCAAAACCAAAATCATATAATAATAATTCTTGGTCATGTTTAGCCGATAAATTGGAGTCTAAATTTGATTTTTTTTGTTTGGAATTGTGTATAGGGGACACTCTATAGGACAAGCTCGATTGAGACAAAGATACGACAAGCGACAAAAGAAGCGTTGAAAGAAGTTAAATCAAAGGGTCTTCATTGTGTCTGCCGGCGACCCGTGGCCGGCGGTTGCCGGGGCTGTTTACGTGGCGAAATCTCACGACACCTCCGAGATGTGGCCGGCTACGATTGTGTCATCTCCAAATCCAAGTGGAGAAGCTCTCAAGACATCCCTGCAGGTACATACAAACAAACAAACACATATTTTTACTCGTTATTAAAATAGTGGTTTTGAAATATTCAGTCATCTTTAATTATCATTCCTCAAGAGATCACGTCAATGAAAATATCTAAGATAATAATTATTTTTATTAAAAAAATGGACATTCTTTAATTTGTTACTTATGTATGAAGCAAAAAATCGGATCTTGTCAACACATAACATTTGTTTATTTCATTTTATTATGAATTTATCTGACTACCTAAATGAATATTTGGGCTGACTCATATTTTTATTTTTAATTAAAATCAGGGGAACATGAATACATAGAGATCGTGGACCGATCGGGTTCGAAGAGAGGCGAGATGCGAGTGGTGATCGAGTTATCTTTTAGGGCAGAGTTTGAGATTGCAAAAGGAAGTGAAGATTACAAAAAACTTATCGGCCGATTGCCGGAGGTTTACGTCGGAAAAACCGAGAGGCTTCGATCTCTGATCAAGATATTGTGCATTGCGGGCAAGAAATGCTTGAGAGACAAAAAAATGCATATGGGTCCTTGGAGAAAACACAAATACATGCAAGCCAAGTGGTTTGGCACGTGCGATCGATCGAGCTCCTTGGAAGCGGCGGTTTCCGAGACGACGGAGCCGGAGAATTGGGTGCCGCCGGTGAAGCCTAGGGTTTCTATGCTGAACTACAATGGTCTGGTAGGTAGTTTGTCCGCCGGAATGGGCCGTCCTGTAACGGTCGTGTGATTGTGTGCTCGCAAGTCATGACTTGTAATTATTAATTGATTAGGGGGAAGTGAGTGAGTTTGCGATTTTGAGTTAACCGGGATTTGTCTCAACGACGTTGCTTCTTCCGTCATTCTCTGATCCGACTTTGTGTACCAAGAGATGAAAGAGACCGGTGGGGTCATTGGCTCACGAAGGAATGAGATATTTGTGATTTTGTTGTTGTTGCATAGATTGTATACACGAGTAATTAACAATAGAAGTTACATAAATATTATAGATTTTTGAATCCCGAGCTATATGGAATTTCATTCATTTTTAAAGTTAAGAGATATCAAAAATTTCATTAATTTATAAAGTAAAGTTAAGAGATCAAAATTTATTACTAAAATATTATTCGTCAATTCATTGGTGAAAGTAATGACAATTTCTTAACGAGGTTTACTATAACTAGGATATGTTTTGCGAAGCTTAAATCTTTGAAGAAGACCTTCACCATATGAATTGGATGTGAGACAATAATTAATGAAACTTCTAATGTGATTGAAAGGAAAAAAAAAATTAAGACAAGACAGAAAGAGAGGGTTTTGTGTCTAATTAGTAAACCGGTAACAAGTTGAATGGACATCACAACCTCGTCGGTATGGGTAATCCGGTCGATCCTTTTGACCACGTCGCTTATCTGGTACGTTCTTCTTCAATGCATCATAGCTTATATGCCTCGTCGCTTGAAGAATCCTACGGCTCGCATCCAAATCTAATCTCATCTTCTTCACGATCACATCTTCTCCACCGTCAATGCAATTCCCACCCAACCGGTCACATTTTACCTGTCGAGATCGGACCAACGCTGGAAATAAAGCGGCCGAGAGGATCACGGCGATGATCAAGAGTTTCATGTAATTCATCATTGAGAGAGTTAATGATTTTAATAATTAGGGATTTGTACTTAAACTAAACACTCCGTCAATCTACAGTTTTATAATGGTTGGTTTTTCTTTAGGTTCATTTTATGGCAACATATTCATTCTAATTACTCCATGGTTCATCGAATATTTGACTATTAAGTAATTTTGATTTTTTTTCTCTTTTGAGTAAAAATCTGGTCTTCATACATTAATTGTAGAAACATAATCTTGATTCACTGGACTTGCTTTGATCCAATGAAGAGATAGTGAAATTAAGACAGTCAATTCGCATAATTAGTAATTAACCGGTCAAAAACTTTATAATGATTTCCATATATATACATTTATTATTATGATTCAACAAAACTAATTAAGGGGGAGTGTATTTAACAAAACTGAGGGGATGCGATGGATCATGAGTTTGTTATTACATTTAGGGGGATTTCGGATTCCGTGGAACTTTAACAAATATTACTGCTCATCTGAAAATAATTTATAAAAAATCTTAACTAGGATGTAAAGTAACTCGAAAATAACAAAAGAAATAAACAGAAGGAAAATTATTTTAATTTACGTGAATCAAAGACATATTTGATTGAATAATGTAATATGCTAACTTTGCTGATTTATTGAAGATAAAATTAGTATTTTGTAATAGTTTCTTTCTACAATTATAATTTGTTAACTCGGGTTTAGATTGTTAATTTTCGTTGGAACACAAGTTAAAATCCCACATCAAAAATGTTAATGAAATAACACTAGTATATAAAAAACATGAGTTACTTCACTCATAATCAATTGGTTTTGAATTGGAAACCCATAACTAAAAACAAATTTACATCCATCTGTTTGCATTTTTATTAAGCAATTTCAGTTGAAGTTTTCTCTGAACGAGGATCGACAAAAACAAAAATTCACATGATGAAAATAAAATTATTTTAAATATATTCATGAATTTCAAAAGAAGAGGCCTCTTACCAAAGGGTTCTTGGTCTAGTAGTTTCTAGAAGAGGTCTCTAGTTCGAATTCACTTGGGAGGAAAGATATTATGATCTAAGTCCGAACTTTGAAAAAAAAAAAAAAAAAAAAATCTTGGGCATTTGACCCATTTGAAAATCCAAAAACACATAATTATATAATTTATTTGAATCAAAGACACATAATTTATGGGATTTGGGATTTGCCAGTAGCCAATCTTGATATGCGACTGTAGCCTGTAGATGATGGTGAAGAAGAAATGCCACCAATGTGTTTACTTATGATTTTTGGGTATGATTGATATTTACCACTTCGAATAAAAATGCCAGCGTGAAACATAATCGTCTGAGCAGTTATATTGAAACTTTTTTTTTTTTCACTAAGTATATAGCGGATTTTTGGTGGATATTAGTAATCCCATATGTTTTGTTTTTCAGTGCGTTATATTTCGATTTGTATCCGTTATATAGCTAATTAGATATTCGATAGTTGGATATCCGATATACTCCGTAAAATAAATAATGAAAAAATCAAAATTAACTAAGAACAAATAGCAATATTCATTTTTAAAACATTCTTTCTTTAAATTTTTTAAAAATCAATGACAATAATTTTGTAAATAAATTGGTAAATAAAATTAATTAATTCTATAGGTATAGATAATATACAGCTTATATAATAATGATATATATATATATATATATACACGTACAATAATAATAATTTTATAACTTATATATGTATACATACACATATATGCATGTATGTATATTTATGAAGTGAAACGAATATCAAAAGTTTGACTATCAACTCACATATATTTACGGTTATCCAATTTTTTCTAATCGATTCAAAACATAGAACATATTAACACTTACGTCACCAAATTTTGGCCAATCCTATCTTCCGATGCTATATATTCATTCTGTTTTAAGTTAAGTGTCGTTTTACTATTATTTTTTTGTTTTAAAAATAAGTGTCGTTTTACATTTTTAATGTAAATTTTGTCATAAATACCTAATTTAACTTTATGTTTAATGAAAAATACAAATAGACAATTTGTTTAGTAGGGCTATATTAGAACTTTTAATATGTTTTTTAATGTGTGAAAAAAAACTTAAATGCCACTTAAAATGAAACGGAAAAGTATACATTTCTGACTTTTTTTTTTTGTTTTTGATAAAAAAAATTTGAACCTTTCTTAATTTGTGCATGTTAACCTTGACTAGAGACCATGCTAGATTTAACATTTTTCCCGATACTATATACTAAAATGGAATAATTAGTTGTTTTTTCTATATGGTTTTACATGTCAACTAAATATTACGCTCTTTATTTTTTCATTAAACTGACCCTCCTCTATCGAGTTATAATTTTGGTTTCTTCTTCTGCATCACACAAAATGTAGGAATAATATGAAAAAGTGAATTATTACTTTTGGTCAACGTAGGAAACGTTTATATAATTGACATTTGCATATGCTATATGCATAAATCTCGGTCTATTTGTTATTGTTTTTGGGTTATAACTAAAGAAGATTTACGTAAAATAGGAAAGTTTAACGTAAGAAAAAAAAAAAAAAAAAAAACAAAATAAGAAGGAAGAAGCATATCCCAAACTCCAGAGATCGTCTTCAAGAGTGAAACTTTACAAAGTAAAACTCATTTCCCACTTTCCAGCTTTGTTCGGTGACCTTCCTTTTCCTCCCAACAACTCTTATATAATACAATTAGATGATTAAAGTTTTCAACTTTCTCGACAACGAGGAATCGGAGAGTCGATAGAGAGAATCTCAAGCGACCTGGGTTTTCAAAGTCAATTGCAGTTTGTTAATCTGTCTTAATATCTTTTCTAGTTGCTGTTTGGTACAGACAATAATAATCTTGTATTGGTTACAAAGCAATTGTCTTTAATTTCGTTCGTCTTGTTGCATCAAAATTTCAGTTTGTTGGGCTCTCCCTTTCTCTTCAGCTAATCCGTTCCGATTTGATCTTCTTTTGGTTCCCTCCTCCGTTTGACTTCACTTGAAGCAACCTCCTTTTCTCCATCTTCTTGTCTCCTTTATGTCCTGATGGATTGTTGTCTTCGGGAATCGGTTCTGATCTTGCCGGCATTGTAAAAACCAACACGGGACTTTTGGGGGTTGCGATATGAAGAAGCCTGAAAATTTAGAGGTTTGGGGATTAGGGTTCGTGGGATTTCGAGTTTTCTTCGGCTTATCGATTTGGTTTGCGGTTTCGCAACAAGCGAATGGACTGAGACCCATAAGAGAGAGCGCTCGATCCTGGGGGGACGAGGTTTGTGTTGATTTTGATATTATTGCTTCAAATTGCTTTCCTCATTCGTTAATTTCAATGTTCCCTGGTTTTGTATCAACGAGTCCCTTGTAGAGATAGAACACTTGTTGCAGAAGTAGAATCTCTGATAGCTCAGAATCTTGGATATGGAATGAAATATGCAGTTTTAGTCTGTATTTGTACCGAATGTGCAAATGGAATAGGAAATAGTATTGTTTGAGTAGGCAGGAAAATGTTCAGGTGACGGGTTTATGGCTGAGATTGTTTTTGTGATCTTGCAGTGGCTCTTTGGGAAAAAAGAAAAAAGCGGAGCAGGACCATTTTCTGCGTGGAATATAACAGGAACATATAGAGGTTTTGTGGCATTGCATTTGTTGGTTTTGTTTGTGCTTCAATATCATATCCTACGGTGATGGATAATCCCTACCGAAACTCATGTCCGTGTTGTGTTACAGGCACCTGGAAGTTTCTAGATTCTGTAAATAGTTCTTCAAAGTTCCCAGATTTCAGAAAAGAAAATGGTAACTCTGTCATTGAGTTAGTGACAAGTCCAACAAAGATAACTGGTGTGCATTATGTTCAGGTGAGTAATAGTTCTTGATAGTCTGCATCATGTTTTGATCTTTACAAAACTTTGCAAAACTGGAACTTGTATAAACTTTGAATGGGTACACAGGGTGCAGTTGTTTTCCATGACGTATTTGACAACGAACACAATGTGGGTGGTGCTCAAATTAAAGTGGAAGGTGTATATATTTGGCCCTTTAGACAGCTCCGTCTTGTTGCTAACAGGTATAACTACATTGATTGATTTAATTGCTTTCTAAGATTCAGTATTGGTAGGGTTCTTTAAGGTTTGTTCATGATTTATCAGCGGAAAGAAGGGTGATTCAGGACTAGAAGACGATTATCTTCTCTCCAACCCCTATCATCTGGTAATGCCTGATATGACCCGCTTTTCCATTCTGCTGGTGCATCATTCTGCTGATGCCTCGTTATATTTATTCTATGCATTAAAATGTTTTGAGAGCTTATTAGTGTCAACTTTTGTGCTGTCGAACAGCTCGGAATTTTTTCCTCTCAAGTATTTCAAGAATCTCCGAGAGACAAAATATTGAAACAAAAAACTTGTGAGTAGGATCTGGATTTGTTTGCATAAATTTTACTATGCTGCCACATCTGACCTTCGAGTGTGTTGTATTTCAGCTCCAATATATGAGATGGAGAAGCACTGTAATATCGAAATAGCAGCCCAGATATCCCAAACCGCTTCTAGTGAAAACAGTATGTATGCCTTCTAACATTAGACGTTGAAATGATGATGCTGGCTGTGTTCTTTAAATTTAGTTAAATTTAGTCCGGCTTTGAGGGAGTTTACTTATTTTGGTAGATGGGGACAAGGATTATTATCATATTGAAGGATTGATGGAAAGTCCTGCAGTAGAGGATGACGGAGATTGTTTCTCTCCCCTGTTACTGAATGCGACCTCCATAAACGTTGAAGTCTACTATAACAAAGCTGTGAACTATACATTGATGGTCACTTTTGTATCCTTTGTTCCAACCTCGTTTTCATTCCATCGCAGAAGACAAACACAATCGCAAAATTTTAGCGGGTTCCTTAACTTGTTACTGTTCTTAGGTCTCGTTCCTCCAGGTTCTTTTGTTGATCCGGCAAATGGAGCACAGTAACACACAATCCGTAAGAATCTCTTGTATGTTAAATATGATATTTTCTAATGAAGAGAATGATGCTAACATTGGGATAACTCTTTTTGTATAACAAGGGCGCTGCAAAGGTCTCTATAGTAATGATCGGGCAACAAGCCATCATGGATTCTTATTTATGCCTTTTACATCTCACGGCTGGGATTTTAGTTGGTATGTATTTCAATATAACCTTGCACTTCTTCACAACGTGTTTCCTCTTCGTTCTGATAATAATTTTCATAGTCTCTGTACATTTCTCAGTGATTGTGATGGAAGTTTTCGTAACTGTCTCTTTCTTGACCATGTCATGCTTTTCTCATTCATTCTACTTTATTCTTATGCAGAATCACTTTTTAATGCGTTTGCAACAGCTGCGTTCTTCAAATTTGTAGTGTTCTCGATATTTGAGATGAGATATCTTCTGGCCATATGGAAAGCAACCCGGCCTTCAACCAGTGGTGAGGGATGGGAGACAATGAGGCGTGAGCTCTCCTTTCTGTACAGCCGTTTCTGTGAGTATTTGATTTAGTTTGTGTCTGTTCATCAAGTAAATGCTTCACTTCCTCACAAATGTTTGATGTTTCTCTCATTGAAATGATTTTCAAAAACAGATGGAATCCTTCTTGGAGGCATATTGATAATGTACGAGTTCCACAACTACATGCGGCCGATCCTTCTTCTCATGTACTCATTTTGGATTCCGCAGATAGTTGCAAACGTTGTTCGTGATTCTAGAAAGCCTCTGCACCCGTATTATATCTTGGGGATGACGGTCACACGGCTTGCTATACCTTTGTATGTTTTTGGATGCCCGAAGAACTTCATGCGCGTAGAGCCCAGCAAGGCCTGGTGCGTAGGCCTGTGCGCATTCATCGGGTTTCAAGCTGCTGTTCTTCTCCTTCAGCATTATTTCGGGTCTCGTTGCTTTGTTCCGCGAAAGGTTTGTTGGTTCTATTCTCATACTTTACTTTAGATGAATAGTAAATTGCTTAGTTGTCTTCATCAAGAGCTCATGTGTTTGCTTCCTATGCGGCAGTTGCTACCTGAGAAATACAGCTACTACAGAAGATTTGATCATGATGTAAACCGAAGCAGGGATTGCGTAATCTGCATGACCACCATTGATCTCAGACACCGTACCAATGACTGCATGGTAACACCGTGCGAACATATATTCCACTCAGGATGCTTACAGAGATGGATGGATATAAAGATGGAATGCCCAACTTGTCGCCGTGCACTTCCTCCAGCATAAGAGGATCTTTTCCGTTTCGGTTTCCCTAGGAACCATCTATTAACATCACCCACATTAATTGCAGGTAACAACTGAAATCCCACCTTAGATTTCTGTTTGAATGGATAGTCTCCAAACAGACTAATTGAAACTGAAACATATGTGGCCTGCTTGCTTCTTTGGTTTCAGGTCTTGGGAAGATAATAGATGAAAAGAGAGCAGATTTAGAAGCTGTAGAGACCGTGAAATAGACTTTGTACGAATTGTGTAATAATACCAATCTCTTTAGTGCATATATTCATTTGCCTCACGGCCTCTTTTGGTCATTCTTTCACCAAAATCTGAAAAATAATTTTACCTTTTCTCAAAATTTCAAGTTTATTTCTGAAACAAGTGTTTATAACATCATTATATGAACACACCAAGATGTCAATCCTGTCTCAAACTTTTTAACAACACCAAACCTATACACCTTTTGTTTCATCTCTATATGTTTTGACACTTTGATTACGAGTTTGCACACTAGGAGATAGTCTAGTGATCAATTAATTTGTTAGTATCTAATGTGTATGAAACTGTTTAGTAATGGCCTAATAGGTCATACAGCTCATACCACTCAAAAAATACAAAGTGTGAGTGGCAAGCAAAGTCTCTGAATGTTTCTCTCTTTTTTTCGCACAAACGGACTTTACAGAGACTCTTTGATTATTACCAAGTGAAAATAATTACGAAGAGCATAAAGAGATGCGTTGTTTGGCGAGTAACTCGTTAAGCTTGTTCATGAGCTTAGGATCAGAGCATACATACTCTTCCATAGACTTTCTCAGATTCCCCAGTGTCTCTGTGTCATCTTCACACGTCTCACTGTTGAGCAGCTTCGTGAAAAGTTCCTTCCACAGATCCACGTTCCAGTATCTGCATCGTTAGCTCAAGCAAACAACTCAGTGAATCTTTATATCATCACAATAATGTTTTTGATTTGAACAAATGAATAAGCGCACCTTTTAAAGGAAGTTCTCGGCAAATTAATGTGGCTACCGTCGAGTGATTGTTTCTTTCCGATCTCCATGTAGGTGTTGTGGAGCATCATGTGGACGATTACACAGAGTCCATAAGTGTCCACCTATATATATATAAACACACGTTCCAGTGGACTCAGATTGTCTAGAGTCTTATCATGCAAAGACCAAGTCTTTTTGTAACAATGGGAGTAAACAAGTCTTGCCTGAAACTTCCAAGGTTTGTTCTCCTTCATTTCCATGCAGCGGAAGCCTGAGGTACGACAATCTCCAGCGAACTCCGTGGTGCTAGGAAACAGGCTCAAGTCTATTCCTCTACCCCAGTCGACAAGACACAGACCCTGAGGTACGGAAATGTCAATTTTCATCTGATTGTAGACATGATGACACACCAATAAGAACTAGTAGCTGTATATAAAGGATTTACCTGATTGCTCCAAGGACCTGTTTTCTCATGAAAGCCTGTCTCAGTTAGGTTTTGTCTGCAAATAATTAGTGAGGTATCTCAGTCTCTGCTACAACTGTTAATGTAATAGTATATGGTTTCATGAGCACAAAGTCCTATCTATAACCTGAGTTCCACAATTCACACAATCTAACAAGCAATATTGGAACGGAAGAAACTTACGGAGGGTATCGAATTAGAAGATTGTCTGGCTTGAAATCACCGTGAATGATTCCAACACTGTGCAAAGTTTCCAGCATGTACAGCATCTCTATTGTGTAATACATGCACAAAACTTCTTCCATAGACTTGCCAACAACAACATACGAGTTTATGACGTCCTTAAATCACAAAACGAAGGCAAATTAAACAGGGAAGGATTCCTGCATTTGGTTAATTTTGTCCATGAAAGTTCACAGAAACCTACCTGGAGTGTCCCGTGTGATAAATAATCGCAGACAAGTATACTGTAGTCTAAATACACGTGCATTCTCTGAGCCAATCCAAAACTTGATCTCTAACATAAGTGTGAGAGTAATAAGTACAGTGTAAAATGCCTGTGACCTGGTAAGATTAATTCGATACCCTCCGTAAGTGCATACCTGGTTCTCTGGGATCCTGCAATCAAGTTGGCGATACATGTGGAATTCCCAAGGGAAAGGTGGCTTTTGTACCTGTGAAGAGTTTAGTATATGCATTATGTGATGTGAGCTACCTGAAAATTGTGCCATTTGGCATATTACTGTATTTGAAAAAACTTATTACCTTTAGAGCAACCACTTCATCAGGGTTGCTGTCAATGTATGCTTTGAACACTTGAGCAAAACCACCTTGACCAGCACAACCCTTGATCTGGTACTTCCTTCCACCTTGAAAATATACAGAGACCAATTTATCTTGGTCAATTTTTTTTGTCTAAGAAAAGAAATATAGCCCCAGGTGAGAACAAAGCAGGAATCAATTTCTTTTACATGAATGAAAGATGGCATCTGTATAGACACGGTCATACATGCTCTGCCCCATTCTAATTTGAACAATGTATCTTTAACTTTAAAAGAAACATTCTTTATCATGCTTATAAAATCAAAGCTGTGGAATTTGCTCTTGACAGACTAGATTGGTATGAAAAAAAGTTTACCTATCTCAATGATCTTATTTCTGGAAGAATTCAGCAAAGTTGAAAGGCTGGCTTTTCCGGGGAAAACTTTGTTGCTAGAATGGTACCCCTGATGCAAACATAAAGAAAGAAACTCAGTGGACAAGCCTCCCTATGGTTGAATCATGCACAATATCAATGATGCTTATTTGCCTTACATCATATTTCACAAGCTGGGGTTTTATCTTGAGAATTAAGTCTCTCACAGTGGAGGTTTCCCAGGGATTTACGAAACCCGTCTCAAAGTCAGTGGCCTGAGCATCATCACCATCAATCTGCCAGAAATAAAAGGTAGAACATAGAAGGAAAATTCCGTTCAATCCTCAACTAAAGCTATCAAAGTGCATTAGAAAAACCGAATGCTACTCGTTAATGTTTAACAAGATTAAAAAACAAACCTTTTGAAGGGAAGATGCCTTGGTCCTCTTTGAGATTCTTTGTAAGAACAATGAGTGAGCCTTTTTTAATCTGTCAACCGGTTCGGCTCTCCTACATTTCTCCAAGATAGCAACAGAATGAGAGACAAAAAGAGCGCACAGAAACAAAATTATTAACTAGAGGAACAAAATTGGGAAGATGCAAACACAAAGGAGAAAGATAAGAGACCTTGAAAGACCAGTCTGATAAACCAAATGTGCTCTTCGCCATAATCCTTTGACCTCTAGAAAAATGGCATACCATTCATAGAGCAACGAATGCCCTATGCATATCTCCTTCTCTTCAATTTCTCTATAAACACTCTCAAAATCTTCACTGCCCTCAAGCTACAACCACCAAAAGTGAAAAACAATTTGATGGAAAACCAACCAAACTATGACATCTGGGATACAAGAATCCCAAACCCTAAGCACGATAATCAACAAAACGAAAACGAGAGCCCAATTAAGCACAAACAAATTGGAGAGAGTATTACGTAGAGAAACCAGATCTTGAGGAATCTGACGTCATTTCGGTGCCGAGCATCTTGCTTGCAAGTTGAGATACAGTCGTGAAGAAGCTTATCGAGATCTTCACCGGAATTTCTACCAGAGTATAGATCTTCCGTCGAATTTTTAATCTTCCTGAAATCAAAAGATCGAAAAATCAGAAACCCTTTTGACACATACGCATAATCAATAAGATGAGCAGCGAGGAGTTACATAAGCCACGGGAAGAGCGGGTCGCCGGCGGAGTTAGATTCACCGGCGGTATCTGTGTAACCGATTGCCATTTTTCCTTGTCTGTGAGTGAGAGTGGAGAGAGAGAGAGAGAGAGAGAGAGAGAGAGAGAGAGGGAAATGTGACGTTTTAAAAAATTTCAAAATTTGTTGGACCGAGTGTTTCTATGGCCTGCAAGTATTATTGGGCCTAAATTATCTGGCCCATGTTTTCACAACTCAGCATCATATGCATATGTAAAAATAATAATAATAAATTGATAAAATAAGTCAGATTTTTTTATAATAAGAATATTGAAATATTAACCAGATATATAATTCTTTTGTTACACATGTCATGACACAAAAAACTAGAAAAATTGATAAAATAAGTCAGATTTTTTATAATGAGAATAAGATTTGTTTTCCATCAATAATGTTTTGGACGATGATGTGTTACGAAATAACATTTTCTATGTTAAAATAATGTTAGAATCTTTTCTTTTTGTGTGTGTGTGTCGGCAATAAATATAGACAGATAATTAAAGAGAGAATTTGTTTTTGGATTACCTTTTGCCTTAAGAAAAACAATAAAAACAAAGAGGTTAGGAGGGAAAAAGAAGAAAAGTCGTCGGCGAAATGGGACGAAGGCTTCTATAATAATTAGACTCATTGTCATTTCTTTCATAAACCCATCTCTCTCTCTCTCACATTTCACACACACAGAGAGAGAAACAAATCGTTTCGTTCTCACAAATCACAATGGCAGGCAGGGAAATTCTCCATAAGATGAAGGTATTATGCTCTAATGCTTATCTCAGCTCAACTCTATCTACGCTCCTTTGATCGCGTTTCAGTTGACTTTCTTGAGTTTTAAGGATCTTGATTTGTGATCTGATCCTTTTATGTCGACTTGTTCTGCTTCTCAACCCATAGTTGCTTCTTTGTTCCAACTTGTCTTAATCTCTCGAGCTTGTTTAGTTGGCACTTTTGGATCTAATCTGTAGAGAACTTGAATGTGATTTCCTTATAAACTCTTCAACGTTTTGCTGTGAATAGTTGAAGGCTGGATTCTGCGGATCTGACACGGGCAGAGGTAAAAGCAAGACGTGGAAGAACATTGCGCACGGTTTTCACTTTGTCAAAGGCAAAGCTTGCCATCCCATGGAAGACTATGTTGTCTCTGAGTTCAAGAAAGTGGACGGCCATGACTTGGGTTTGTTTGCTATCTTTGACGGTCACTTGGGGCATGATGTGGCCAAGTACTTGCAGACCAATCTCTTCGACAACATACTCAAAGAGGTAAGCAAGAATCTTGTGTTTTGTAATTAAAAAAAGGTTGATCCTTTTGTGAACTGTATCAATTGTTTTGTGTTCTCTAATTTCTCAGAAGGATATTTGGAGTGATACGGATAATGCTATAAGGAATGCATACATATCAACGGACGCTGCGATATTAGAACAATCACTTAAACTTGGCAAAGGCGGATCAACCGCTGTAACTGGAATTCTGATTGATGGGCAAAAGCTAGTGGTTGCTAATGTTGGAGACTCACGAGCAGTGATGTCAAAGAATGGCGTTGCGTATCAGCTCTCGGTTGATCATGAACCAAGCAAGGAGCAAAAGGAAATAGAGAGCCGTGGTGGCTTTGTATCAAATATTCCAGGTAAGCTCAAACAGAGTTGCTTGCATATACAGAGATGTGAAGAGGAGGAATTGATAGACGATCCTTAAGTGTTGCAGGGGATGTTCCAAGAGTTGATGGACAACTAGCGGTTGCGAGGGCGTTTGGAGATAAGAGCTTAAAGATACATCTGAGCTCAGAACCAGACATAACACACGAACCAATAGAAGATGAGACCGAGTTCATTGTTTTCGCCAGTGATGGAATCTGGAAGGTATAATGATCTCTATGCATCTTATCTTATCATCAGAGTGATGGAATTTGAATATTTGACTATGTGTTTGTGTTTGTAACAGGTGATGTCGAACCAAGAAGCTGTGGACGCGATCAAAAGCATAAAAGATCCACAAGCGGCAGCGAAAGAGTTGATAGAAGAAGCAATCTCTAAGAAAAGCAAAGACGACATCTCTTGTATTGTTGTAAGGTTCCAGTGACGATAAACTTGTTATTGTACCAACCAAGTGTGTGCGTGTGACGGAGAAACAAAGACATATAAACGTTCAAAGTTGTATCTTGCATTTGACAATAAAAATCTGGCAAAAATGTAAATTTTTACAAAGAGTTTCAGGGTTCTTGATCCAATAGCCTAATTGGTATCACTAATTGAGAATTATTAAAAAGAGTTAATCATTATCTTTAAAAGACTATCAAAAAATAATAATATATCTTTAAAAGATGAACACCAAAAATCCTTGGACACAAAAAAATGTCACGTGAACACTTCTTTTCCACAAAATAAATGTTTCAGTTGTAAAATATTTTATTCTTGAAAAAGAAAAATGGTTCAGATGATAAGGATATTTTTATAAAAGAGTCTGAGATTTACATAAGGGTAAAATGGGAGTTTTCTTATGTCAAATTATTAAATCTAATCTAATATATAACAAGAGGCCAACACTCGCGCTGAGGAGGTGACACGTGTCCAACATCTTCTGTGTCGAATCGAGCGAGTTCTGAAACTCTTTCTGTTTCATAGCTTTTCATCTTCGTCTCCCTTAGATCTTAATTAATAGCGCTCCTTTTATCTCTGCCTTGAATCTTTTATAGCATCAGATCACAAATAGTTACCAAGCGGATAACCGTAACCCTGAATCCTATGCAACTTCCCTAACAAATCGAACCACGAAGCCTCCAACCAAATATGTGTCCACCACCATCTACAAGTATATTGACTTGAAGAGTGATGAAACAGGGAGAGAGATTTCTGAGTGATTGAGTTCAAAATTTGTGGCAATTCAAGGGGCTGTTCGTTTCATCATCCAGACACAGCATCTGGATGCAGTTATGAGATGTTGTTCGTTTTTGTCAAATTAAGAAGTGCGTCTAGATACAAAAATTGGATGCAAAATGAAACACATCCAAAATTTTGTGGCAATTCAAAGGGATGGATATTTTGGATGAGTTTGAAAGTAAAGTTTGGATGCACTAAAGTGCGTCCAGAATTACAAAAATCTAAAATACATTCATTTATAAACATAACATTAAATTATTTATATTTTATATAAATTTATTATTTTTTCAAAACCCCTAAAATAGCGCAGTCAAAACAACAATTCTTACAGAAATCAGAATATATATATATATATATATTTTTACCAAAAACATCATAATAACATTTTTGCCAAAACCGCAAAATAGCGATTTTCTGTCAAAACCGTAAAATAGCGGTTATCCCGCCAAACCAAAAATTTATGGTTTTCTGCCAAAATCGCAAAATCATGTTTTCTCACTAAAATCATGCGTTTTTCTGCCAAAACCGCAAATTAGCATTTTCCCACCAAAACCGTAAAATCGCGTTTTCCGTCAAAACCGCAAAATCGCATTTTTCCGCCAAAACCGTAAAATCGGAGTTTTCTGTCAAAACCGCAAAATTGTATTTTTTTCGCCAAAACCGCAAAATCGGGTTTTCCGCCAAAACCGCAAAATCGTGTTTCTCCGCCAAAACCGCAAAATCGCATTTTTCCGCCAAAACCACAAAATTGCGTTTTTTACCGCCAAAGCCGCAAAATCGTGTTTTCCCACCAAAACCGCAAAATAATTTTTTTCCGCCAAAACCGCAAAATAACGTTTTTCCGCCAAAACCACAAAATCGCTTTTTTCCGCCAAAACTGCAAATTGCATTTTCCACCAAACTCGCAAAATTGCTTTTTTAAAGAAAAAATGCATTTTTCTACTAAAACTGGAAAATTACGTTTTTTGCCAAAACCGCAAATCGCGCTTTCCCGTCAAAATCGCAAAATTACATATTTCCACTAAACCCGCAGAATCACATTTTCTCACCAAAACCGCAAAATCGCATTTCCCGCCAAAACCGTAAAATTACAAAAGTAACTATTTAGTTATAAATATATTTTAAATCATAAATAATAGTATTTACACAAAATATGGGGTTTTTGGTCATTTTACATTAAATGCATCTAGATACAAATACAAAAACACCAAAAGAACATAACTGCATCCATATACAATTTATGGACGCATGAACCGAAAACACAAACGAACATCATATGGATGCTGCGTCTAGATAATACGTCCAGATGCTGCGTCTAGATATTGCGTCCAGAAACCCAAACGAACAACACCCAACTCGGAAAAGGGGTTTGTTGTTTTGATTGGATTTTGGCTATGGTCTTAGGCAATAAGGCTAAAAAAATTCAAATTCAGTGATGATGTTCTTGCCGAGGAAGGTGGCGGCTGATGGCTTCTCGCGACGAGGGAGATGTGTTTGCTCGATTTGTCTCAAGACCGTGACCTAAACGGCGATTAAGCATGGGCTAAGCTTCCATCGAGGTATTTCTTTTTCACGTTTGTGGATATGGAACGATTGGATATGATCTTTTGATTCAATAGAAATTGTTCTTCATTGTCTGAAAGTGAAGTATTTACTCTACATTTCTCTTTGTTATAGCCATGCTCTGTGGCGAGTAAGTAGGATTTGTATAGTTAAATTGATAGATTTTGGTGAAATTTCAGGGGAAGGTAAAATCAAGACCTTTGATTGACTATATTGACAAGGTTCATAAAGATGTAACGTCTAATATGAGAGGAGTTTTGGTGATTGGTTGGTGGAAGTTGTTGATGTGTACAAACTCCTCTCCGATACTCTTACATTGATAGGTTTTTGTCTGTTAAGACTGTTAATAGGCAAAGCTTCAACTTCGGAGTTTCTGCAATGCTTATTGCTTTATAAGCATCTTAAACCCTTTTTGTTGTTTGCATCTCTTTTTTGTGGGGTTTTTTTTGCTTATGTATGTATGTACTGTTTTTTTTGTTCTTTTGAGTTAAAAAAGTAAAGTATGAAGAGATAACTCCTCCAAATGTGGAAGATTTTTGTTACATCACAAACAATACTTACACAAAACAAGAAGTTGTGAAGATGGAAGGTGATATACTTCTTGCGCTGCAGTTTGAATTGGGAAGCCCCACTGTCGATACATTTCTAAGGTCAAAATTTGAAGGAGAGAGGTAGCTTTTAGTGGTTATGGTTGGATAGTTCATTGACTCATTCCTTTTTTCGTTTGCTTATGTTGGTTTTGTGCAGACGATTCACAAGGGTTGCTGATATATCATGGTTTTTACCGGTTTTCGACCATGATATCCGTTGTTTTATCGAGTTTTTTAATTGTTTTTAGAGTCTTTATGAGTCTTTGCAGGTTATTGCATGAGTTATGCGACTTTGGAGTATTTTGGGAGTATTTGGAGTCAAACCGAACAAAGAGGAGACGGAGGACGGATGAATCAAAAAGAGTGCAACATTTTTCCACTAGTGTCGACCGACACCTTCCAGAGTATCGATCGACACCCTTTGCGAATCTGCACCTCAAGTTTTCAGAAATTGCATCTTTGACCCAGAAATTTCCAGGAGTTACAGATTAGCCCCATTCGTGTTTTAGACTATATTTAGGTTTTTAAAGCCATTGTGAGGAGGCAGTTCTTATTCTATTGAGACTTAGAGAGAGATTGGTTTGAGAGCTTTTGGGGAGACAATTCCGAGAATTTGTTCGTTTGAGAGAAGAATTCGAACCCCTTTGTATCTTTTGCTTATTTCTCTAATGCAAACTTTCTTTTTCATGATGTTTGTTTCAATCGCCATGTCTGAGTAGTTTGCTTGTTAGGTTTAGGGTTATTCAAAGGTTGAAGATGAATTGTTAGATTAGATAGATTTTGTTAGGATAATCATATAGTTCTTCATCTAGATTGTATTTAATGCTAATTCTAGCTTGATCACCTAGAATTCAGAACTTAGGTTGATTAATAGATGCGAAAGTATTATTGATTTCCTGAACTATCTTAGATGAGAAAAATTCCTATTCGCAAAGAAATTTGGCTTAGGGATTTTGTGAACAATCGAACATGAACCTAATGCTTGTCTGAATTGTTTGAATTTGCAAAGAAATTTGGAATTCTAGGGTCTAGACATAGATAATCCTCGCAACGAAAGTTGGTTGATTTTACATTGTGCTTCGAGTTCGAGAACGAATCTTCATTAATATCCTAACGATATTTTAGTCTACAATTCAGATTTACTAAAAAATTTCCCAAGGCCTAACGTTTGTCTCAATGATTAAAACCCGCTTTCAACTAGTTTTCCAACTGATTTTTCTTAATTATTTTCGTTAGTCACATTAATTACTTACTTAGCTTGATTCGATACTAAGAATTTGCCGCGCAATATTAGGTCTCTAGGGATACGATAACCCTTTATACTATAACTGCAGTTCTGTGCACTTGCATGAATTTTTCTAGGGTAAAACTTAGAGCTATCAAGTTTTTGGCGCCGTTGCCGGGGACTTAATAGTTGCCTACGCATTTTTAGTAGTAGAATTTTGTCTAAGTTTTTATTTTTATTTTTGTTACTTACGCGCTCGATCACTTACTCTTGTGTGTTTCAGGTGTATGCCTAATCGCAGAACCAGAAGCAACAAAGATCAAAAGCTAGTCAATCTCAGTAATCAAGAGCTAGCAAACTTGGAGCGTATGAACAGGAAAGCGAAAAAACCAGCCGAGATGGTCAATCCGATAGTACTTATTCGGGATGAAGCTGGTTTATTATTTGACGAAGAGGGAAACAGACGCAATGCGCAAGGTCAGAAGCTTGGTGTTGATGGTAATGTGATTGTGGAACAACTTGAGCATCAGAATGAGAACAACAATCGAGCGCAATTCCAACTTGAAGGGCGCGAAGTAGTCAGGACACTTGCGGACTACAACAGGCCTGATTAGTTATATGCCAACAGATCTGCGATCAGACCTCCTGCTTTTGAGAGGCACGATTTTTCAGATTCAGCCTCAGTACTACACTCTCGTGGGACAACATCATTTTGATGGACTCTCCAATGAGCATCCCATGGATCATATCGAGAAGGTTGAGGATCTGGTTGGTGGCATCAAGGCCAATGGAGTTAGCAATGACTACCTGTTCTGTAAGCTTTTCCCATATTCTCTTGCAGGAGAAGCAACTAGCTGGTTGAAACAACTTCCCCCAGGTTCGCTGACTACATGGGAAGCGACAAAAATGCATTCCTGAACCATTTTTATGACGATGCTAGATCTGAAGAGCTGAGAAGCAGGATATCTACCTTTTCTCAAGGTCCTATGGAGTCTTTCAAGGCGGCTTGGATTTGTTTCCAGTCATATCAGAGGGACTGTCCACACCACGAGTTCAGTCATGAAGCTCAGTTGCTCAGTACCTTTTCAAAGGGGTTGATTGGAGATATCAGATGTCACTGGATTCTGCAAGTAATGGGAATTTCATGTCGAGAAGCCCACATGATGCCTTGATTCTTATCAAGAACTTGGCTTCGAGCAATAGCACGAAGATGTCAGATTATGAAAGGCAAAAGAAAGCTGGAAGTCTAGAGGGTAGTCAGATTGCAGAGATCCAGGCTAAGTAGGATTCAGTGCATAGTCTCTTGTTGGGTAAGAATAAAAAGACTGTTCACTTTGCTGCTGAAGTTGAGGCCATTGAAGAAGATGAAGTTGAAGATGTCAACTACATTGGTGGAGGATATCAGGGTCAGAGGCTTCAGTATGGTCAGAACAACATGAACTTCACTAACAATGCTCAAAGAGGAGGTTACAAGAATGCTGAAGGTAATCCGACGGGTTTTGAATTCAATCGGTCGTATCAGAAACCGGCTCATAGCACTAGCTACACATGGACTTATGGAAGTTCAACTTATCAAGCACCACCACCAAATTCACCGGAATCAAGCAAGATTGAGTGAGTCTATGTTTGAGAGGCTTCTTGAGGGTCAACAGAAGATGACGATTGATTTCAATGGTAAGATGGATGCCATGTACACAGATCTGAATGGCAAATTTGAGGCTCTCAATACCCATGTGAAGAAGCTGGACACACAAGTTGCTCAGACCGTAGAGTCAGTAAGGAGACAAGAAGGATTTCTTACAGGAAAAACGTACACGAACCCAAGATAATACGTCAATTCGATCACTCTGAGAAGTGGAAAAGAGGTGAAACCAGTGTTTGGAAAGGGTGTGAATGAAGAGGATTTAGTTTTGCTTGAAGAAGTTGAAGAGGATGATGATTTTAATCTTGCAGATAAGGTGTTGGACGACACCAAGCGGGAGTGTCGGTCGACACCCCCTAAAGACGTGCCAAAATCAAGCTCAGACGACCCAAAATCAAGCCAGAGGAACGCGAGTGTCGACCAATCAGGGTGTCGATCGACACCACCTGACAGTGTTGGTCGACACTCCATACCAGACGTGCCAAAATCGACCAGTAACGGTCTGGTGTCGAGGCAGGCCATTCCAGTGTCGACCGACACCATTCTGGAGGCCAAAAATCGACCTGAACCTACCATAGAACGCATCTACAAGCCCAAGGTACCATACCCATTGGCTATTAACCATGACAGTGACAAAGCACCAGATGCAAAAGGGAAACATGCTCAACCATCATTGAGCAAGTTACCAAAGTTAGTGAATCTAGGGAAGTTCGTTGTTCCATGCTCAATCAAAGGCATGGAATTAAAGGATTCTCTCTGTGACACATGAGCTAATGTGAATATCATGTCCCAGGCTGTTGCAAAAAAGCTAAGAATTTTGGATCTACAACCTCCAAATATATCTATCGAGCTTGCAGACGCTTCTTCTACAACTCCAAAAGGCTTCATTCCTGACTTGATGCTTCAAGTAGGAGATTGTCTTGTTCCTGGAGATTTTCACATTATGAAGATGAAAAACGACAACAATAAACCATTAATTATTGGTGCATCCTTTCTTGCAACTGTGGGTGCGATTGTGGATTATTCTAATCAGCGAATCTCTTTCTCCAAGATCAACAAGAATGTTTTCTACCCTGCAGTTCATGTCAAAGAGACTTCTTGTATGACTGTCAATAATGGAGAGAAGCCGAGTTTATACCCTGGAGATGACACGGAGAAGGTCCAAAATGTCCTCAAGATGACTCCTTCCCTTGCACATCATGAAATCAACAAACCAGCAAACTCAAAGTGCAAAAAGATCCCATGTGCTCCACATTCAACTATAGTCTCTCTGAGATGTGATGGAGACCTGACTGACTCCAAAGTGAGGTGCAAAGGGACCTCAAAAAATTTCTCCAAGTTCAGAATTATCATCCCCTTAGAGTTGAGGGAGAGAGGAGAGGTAGTTGTCCAAGAGATGCTGCAGAATACTATGAAACTCTTTCCTGGTGTTGTTCCTTGGAAGTCTGAAGGAGGAATAATAGATGTAAAGGAGGACCATCCAAAGCCATCACATGCAAGGTTCTCAAGGGATGAGGGAGACACAATGCCCCTCGCAGATCCACATCATGCCTAAATGGCATCCAAGTCAAGCTCGTGACTTAAAACAAGCGCTTAGTGGGAGGCAACCCACTGGTAAGTTTTTCGTTTCTTTTATTTTCGATCATTTGAGTCTTTTTTTTTTACCTTTCTCTTGCTTTATTTTCACACCGAGACGGTGTGAAGTAAGTCTGGGGGAGGGTATTTATCGTTTACTAACGCTCTTTTCTTTCTTTTGTTTTCTCTTTGAGCCAGTCCAAGTTGTTTATTGAGTCAAAAACTTTGTTGGGAATTATGAGCTTTTCTTTGGAACTAACCACATTGCATTGATACTTGAAGGACCATTGTTACAACAGTTAATTGCATATTTTACTAGGTAGAACACTATGAGTGGATCGATTTACCGGAAAAATTTCATGTTTCAGGAGAGTTCGAAAGATCCAGCGTTGACTCCGCACCTAATGAACTTTAATTCTCTCATCTTGTGGCTTGGTATACATCGAACCTGATTCCTCTTCAATGTATATAAGTTGGTGCAATCTCCTTTTGATCTTCCTTATAAAAAAAGATAATGGAATGTAACAGAGTGCAATGTTGGAAGAATACACAAAATACAAAGCTAAAAAGGATCTGAAAGAATGTGTGGGTATGCTACATGACTTGTATCTGAGCAGAAAAGATGAGATTTACAAGCAATAAGAGACAAATACAAGAACCATAAGGTAACTAACTACGATGAAATGTGAAGAACAATGATCGTGAGATTTACATCTCTCTCTCTCTCTCCCCCTCTATATATATATATATATTTGGTACAAAGACAGTTCAAGTACATGGCGACTATGCCTGCATCCTGCGTCTTACCTTTTTTGAAGTTGTCAACATTTAGAGAGAACTTTGGTTCATCGGGAAATATTTTTCAAAACCAAGAAACGGTTCATTGGTCTTTTGGGTTGTACATGTGTTAGGACTACTTCTAATTAGGACTGAACATCTTAACTTGTGTTTAGAGATTTTGGTTACGTAGTGAATAAATTTTTGTTTGAGATTTTATTTTAGTTATTTTGTACATGTGTTGGTATGTCAGTTATTCCCCTATGAAAATATTGGAGAAACTTGCTGTTGCAAAATGACTAAAATGGTGAAGTTATGTGTGACGGTTGTTTGTTGTTTGCTTTGACCCAAAATAATGCATTTGAGAAAGTAATTTGATTATGTGTACCAAATGTGGGATTCTCTCGATCCAAAAAAAGTAATTGTTTTGAAAAACAAACTTTGTCATTGGAGTTGTGTTATGAAATGCTTATACCAACTCTCTCACCTAATCCCAGTTTCCTTCTAATACAACACATAGTTTATAAAATAAACCAGAAAATCATAACAAGATTTGACTCTTACCTTTCAAAGCTAATAGATTGGTTTACGCTTTTGTAAAATTCGTTCGTATCTTCACTCGGACTCTTCCATGTTTCGGTTTTGAAATCAATCATTCCTAGCAATTATAAGTTAAATCACAAATAATTTTAACTTTATAGTTATATATATGAGCAGATTTGAATATTTTAAAATTAATTTCAGAATTGGTTAATAAAATGATTGCACAAAAATAAAATCCAAGAAGACAGACAAATAAGATTCCATAAAACATTAAACAACAACATACTGTTAGGGAAGTTGGTATTGGGCTCTGTGTATTGGGCCGTATATATATATTAGCTTGATGACCAAGTCTCTTTAGGGTTCTATGATCTTGTATATATGCCTTTGTATCGCCGTTCATATGAAACATGAAAACATATTCTCTTACTTTACATGGTATCAGAGCACTAAAATTATGAGACCTAAATACGCTTTTCTTTGTTTTCGTTTGTTTTTCTTTTGATTTCGTAGTTCAAAATTGTTGTTCTTCGTGAGTTCTCACCTTGTGTGTGTGAGAAACAGAGATGGTGGATGGTGAAGAATCCACAGTGAAGAGTACGATGTTTGATAACCGAAGTAACGAGGCTTCAACGCCTTACACGTTGTTTGGCTCTGATAATCCAGGTTCCTTGATTACGTCGGTGACGTTAACCGGAGAAAACTACAATGAATGGTGTTCCCAGATGACCAATGCTCTTCGTGCAAAACGAAAGCTAGGTTTTGTCGAAGGGACAATACCGAAGCCTACGACTAATGATCCTAATCACGAGCTTTGGCTTTCAGTAAACTCCATGATTGTTGGCTGGATCCGTTCATCTATTGAACCTAGGGTTAGGTCCACTGTCACTTTCATCTCAGATGCACACAAATTGTGGGAGAATCCAAGGAAACAATTCTCGGTTGGTAACAAGGTGCGAGTGCATCATCTTAAAGAGCAGATCGCATCGTGTAGAGAAGATGGTCAACCTGTGGTTGATTACTTTGGTCGTTTGTCTAAAATGTGGGAGGAGCTGGACATGTACAAACCTCTGCCTCCTTGTACGTGTTCTGCTTTCTCAAATATCGAGAAGGATCGAGAAGACGAGAAAATACATCAATTTGTTATGGGCTTGGATGAAGCACGTTTTGGAGGGATGTGTACGGGTATCATTGCTTCTGATACTCAGCTTGATCTAGGAGAAATCTACGCTAAAGTGATTCGAGAAGAACAACATCTCAATTCAGCTAAAGAAAGAGAGTCACAACACAACGCAGTAGGCTTTGTTGCTCGTCGTGATTCGGGTTTTGATCAACAATCGTTAAGGTCTGATGTTGGAGGTTCTGGACAACGACGTCGTCCTAACCAGTGCTCACATTGTGGTCGTATTGGGCACGAGAAAGCAAATTGCTGGCAATTGGTAGGCTTTCCCGATTGGTGGGAAGAACGAGCACCTAGTAAAGGAGACAACAAAGTCGAAACTCCAAACAGAGGAGAAAACAAAGGTGCGACTAGAGGAGGCAGAGGTCATGGTGGTTTTGGTGGACATAATAGAACCATTGGAGCTAGAACAAACACAGCTCATGCAACCACCTCGAACTCATCGTCCTTCCCTGAATTCACCGAAGAACAATGGCGCGCATTGTCACAGATGGTAACCAAGAGGACAAAATCCTCCTCTGATAAGTTGTCTGGTAAGCGTATTCACGGTGATCTTATTATCGATACGGGAGCCTCTCATCATATGACATGAGATCTTTCATTGCTTGTCAATGTTTCGAGTATTGCACTGTGTCCGGTTGGTTTTGCCGATGGAAACAAGACATTCGCAACTCATATGGGGGTTTTCAATTTGTCAGATCGAATAACACTATCCAATGTCTTGTTTGTTCCCAATTTGAATTGTTCTTTGATCTCTGTATCAAAGTTGTTAAAACAAACAAATTGCTTTGCTCTTTTAACTGATACGTTATGTGTGTTACATGACCATTTTACGAGGACCCTGATTGAAGCAGGTGAAGAGAGAGATGGGGTATACTACTTCAAGGATGTCATGGCTGCACCGGTTCATTGCGTTTTTGACACATTTGTTAGCTCGGCTGATCAATACCGATGGCACCAAAGGCTAGGCCATCCGTCGTTTTCTATTTTATCGGCTTTACCTATGTTTTCTGCTTCAATTAAAACTGCTGTTCCTGGTCCTTGTGACACTTGTTTTCGGGCAAAGCAAACTAGAGAAGTGTTCTTTGGAAGTTTAATAAATCAAAAGAGTGTTTTGGTCTTATTCATTGCGATGTTTGGGGTCCCTATCGTACTACAGTTTCGTGTGGAGCAGTTTATTTTCTTACAATAGTTGACGATTTTTCAAGAGCTGTTTGGACGTATTTACTTCTTGAAAAATCAGAAGTTCGCACCGTTCTCCAGAACTTTTGTGCCATGAAAAAAAGCAGTTTGGTAAACAAGTGAAGACCGTGAGAAGTGACAATGGAACAGAGTTTATTTGTCTTTCTTGTTTCTTTCGAGAAAAAGGAATTATTCATCAGACTTCCTGTATTGCAATTCCTCAACAGAATGGTCATGTTGAAAGAAAACATAGACACATTCTTAACGTGTCTAGAGCTTTGCTATTTCAAGCAAGTATGCCAACAAAGTTTTGGGGAAAAGTCGTTATGACAGCAGCTCATTTAATCAATCTTACTCCAACGATGTGCTCCAAGGAGGCTCTCCGTATGAAGTGTTGTACGGTGATAAACCATCTTATGATCATCTTCGAGTGTTTGGAAGTTTGTGTTACTCACATGTTCGTTCGCGAGATAAAGATAAGTTTGGTCCTCGTAGTCGTCGCTGTCTGTTTGTCGGCTATCCTTTTGGTCAAAAAGGATGGAAAGTGTTTGATCTTGATAAAGAAGAATATGTTATTTCCAGAGATGTTGTGTTTCATGAGGATACGTTTCCGCTGGAATCCTCTTCCCATACTTTCCAAAATCATTATGCTCCGATTATCGCTTCATCTTTTCATGATGATGATTGGCTTATTCAACCCATTTCGGGGTCACAAGACTGAGGGAGTATAGCAGAGGCAGTTACGACTCAGGGGGAGTCACCCGTTGTTGAATCTGAGCCGATATTACCTACGCTGCAGCTGGATACAGCTCCTGTACTAGTCGCTGAAGCAGTGCCTGAGGCAGAACCTGATGCAGTAAGGACAACATCAGATCATGCCTCTACACACGACCCGAATCCGTTATTTTTAAAAGAACATCATGTGAATGAGACTGAGATTTTAGGCAGAGGACAAAGACCACGAGTGAAGCCTGCTAAGTTAAATGATTATGTTGTTTATAATGCTAAGTGCAAGGAAGACTCCCATCTCTCTTCACCCATCTCTCTTTCATCATCCTCTCCAACGGTTCCAAGTAAGTCTTCGTATCCTTTCGATGATTTTGTTTCTGATTTGCGTTTCTCATCTTTGCATCAAGTCTTTCTTGCAGCAGTGACTGCAGGAGTTGAGCCTAAGCGTTATTCAGAGGCCGTAAAAGATAAGTCATGGCGTCTTGCCATGAAAGACGAAGTTGTAGCTCATGAAGTAAGTGGAACATGGGATATTCAATCGCTTCCACCAGGTTTTACATATTCTGATCCTTCTAAAGTATGTCGTCTTCGTAAATCACTGTATGGTCTCAAACAAGCTCCGCGCTGCTGGTTCGCAAAGCTCTCTAAAGCGTTTCTTGATTTTGGGTTTGTTCAGTCCTACTCTGATTATTCTTTGTTCACATATACCAAAATAGACACAGAGGTTCGTGTTTTGGTGTATGTGGATGACTTGGTCATTGATAGCAATCGTTTGGATGCATTGACAAAATTCAAATCTTATTTGAGTAAGTGCTTTCATATGAAGGATTTAGGAAAATTGAAATATTTCCTCGGCATTGAAGTAGCTCGGTCAGAGGAAGGGATTTTTCTCTCTCAAAAGAAATATGTGCTTGATATTGTCACTGATACATGGCTTCTTGGTTCAAAACCTGTGTCCACACCAATTGAGCAGAATCACAAGTTAGCTTCTGATGATGGACCACTCTTCTCTGATCTTCGTCAGTACATGTGTCTGGTTGGTCGATTAGTTTACCTGTCCATCAGACGACCGGAGCTTTGCTATGCTATTCATTTGTTGTCACAGTTTATGAAGGAACCACGACTTGCCCATTGGGAGGCTGCATTACGGGTATTACGGTTCCTTAAAGGCTGCCCTGGTCAGGGTATATTGTTGCGTTCGGATAGTAATCTCTAACTTTCCGTGTATTGTGATGCGGATTGGGCATCTTGCCCTTTAACTCGTCGCTCACTCAGCGCTTATGTCGTTCTTCTTGGAGGGTCTCCTGTCTTTTGGAAGACAAAGAAGCAGAATACAGTGTCCCACTCTTCCGCTGAAGCAGAATATAGAGCCATGGCTGCTGCTACACGTGAGGTCAAATGGATTGTTCAATTAATGTTGGATCTCGGCATTCCTGTCACTACACCGGTTCTATTCTTCTGTGATAGTCAAGCAACCATTCACATTGCAGCGAATCCAATTTTCCACGAACGTACAAAACATATTGAAAGGGATTGTCATAGTGTTCGAGATGCTGTTTGCGATGGTCTCATATCCACTCAACACATTCGTACGAAAGACCAAATAGCTGACATACTTACCAAAGCACTTGGTAAACCGCAGTTTGATGTCTTGTTGCCCAAGTTGGGTGTTTGTGATCTTCACACGCCAACTTGAGGGGGAGTGTTAGGGAAGTCGGTATTGGACTCTGTGTATTGGGCCGTATATATATATTAGCTTGATGCCCAAGTCTCTTTAGGGTTCTGTGATCTTGTATATATGCCTTTGTATCGCTGTTCATATGAAACACGAAAACATATTCTCTTACTTTACACATACCAAACATATCAATTATGCGCGTCGGACGGGTATTCACCTAGTAATATATAATACTCCCTCCATTTTATAATATAAGATATTTTGGCTAAACGTGAAAATTAAAAAATAATTCAAAAAGTATTATTTAATATATAAAATAAAAATAATTCAGCCAATCATGAAAAAGATTACAGAGTATACTATTGGTCGCACAATATTCAATAAAGTTAATCGCTGCATAGAAATATGAAAATATTTTATATTTTAAAACAAAAAACCTCAAAAATATCTTATATATGAAATGGAGTTAATTTTTTAAATTCTATGTCAATTTTGAGTTATCTAGTCCAATTTCCTAAGTTAAATCTTAAAGATGAAAAGATGGTGTTTCTCACTTCTTTTACAATGTATTAACTTCATTCTCAAGGCATGATCTGGAGGTTGAATCTGATTCACTAAAACCAGATTCACTTTTGTTGTCGGACAAAACCAATCAAAGGCTGATGCTGAAGCCACACACACAATACATGGTTTTGGTTTTTATGTTTTTATTGTTATTTCAAAGCGTTTAAGAGTACTAAGCCTCGTGAACAATTTTTTTTACCAAAGTTCAAATTTGGATAAGCAAAAATCTTGTAACCCCTACAGATTTCTAAAAAAAAAACAAGAAACATATTAAGCAACATAGTTAATTATATCGAGCAACATAATTAAGTATATGGTTAATAATTTATAAAACGTATTTTGAGAATACTTTAAGACTATTTATGTCGATAACATAATTATAATGTAAATATACATTTAATTATTTATGGATATACTTATATTAATTATCGCTAAACAATGCTTTCTACCAATAGATGTGTATAAGTAAACAAAAGTCTCGCTAACAAAAAAATGGCAGGAAAACCTAGTGATCAAAGTTTAATAAACACTTCAAAGATCAAGATGAATTCAGAAAAATGTTTGCCAACTTATATACATTCATTTAAAGAATTTTTCACCATCGAAAGAGTAACAGTCAGTAAATATATATATATACAAAAACATATTTATAATTGTAACTGAGACGAAAACCTTTTTATGGTAGTTAAATGTTCAGAGCATATTTTGCTCTAAACATAACAAGCCACTTTTTGTAGTTCCCATTTTTTTGAGGTATTGGTTTGCCTCTGATAAGTTTTTTCTTATTTTCCAAATGCTTCAACAATTTTTTTTGATATAATTCCTAAATTGTTCAAACAACATGACATCCAAACAAACAATGTAATAAATTTTCTCTGCGACTATCTTTTTTGTTTTTTATCTCTCTTAAAAATTTAAATTTTGCTAATAATCAAAATCTTTACCGTCTACACAGTTTTGATCACATTTTGAAAGCGATAATAATATTTTTTTTGGCTCCGAACAATTGTTTTACGGTTTACCCAATATATATAGCTTAATTAATTAATATTTGAGACCCCAAAAAATTTGATTTTTAAAAATCTCCACATAACACGAACAACTGAAAAAGTTAGTTAATACTTAACATTTGTTTCTAAATCTGACCAACAAACATAGTTAAATATATTTGTTGAATATATTGAGCAACATTGTTGACTATATTGAGCACAATTGTTAATTATATTTTTTTGAGAACATTCTTCTATTAAATTGTTAATTATATTGAGCAACATAGTTAACTAAACATTTAATAATTTATGATAACATATTTTGAAAATAATTTAGAAATATTTATGCTGATAACATAATTATGTAAATATAAATTAATTATTTATGAATATAACAAGTTATGTAAATGTTTAGTTAATTAATTATTTGTGATTGTAGTTAACTATGCATAGTTAGCTATATATAAATATAATTAACTAAATATAAATGTAATTAACTATGTAACTATATGGTTAATATTTGCATATATAATCAACTATCTAAAACTTTAAATAAATCTATCAAGAAAACTCCCGTCTCATCGAATAATTCCCGTCTTGGAGACAGAAATCGTCTCGCCAAGAGACGTTATAGTCATCGGGAAGTTTCCCAGCTGAGAAAAGTCAAAAACATATTGTTGTATCATTAGTTTGATGGATATTCAAGTGATAAGAAGAGGAAAGGAGAATGGCATAATCAAAGAAGCAAGCGGTGAGAAGAAAAAAAAAACAAAATCAGAAGCTAAGACAAAGGTTTGGGAGGTGACTAATGGGCTTCCATCAACTTCTAGACTGGGCTGAATTTGGTTCTCTTTTTGGGTTCAGATGTTGTGTTGCACAATTAGGCTACTAAGGAAAAAAATAAAAACTTTTTTTGGAAGGAGCAATTGAAGCTCGCAACTCTGATCACAAAAAAAATTTGATTTATTCATGCATTAGTTTCAATCCTCATTTCTGTTGCTTTTGGAATAGAAAATGTACCTTTTAAAATTTATAAGGAAAAGTTACGACAACTGATATTTCAGAATGTGTACTACATTTCTGTTTAATATTATAGTTGAGATTATCAGATTAGTGATTTTTTTATCTTTCATAAGAAATATAGTTACACTCTTCTATATTTAGGACATCAAACAAAGATAAAATAAGACAAATTTTGCAGTGTTTCTCTAAGATAGTCGAGTGCAAAGTACATGTAGAAAGATATATGATCAAATATAGGAGACGAAAGCGTTGTAAACATAGACGTGAATGCTCAAGTATATGATGAAGATGGAGTTGTTCGTGTATACGAACAAGGCGAAGAAACTGCTATGAAATTTTTGTTTTAATGTGATTTTTTCCAGTTATAATGATTTGTGTTTCCAAAAATTGGTGAACCAATTAAATTAGATTGACACTGGTGACAGAAGATGCTAATAGGACGATGCACATGATAGTGTTACACAAATGATATTCAAAGTCGATATAGCGATGCATAAAAAAAGCCTATAAAAAATGTTAATTAAATCTAGAGAATACTCAAAACAAACAATAGGGATGCAATGAAGAATGGAAGAGACGATGACAACAACATGTCTCTTAAACCTTTTGAAGACAAAATTGCAACAAAGAAGTCAGCGAAAGAGGGAAAATTTGACGGCGCGTATAAAAGTGCCACGTTGGTGGTTTAAAGTGTAAACATTGCCATGTTAGAAGTTTAAAGTGTTAGTGATAAATTTTGGAGGTTTAAACATTTGTTTCTAAATCTGGCCAACAAACATAGTTAAATATATTTAAAAACATAGTTAACTATATATTTGTTGAATATATTGAGCAACATTGTTGACTATATTGAGCACAATTGTTAATTATATTTTTTTGAGAACATTCTTCTATTGAATTGTGTAGATGTTCACAATTGTTAACAAATTATGTAGATGTTTAGTTAATTAATTATTTAAGATTGTAGTTAACTATACAAAGTTAGATATATATAAATATAATTAACTAAATATAAATATAATTAACTATGTAACTATATGGTTAATATTTGCGAATATAATCAACTATCTAAAACTTTAAATTAATCTATCAAGAAAGCTCCCGTCTCATCATGTTTCTGGTTACTAGAATGTTACAAGTGAAGAACCAATTTATAATACTAAAGGAAATAACATTCATTCTCTGTAGTTGAAAAATCATGCTGCGACATCAAAACAGATAAATCACAGAGAGACGACCAAAACAAAGTGAAAAAAAACCCGTATGGACTAGTCCATTAAACCTAGTCAAATGATGCAATATGAAGAGTAGAGTAATGTGACATGGCTAACCGATAGATGACGTGGATTTTTTGGGTCCATTTTACGTACAAAAACATTGTACACGCAAAAGAGCTTATCGAACCCAATCTCGTCGTCTACTGCGAAAGAGATTAAAAAATTACTTTCCAAACCACAGAGAACAAAACAGAAGACCATATGTATTTAGGGTTCTGGTCTGATATAAGATCAGAGTATACCTTGAGTCGTGGCTATTCAATAAATTGAAATAGTTTAGTGCTATTCAGAGTATACCTTGAGTCGTGGCTTTATCAATAAAATTGAAATAAAAATTGTGGTAGTGCTGCTAATTATTTTAAAAATACAATGTAATCGTCTAATATAAATGTTTGCGAAAAAGATTTATATTCAAGATTTAAACTTCATTATATGCCTTCCCTAAGGCGTCCATGGTGCCGGTGCAGGCGGTGTGGCCGGGTAGAAGGGAGCCAGGACGGAGAACATAGAGTTCTTGTCCAAAGCCCCAGACTCTGATAAGGCCAGAAGAGCTGCTACAAGGTTCGCGTCCCCCGCTAGACTTGGCTCCGTGTAGTTGTAGTCCGCACAGAGGTCTTTGAATCCGTCTTCTTTGTCCGGTCCCGCAACCATTGCTCCGTCAATGGTGTTTTGATTTTCTTGAATTGAAATTTGATAAACTTTGGAGGTTTAAAGTGTTAGTGATAAACTTTGGAGGTTTAAAGTGTCAATACGTGCCACCTTGAAGATTTTTTATGCGATTTTCCCTAACGAAATATCCCAATCTCAAATTTCGAAATTTTTCTATCAAAACAAATAAATGTGAAAGTTAATACCAATTTATCCTAAACCTAAACCACACATGTATACAATACAAATGTCATGTTTTGTTCTTTTATATATAATTCATGTTTAGTCTTTAATCGTTTTAAATAGAAATAAAATATAAACGAAAATGTTGGCAGTGTAAAATTATATGTATAGGTATAGCTATGTGGATAATATATATATATGTATATATTCAATGAATCACTGGAAGAATTCAAATGGGTGTCAGTGTAGTCTTTACCCGTCTTAAACATATGGATCATAGAATGAGACATGGATTATTACAAATTGTAAGCGTTTCGTTGAGATCATCAATGATATTCCAAGAACTTTGCTAATATCATTTGCAACTAAAATAGTTTTTAAAATAACTAAATGATATATTGAAAAATATCATCAGTGGAGAAAAATGCCATTGTATGCATTCCCTAAGGCATCCATGGTGCCAGTGGAGGCGGTGTGGCCGGATAATTTTATATATATATAACCTGATTTACCTTTTATTTTTTATTTTTATAAACATTTTTTATAGGCTTTTTATATGCAAACGAACAACATGACATTCAAACAAACAATGTAATAAATTTTCTCGGCGACTATCTTTTTTGTTTTTTATCTCTCTTAAAAATTTAAATTTTGCTAATAATCAAATTTTTTACCTTCTACCCAGTTTTGATCACATTTTGAAAGCGATAATAATATTGTTTTGGCTCCGAAAAATGATTGTTTTACGGTTTATCCAATATATATAGCTTAATTAATTAACATTTGAGACCCTAAAGAATTTAATTTTTAAAAATCTCCACATAACACGAACAACTGAAAAAGTTAGTTAATATTCAACATTTGTTTCTAAATCTGACCAACAAACATAGTTAAATATATTTAAAAACATAGTTAACTATATATTTGTTGAATATATTGAGCAACATTGTTGACTATATTGAGCACAATTGTTAATTTTTTTTTTTGGAGAACATTCTTCTATTGAATTGTTAATTATATTAATTATATTGAGCAACATAGTTAACTATACATTTAATAATTTATGATAACATATTTTGAAAATAATTTAGAAATATTTATGTTGATAACATAATTATGTAATATACATTTAATTATTTATGAATATAACAAGTTATGTAGATGTTTAGTTAATTAATTATTTAAGATTGTACTTAACTATACAAAGTTAGATATATATATATAAATATAATTAACTAAATGTAAATATAATTAACTATGTAACTATATGGTTAATATTTGCGAATATAATCAACTATCTAAAACTTTAAATAAATCTATCAAGAAAGCTCCCGTCTCATCATGTTTCTGGTTACTAGAATGTTACAAGTGAAGAACCTATTTATAATACTAAAGAAAAGAACATTCATTCTCTGTAGTTGAAAAATCATGCTGCGACATCAAAACAGATAAATCACAGAGAGACGACCAAAACAAAGTGAAAAAAAAACCCGGATGGACTAGTCCATTAAACCTAGTCAAATGATGCAATATGAAGAGTAGAGTAATGTGACATGGCTAACCGATAGATGACGTGGATTTTTTGGGTCCATTTTACGTACAAAAACATTGTACACGCAAAAGAGCTTATCGAACCCAATCTCGTCGTCTACTGCGAAAGAGATTAAAAAATTACTTTCCAAACCACAGAGAACAAAACAGAAGACCATATGTACTAGGGTTCTGGTCTGATATAAGATCAGAGTATACCTTGAGTCGTAGCTATTCAATAAATTGAAATAGTTTAGTGCTATTCAGAGTATACCTTAAGTCGTGGCTTTATCAATAAAATTGAAATAAAAATTGTGGTAGTGCTGCTAACTATTTTAAAAATACAATGGAATCGTCTAATATAAATGTTTGCGAAAAAGATTTATATTTAAGATTTAAACTTCATTATATGCCTTCCCTAAGGCGTCCATGGTGCCGGTGCAGGCGGTGTGGCCGGGTAGAAGGGAGCCAGGACGGAGAACATAGAGTTCTTGTCCATAGCCCCAGACTTTGATAAGGCCAGAAGAGCTGCTACAAGGTTCGCGTCCCCCGCTAGACTTGGCTCCGTGTAGTTGTAGTCCGCACAGAGGTCTTTGAATCCGTCTTCTTTGTCCGGTCCCGCAACCATTGCTCCGTCAATGGTGTTTTGATTTTCTTGAATTGAAATTTGATAAACTTTGGAGGTTTAAAGTGTTAGTGATAAACTTTGGAGGTTTAAAGTGTCAATACGTGCCACCTTAAAGATTTTTTATGCGATTTTCCCCAACGAAATATCCCAATCTCAAATTTCGAAATTTTTCTATCAAAACAAATAAATGTGAAAGTTAATACCAATTTATCCTAAATCTAAACCACACATGTATACAATACAAATGTCATGTTTTGTTCTTTTATATATAATTCATGTTTAGTCTTTAATCGTTTTAAATAGAAATAAAATATAAACGAAAATGTTGGCAGTGTAAAATTATATGTATAGGTATAGCTATGTGGATAATATATATATATATATATATATATATTCATATATATATATATATATTCAATGAATCACTGGAAGAATTCAAATGGGTGTCAGGTATAGTCTTTACCCGTCTTAAACATATGGATCATAGAATGAGACATGAATTATTACAAATTGTAAGCATTTCGTTGAGATCATCAATGATATTCCAAGAACTTTGCTAATATCATTTGCAACTAAAATAGTTTTTAAAATAACTAAATGATATATTGAAAAATATCATCAGTGGAGAAAAATGCCATTGTATGCATTCCCTAAGGCATCCATGGTGCCGGTGCCGGTGTGGCCGGATAATATTACATATATATAACCTGATTTACCTTTTATTTTTTATTTTTATAAACATTTTTATAGGCTTTTTTATATGCAAACGAACAACATGACATTCAAACAAACAACGAATAAATTTTCTCTGCGACTATTTTTTTTGGTTTTTATCTCTCTTAAAAATTTAAATTTTGCTAATAATCAAAATTTTTACCTTCTACCCAGTTTTGATCACATTTTGAAAGCGATAATAATATTGTTTTGGCTCCGAACAATGATTGTTTTACGGTTTATCCAATATATATAGCTTAATTAATTAACATTTGAGATCCTAAAGAATTTAATTTTTAAAAATCTCCACATAACACGAACAATTGAAAAAGTTAGTTAATATTCAACATTTGTTTCTAAATCTGACCAACAAACATAGTTAAATATATTTAAAAACATAGTTAACTATATATTTGTTGAATATATTGAGCAACATTGTTGACTATATTGAGCACAATTGTTAATTTTTTTTTTTGGAGAACATTCTTCTATTGAATTGTTAATTATATTAATTATATTGAGCAACATAATTAACTATACATTTAATAATTTATGATAACATATTTTGAAAATAATTTAGAAATATTTATGTTGATAACATAATTATGTAATATACATTTAATTATTTATGAATATAACAAGTTATGTAGATGTTTAGTTAATTAATTATTTAAGATTGTAGTTAACTATGCAAAGTTAGATATATATAAATATAATTAACTAAATATAAATATAATTAACTATGTAACTATATGGTTAATATTTGCGAATATAATCAACTATCTAAAACTTTAAATAAATCTATCAAGAAAGCTCCCGTCTCATCATGTTTCTGGTTACTAGAATGTTACAAGTGAAGAACCTATTTATAATACTAAAGGAAAGAACATTCATTCTCTGTAGTTGAAAAATCATGCTGCGACATCAAAACAGATAAATCACAGAGAGACGACCAAAACAAAGTGAAAAAAAACCCGGATGGACTAGTCCATTAAACCTAGTCAAATGATGCAATATGAAGAGTAGAGTAATGTGACATGGCTAACCGATAGATGACGTGGATTTTTTGGGTCCATTTTACGTACAAAAACATTGTACACGCAAAAGAGCTTATCGAACCCAATCTCGTCGTCTACTGCGAAAGAGATTAAAAAATTACTTTCCAAACCACAGAGAACAAAACAGAAGACCATATGTATTTAGGGTTCTGGTCTGATATAAGATCAGAGTATACCTTGAGTCGTGGCTATTCAATAAATTGAAATAGTTTAGTGCTATTCAGAGTATACCTTGAGTCGTGGCTTTATCAATAAAATTGAAATAAAAATTGTGGTAGTGCTGCTAATTATTTTAAAAATACAATGGAATCGTCTAATATAAATGTTTGCGAAAAAGATTTATATTTAAGATTTAAACTTCATTATATGTCTTCCCTAAGGCGTCCATGGTGCCGGTGAAGGCGGTGTGGCCGGGTAGAAGGGAGCCAGGACGGAGAACATAGAGTTCTTGTCCATAGCCCCAGACTCTGATAAGGCCAGAAGAGCTGCTACAAGGTTCACGTCCCACGCTAGACTTGGCTCCGTGTAGTTGTAGTCCGCACAGAGGTCTTTGAATCCGTCTTCTTTGTCCGGTCCCGCAACCATTGCTCCGTCAATGGTGTTTTGATTTTCTTGAATTGAAATTTGATAAACTTTGGAGGTTTAAAGTGTTAGTGATAAACTTTGGAGGTTTAAAGTGTCAATACGTGCCACCTTGAAGATTGTTTATGCGATTTTCCCCAACGAAATATCCCAATCTCAAATTTCAAAATTTTTCTCTCAAAACAAATAAATGTGAAAGTTAATACCAATTTATCCTAAACCTAAACCACACATATATACAATACAAATGTCATGTTTTATTCTTTTATATATAATTCATGTTTAGTCTTTAATCGTTTTAAATAGAAATAAAATATGAACGAAAATGTTGGCAGTGTAAAATTATATGTATAGGTATAGCTATGTGGATAATATATATATATGTATATATTCAATGAATCACTGGAAGAATTCAAATGGGTGTCAGTGTAGTCTTTACCCGTCTTAAACATATGGATCATAGAATGAGACATGAATTATTACAAATTGTAAGCGTTTCGTTGAGATCATCAATGATATTCCAAGAACTTTGCTAATATCATTTGCAACTAAAATAGTTTTTAAAATAACTAAATGATATATTGAAAAATATCATCAGTGGAGAAAAATGCCATTGTATGCATTCCCTAAGGCATCCATGGTGCCGGTGGAGGCGGTGTGGCCGGATAATTTTACATATATATAACCTGATTTACCTTTTATTTTTTATTTTTATAAACATTTTTATAGGCTTTTTTATATGCAAACGAACAACATGACATTCAAACAAACAATGTAATAAATTTTCTCTGCGACTATCTTTTTTATTTTTTATCTCTCTTAAAAATTTAAATTTTGCTAATAATCAAAATTTTTATCTTCTACACAGTTTTGATCACATTTTGAAAGCGATAATAATATTGTTTTGGCTCCGAACAATGATTGTTTTACGGTTTACCCAATATATATAGCTTAATTAATTAACATTTGAGACCCCAAAGAATTTATTTTTTAAAAATCTCAACATAACACGAACAACTGAAAGATTTAGTTAATATTCAACATTTGTTTCTAAATCTGACCAACAAACATAGTTAAATATATTTAAAAACATAGTTAACTATATATTTGTTGAATATATTGAGCAACATTGTTGATTATATTGAGCACAATTGTTAATTTTTTTTTTTTAGAACATTCTTCTATTGAATTGTTAATTATATTAATTATATTGAGCAACATAGTTAACTATACATTTAATAATTTATGATAACATATTTTGAAAATAATTTAGAAATATTTATGTTGATAACATAATTATGTAATATACATTTAATTATTTATGAATATAACAAGTTATGTAGATGTTTAGTTAATTAATTATTTAAGATTGTAGTTAACTATGCAAAGTTAGATATATATTATAAATATAATTAACTAAATATAAATATAATTAACTATGTAACTATATGGTTAATATTTGCGAATATAATCAACTATCTAAAACTTTAAATAAATCTATCAAGAAAGCTCCCGTCTCATCATGTTTCTGGTTACTAGAATGTTACAAGTGAAGAACCTATTTATAATACTAAAGGAAAGAACATTCATTCTCTGTAGTTGAAAAATCATGCTGCGACATCAAAACAGATAAATCACAGAGAGACGACCAAAACAAAGTGAAAAAAAAACCCGGATGGACTAGTCCATTAAACCTAGTCAAATGATGCAATATGAAGAGTAGAGTAATGTGACATGGCTAACCGATAGATGACGTGGATTTTTTGGGTCCATTTTACGTACAAAAACATTGTACACGCAAAAGAGCCTTATCGAACCCAATCTCGGTGTCTACTGCGAAAGAGATTAAAAATTACTTTCCAAACCACAGAGAACAAAACAGAAGACCATATGTATTTAGGGTTCTGGTCTGAGATAAGATCAGAGTATACCTTGAGTCGTGGCTATTCAATAAATTGAAATAATTTAGTGCTATTCAGAGTATACCTTGAGTCGTGGCTTTATCAATAAAATTGAAATGAAAATTGTGGTAGTGCTGCTAATTATTTTTAAAATATAATGGAATCGTCTAATATAAATGTTTGCGAAAAGGATTTATATTTAAGATTTAAACTTCATTATATGCCTTCCTTAAGGCGTCCATGGTGTCGGTGGAGGCGGTGTGGCCGGGTAGAAGGGAGCCAGGACGGAGAACATAGAGTTCTTGTCCATAGCCCCAGACTCTGATAATGCCACAAGAGCTGCTACAAGACCCGCGTTCCCCGCTAGACTTGGCTCGGTGTAGTTGTAGTCCGCACGGAGGTCTTTGAATCCGTCTTCTTTGTCCGATGCAACCATTGCTCCATCAATGGTGTTTGGATTTTCTTCTGTGGTGTCTCTCCATTTCCATCCTCCTTTGCAACTCTGTTTCTGGTTCGGAGGAATTGAAGCTCCTCTGTTATATATACATGTTTCGGATATCATTCCCCAAAACCCACAACATAACTCATATTTCGAGAGGTTTTACCAAGTATGTAATCAACCTGCAAAAATAAAACTTTATCAGATAGGTTCATTTAATCTGTTTTGCCTCAGTTGTGTTTTAAAAAGATCCATACCTGCGATCTTGAAAAGTCTCGGAGGACATGAGTACGGTAGAGAGTAGAGTCGCAATACCATCAGGGAATAAGCGATACATCCAAATAATCACTGTATAGCGCCGCTAAGAAATCCGTATTTGCCGCATATTGGAGAGGCCGTGGATCTCCATGATTCAATTGAATCAAACCTTCTATAAAAATGATACCAAGCAAAGTTATAAATGTATGCTCTTCACAGATAAATCCAACTATCGAAATAGCAATGGGATGTGATTGGATGACTGCAATTTTTTTAAACCACAACTTGATAAATCCAACTAATGAATTCAAAAAAGATAATGACAGTTCAGAATCGGAATCAGATGATGAAATTGATCTACAAAAAGAGTACAAGGTTCTGAGGCACTGTTTAAAATGCGTTTACCTTGGGTTATTTTAAAGGTTTTGTAATATGGTAAGTAGGAGCACATGACTATGTTGGTTTGAGTATGAAAACTGTCATCTTCTTCAATTTTTCCAACCACCATGAACAACCAATTTCGAATTCTAAATGCTTTCCCAACTGATTTTGGAGCTCTAAATGCTCAGCTTATAATCTCTTCATCTTCCATTTCCTCTCCAATTTCATCCAAAAAACTCTCTAATTTTTGTTTTCAACATTTCCCTCTCATAACCTCATGATTTTCAGTGGTTCTTGCATATAAAACGACTAGGTTTCTTTGTTATCGATGAAATCCGAAGTTGCAGGTGCTTGACGCAGCTAAAAAATGAGCTCGAACCGCGGAAAAAGGTAACCTCACTTGATTTTTGGTAATTTTCAGATTTGCTTCGCGATAGCAGACTTCACTTGAAGTCTGTTAGTCAACGGAGATGTTAGATTTGTAATTGACCATTTATAAAATGTTCCGGAGGAGACTTTACATGAAGTATGCGCGTTCTCCTTTGAAAAAAAAAAAGCATGCAGACTTCAGGTGAAGTCTCTGTAAAAGGGAGGTTAGTTTTGCATTTGACCAAAAATTTAACTTTATAGAGCAGACTTCACGTAAGTCTCCTCTGTAAAAAATCGAGGTCAATTTTGCATTTGACCAAAACTTGAACTTTTTATAGCAGACTTCGTGTGAAGTCTACTCTGTACGGAGATGTTAGTTTGGAAGGTGGCCGTGTGTAGATTTGAAGGTGGCCATGTGTAGATCTGAAGGAGAGAAAGGGATAAGGTTTTTGGAAGAAAAATAAAAAGAGAGGAGGTGGGCATTTTAGAAAGGAACTGAGGGAGAGTGATTCTTGAGGTTTTTTTTGTTTTTTACAAAATTAGGGTTATCATTGTAAGTTTTCTTTATATAAGGGGTAGAAAAACACGGTTTAGATTTATAATTTTCGGTTTAGCATACTTCATTTGAAATCTTCTAAACCCTAAACTTTAATTAGACTTCACTTGAAGTCTGCAAAACCCTAAACTATGAATAAATTTCAGTTGAAGTCTCTAAATTGGTACATACTTCGAATGAAGTCTGCTACTACGTATCTCTAAATCGAATATTTTCCACTTAGTATTCAAAACCCTAAATAAAAACTTATATCAAACATTAAAATTGTTTAATATATTCACAATTTAGCACTTATATGCAAATTTAACATTTTAAATTAAAAAATTATAAACCCTAAATGTAAAAACATGTTTCCAACTCTAATGTCAAACCATAAATGATACGCATAATCACATACATAACTCAAAATTTAACATTCCATTGTAGTTAACTAAACTTTAAAAATCGACCCCTACACTATAATCTCTACAAAGTTGTTTACTCTAAATCTTAAACCATAAATTCGAAGCCCTAAACCCTTAATCCATTACAACCATAAACTCGTGAAACTTATAAATATCAAGCAACAATAACTACCAACATGTGACCACATCAATATCTAAACCTATGATTATGAACAATATTATTTGGTATGTATTATGTATTCATTTCATTATTAATATGTATTTTTTTTATAATCTATTTTGCCTTTGTTAGTTTAATCTGATTCAATTGTATGAAATTTTAATCTATATACTTCACAATTCTTTATACTTTGGTTATGAATATAAATTTTTAATAAATTAATTTTTGTTAATTTAAATATTTAAATATTATATTTAATTATGGAGTAGACTTTTTTGAAGTCTACAAAGTGGATAGTAGACTTCATGTGGAGTCTACGAGTTCGGCTTATAACTGAAGTCTATACAGCAGACTTCTCTATTACGTTTCAGACTTCTCGAGGTTAAAAAATTAATTGTGTACTCAGTTTTTTTTGTTTGGTCATAAAAAATGTAGTTGTAATTTTGCATATGATGAGATAATGGGTCTATATTTGCATTTAAAATGAAGTTTTGAGTCATTTTTAGCAAATCCCCCTAAATTTATAGTCAAAGTTTTTGTTATGGAATATTTATTATATAATATATAATTCATAAGAGATAAAAACTTAATGAGGATCGTGGTCTTCATTAGGTGAATGTGATACCGTTCACAACTTATAGAAATATGGAAGGATGAAGATACACAACGTTACCTTCACTTACAAAATCGAAGACAATGAGCGAAAAGTTGCTTTAATAGTTGGCTAAACTCTGATCAGACGTACTCGAACGTGCTCGTCACAAAGGATGGGTCAGCGTCTTTGTTTTAACAATCGTTGAGAATGACCGACTTTTCTCTAGGCAATGCATGTAGGTAATCGATCTCGGTATTTACAGTTCATCCGACTAGATTGGCACTGCCCTCGTTATCATGATGAGATTGGTATTTCTCTGGTTTTTCCAATTTTCAAACTCGGGATTATAGCATTGTTGATTGACTATACGAAGAAGAACGTGGAACAATTTTTGGGTTGTGGATAGTATAAATTGATTGTATTTGTGTGTGTATATATATATATAATAAATCTTCCATAGCTAAAACTTTGACAGTAAATTTATTAGTTATATCTTTACTCTCATCGGGTATAAATGTTAACACATACGTTGGGTATCAAAACCCATATATTGAGAGGAATCTGTGAGGATGATGGCACGTGTACTTCTAAATCAAAATCTTGTTAACTGTATATGGAAGAATTTAGAGTGATTGCGTAGGTTGACTAGTATTCATTTGGGTGATTGAGTAGTAATATGGGTCCTTTACAATATTTGAAGGTCGTAAAGATTGCATTTGCTTTCAGGTAGTAAGGATTTCTCGTCAACCGATACACTTTTTGGGTTGTGGTCAATTAATCCAAAAGATTTAAAAAAAAAAAATCTTGAATACAATTAGCATTGAGAGATCAAACCCTTTTTTGCATTACCATTCTAAGTATCATTGTTGTCTTCTTCGAAAAACTCTCAAGATCACCAAAACAACGAGAAAAATACTTAACGTCATTGGTCGAACTAGTGACAGAATCGATAGGTATTGGTTATTCGACGTCTAACACACAAATCAATAAAATCAAATGGTGGAACCGTAAAACACAACGGATATCGTAATCATAAATGAGATATTTTGGAGAAAGGTGAATGGTGTGATATTTTTCTCCATGGAGATTTTTACAATTTAGAATGTTTTTCTTTTAAAGTTTGGTTTTGATGCTCTTTTGTAGTTTTTCTAGAGTTCATTAAATTGTAAAAAAAAAACAAATTTCATTGTAGCGTTTGTACGAGATCATGTAAATTTATCATATTTGATTTTTTTATTCATATAATGAAGGTATTAAAAATTAATTAGTATTCAAGAAGATGAGACATATAACGACCATGAAACTCAACTATCTTGCAATAACAAAAATAATTGGATCCATGTAATAATCAAATTCCCCCATTTTTGTAATCCAAAGATGCACAATGTTGTTTATTGCATGTTTTTTCCTTGATACACGACTCTTGTGCTTGACATAATTTTTTACCTATTTAGCTCATAAAAAATAGCAATAATATATATATAAAATAACCAATTCAGCATATTGGTATAAAAATTAAAAATATAAACAAAAATTCTTGCGTCTAACTATTCTGATTCAGCTAGTTAAAAAGTTTGATTTAGAGTATTTCAAATTGAAAAATATGTTTTTTTGGCTTTTAAAACAATATAAGTATATAACCCTAAAAAAATAAATATGTTACCTGAGACTGAAATCATTGGCACAAGGATGAGAGTAAAGACGATCAACAAAAGTAACAAAAGTGATGAAAACTTCTTAGTTGCCATTAGTTATGTTTCAATAGGTTGCAAGAACCCTAAAAAATATAAAACCAACAAAATTAAGAAATTTTTTGAGAAATGCTACTTTTCAAAAATGCCATATTTCTAAAATCTTTTCAAAAATATCACTAATATTATATCATTTACTCAAAATATCATTGATATTTGGGTTAACTATGTTATGTTAGGGTTTAGTTTTTAGGGTTTATGGTTTGTTAGGGTCAAAACCCTTTTTAAAGTTTAGAATTTTAGGATTTAGAGTTTGAAAAATAATTAATTTGTGGTATTTTTAAAAATGGATAATTCATTGTGACATTTTTACAATGGTATTTCAAAAGTTGCATTTTTGAAATTCTCCCAAAAATTAGCCAACGAAAAGTTTAAAATAAAAAAAAACTCTTTGTCTGTATATCTTACAAAGAGAACAACACGTACACAAAATTAAAGTTCAAAATCAACGTTAGAAGAAATTTGTGTCATATACACATCTATTATAAAAATTACATAAACGACAAAATAGTATAATGCTCAAAGATTTATTTCCGTGCTCTTTGATAAAATAATTTACATATATATAACCTGATTTACCTTTTATTTTTTAAGTAGTTTGCTGCTTATTATGAACTGAGTGTATGGTTTTGTGTGTGTTTATATAGAGATATCAGATGGGCCAATCCGCGTTCAAGTGATCCAATCCGTGGCAGATTTTTTTTTTTTCAATCCGTGCAGGCTGACCCATTGCGGGTTGCGGTTCTTAAATATATGTCCAAATCTGCACCGCATTATCTACAATGTTAGCGGGCCAACCCGCAGGTTGTAAACAAAAGCTAATAAAAATTGATAAATTGGTCTTTAATTTGTTGTTTGATAATTTGATGGCTCTGTTGGATTTCTTCTGCTTTTTTTTTAGTTTTGTTTAAAATCATGGTTCTGATCATATTGAGTGTAGGTATGTGAGAACCAAAAGTGCAACATGTTCCAAGCTCAATTGTGTTGTCTCACTCTATTGTATACATGCATAGTAAGCATAAACACACCCCTACTATGAACCAATTAAAAAACCAGAAACAACACCAAAGCAGCAACTAACTTAGATCGAAAAGGGTTCCAAACTCAGTGATAAGCTTTTCAACTATAGTACAAGCTGCTTCAATCTGTGAGTTTAATTCTTCCTCATAAGCACCGTCTATCAAAAGTTGCATATATACAAACAATTGCCAATGGAATCAAGAATGTAATACATGGAATCAAGAATGTAATAGAGATCACAGAACCAAAAGATAACTATTGACTCGATCTCATCACTCCTCTTTAGCTTGCATTATAAAGAATCCGCTGTCAAAATTTGCTGTCAAAATTTATAAAGAACATCAAATTGGAAGAAAGCCTGCAACTGGATCTAAATAAAACTAATTCCTTCTTTACAAACCAAGACACAAAACAAATCATACAAATCAGTGAAAGCTCGAACAGAGCTTGCAGAATGTGACATGGAGAAATAAAAAAATTAAACCATGGTTTAACTAAGTTGTACAGGAAAATAATGCAATGACAAAAACCAGAAGAAAAAAAGACCACATTATGTTGAATTGTAATACCTGCAAACTTTCTTTAGGGCTTCTATCTCACATTGACCTTGACAAACTCCACCAAGATCATTAGATTTTTCAGTCACTTCTATAACCATTCCATTCAAGTTATGAATTTTGTAGCTGTAAACCTCCTCATCACCAATACCATGATCTATAGTCTTCAAATCAGACACCAAATTCTGAGTGGATGCTACAGTCTTGTCTTCTTCACTGAACAGAGCATTAACTTCGTCTGATCGATCTTTGATTTCTTTCTTTTGCTGGCCTCTTGCTCTGTTCTTCCACTGTCTGATTTATTAAATTCTCAGCATGTAAAATAACAAACTAACTAAGTAAAACCATGAATGTTGATAAATGGAGAAAAAGCTTCCTCCTTTTTTGTTTGAAAGGAAACAGGAAGACCCAAAGCCTTCATCTCTTTTATCAATCCCATTTCTTCAGACCTGATGTCTTTTAACAAATTAAAATTCAATCACCAATCCTTCAAATCATACAGAGACTAACTAACTCCAAGAACTTGTAAGATCTTTATCAGAAAGAAAAAAAAACTTTGAAGATACATAACCTAAAAGAAAGAGCCCAAAGCTTCGACAGCTACAACTTCTTCTTCGTGTTCATCTTCTGAAAATCAGAAATTACAAATCATATTTGCAGAAGAATATCGCATTTGCAGAAGGAACCTACTGATCAAATGAAGCAATTTCAATGAACAAAAAACAACGATTTTTCTGAAAATTAGAACCAGGACAAAAGAGAAAGCACTCACGCCTAAGGTTTTGGAAGAAGAAGAAGAAGAAGAAGAAAAGAAAAAAGAAGTTTCAACTCTGTAGTAGCCTTCACTCCATTAAATTTCCATCGGAAATCAATCAGTATCGCCTTCTCTCTCTGCAATAGGAATCCTATCGACGATACCTATGTTTCGCAGACCAAACCGCAAACCCGCAAACCTGCACCGGGTTGGCCCGTTAAACCTGCAACCCGCGACGGGTAAATCCGCTAGACCCGCAAATTTATGGACACTTAAAAATGTGTCCAGGCCCGCCCCGTTGCGGTCCTAATTGGGCCTAGCCCGCGGGTTGCGGCCCGTATTGACATCTCTATGTTTATATATGTAAAATTATTAAGGAAAATATATTTAATCTAGTATTTGAAATGATTTGATTTAATTTGTCAAATCCTATGTTATTAAATCATGGATTTTAAAAAGTTTTTTAAAATTCAGTGTTATTAAATTACAGTAAAACTTCTATAAATTAATAATGTTGGGACTTTAAAAATTTATTAATTTATAGAGTTATTAATTAATCGATAAATGAATATTTATTAATTTATACAGAGATTTTTCTAGTTTATGATTTTTGTAAAATATATTTTATATAAAATAAATAGTTTACTTTAAAATTCGTATAAATTCTTCTAAAACTTTATTTATTTAAAATTTTGTATACTTTATTGTTTACATATTCATCTTATTTTACATTTTGTTAATAATCTTATTTATCGTAATAGAATGGGCGTTAATAGCCCACTAGACTATCCGAATTAAAAAAATTACGTTGATGATGTTGAAGACAAGATAACACTATCCAAAATATTTACGCGTAATAAAATAAGGGGGTATTTCAAAAATACTATTTTTGAAATACCATTTTGCAAAAATGCCAACATGAGTTGTCCATTTTCAAAAATGCCACAAATTAAGGATTTTTTAAACCTTAAAATTCTAAACTTTAAAAAAGTTTTTGACCCTAACAAACCCTAAACCCTAAAAACTAAACCCTAACATAACATAGTTAATCCAAATATAAATGATATTTTGAGTAAATGATATAATATTAGTGGTATTTTTGAAAAGATTTTAGAAAGGTGGTATTTTTCAAAAGTGGCATTTTCAAAATTTCTCATAAAATAATTATCAAATTTAGAACTCTTTACAATTTTTGATGACAACACCAAAAGTTTTTGATGCAGTATGAAAAATTAGAGATTAGTTCCAACGAAATTTCAATTTTAAATATAAACATACAACACTATAATCGTATTTTACTAAATTTTCTAAGATATATATATATATATATATATATATCTATATGTGCATATATTTTATAATTATTAATTTAAGTTATTATTGGGACCATCTTTTACATTGAAGCTTAAAAAAAATTATTATCTTATTATCTTATCGAATTTTGCTATTTTTTACATTGGCCGAACTCGGGACCAAGAAATTTTATTAATTTATAGTGATTCTTAATTTATAGAGTATTAATTTATAAAGGTTCTACTGTAGTGTTTTTTTTACAACGAACTAGTGATTTATAATAAACTAGATTAGGATCCGCGTAATACGCGGGGGTTTAATTATAACTTATTTATAAATGATAAAAAATAAAGTAAAACGTGTCGGTAATCGATTAAATTTAATAAAGATAAAATTTATGAAAATGTAAGAAATATATGTTAAATCTTGTTGATGAAAATATTTAGATTTTGATTGTTACTCGCACACTTATTTTAGATGTTGATTAGTAACTATGTTTCAAACTGAATTTCAACTCCACGTATTTCATCTCGCAATACAACTCATGTATTTAATCCATAATATTAAAACCATATTTTTACTCCATGCATTCCTTGTCAATCAATAATACCCAAAATTTTCATATCAAAATAATATATGCATACTGCATTCTATCAAATTTATGTCTATATATGTCATTAGTGTTAAACAAATAGTAAAAAATTAACAAAATATATTAGTAAATAAATTTAAAAGTATTAACAAAACATGTCGTAATCTCATGAATATCAATTTTTTATATGCCGTACTAATACTTTTAGAAATTGGAAATAATTTGTCTTATTTTCCTTTTTAGTTTTTTTATTTAGTATTCCCTTTTAATTTTTTAATAATATGTCTTATTTTCTTTTTTTTGACTATTATTTCATTTTACTTACACTACAATTATAAATAGTTTGTCTTATTTTCCTGTTTTTAGTCTTTTTGATTTACTATTTCCTTTTAATTTTTTTTAATAACATGTCTTATTTTTTTTTAGACTATTATTTCCTTTTAGTTACACTACACTTTGATTTAAGAAATAAATAATGTAGAGAAAGAAAATTTATATTTTTATATTAATATATTGACACGTGTTACAATCTCAATTAAAATTAACACATGTCACGATCTGGTGAGTTACGATTTTGCCTACGTGTCACACTCACGTTGGGCAAAATTTAAAGTAAAATAGCTTTGATCGATTTGTGGAACTCTTGAATTCATGATTTGCTTGAATGATGTATTTTTTTATTTTCTTTCTCGATTAGTTATGACATTTTTCTTTTTTTTTGTTTTTAAACGTATTGACATGAAACAAATTTTTATTTTTTAATGATATTTTTTTTTACAAATTTTCCCTTTTACCTTTTTTTAATAACATTTTTCACAATTTTTCCCATTTAACTTTCACAATTTTTACAAATTTTTCCAATGATGTATTTTTTTTCTTTTCTTTCTCCATTAGTTATGGTATTTTTCCTTTTTTTTTGTTTTTAAAATTATTGACATGAAACAAAATTTTCCTTTTTTTAATGATATTTTTTACAAATTTTCTCTTTTACCTTTTTTTAATGACATTTTTTTACAGAAGGACATTGACTTTTTTTTGTTACGTTAGGACATTTTTTTTTTGGCGATGATGTATTATATTTTTATATTAATATATTGACACGTGTCACAATCTCAATTAAAATTAACACATGTCACGATCTGGTGAGTTACGATTTTGCCTACGTGTCACACTCACGTTGGGCAAAATTTAAAGTAAAATAGCTTTGATCGATTTGTGGAACTCTCGAATTCATGATTTGCTTGAATGATGTATTTTTTTTCTTTTCTTTCTCGATTAGTTATGACATTTTTTTTTTTTTTTTTGTTTTTAAACGTATTGACATGAAACAAATTTTCCTTTTTAAATGAATTTTTTTTTACAAATTTTCCCTTTTACTTTTTTTTTAATAACACTTTTTACAAATTTTCCTAGATTTTGTTTTACAAATTTTTCCGATGATGTATTTTTTTCCTTTATTTCTCGATTATTTATGGCATTTTTTTTTTTAAACGTATTGACATGAAACAAATTTTTCCTCTTTTGATATTTTTTACAAATTTTCTCTTTTACCTTTTTTTAATGACATTTTTTACAAATTTTCCTTTTACCTTTTTAGTGACATTTTGTTTACAAATTTTCCCTTTTTTAATGACAATTTGTTTACAGAAGGACATTGATTTTTTTTTGTTATATTATGATATTTTTTTTTTGCGATCATGTATTTTTCTTTTAACTTTTAGATTAAAAGGAAATATTATTTAAATTAAAATTAACTTTATACGTTAGTATATTAACACTTGTCATCATCTCAATTAAAATGACACATGTCACGATCTAATGAGTTATAATTTTGAGTGCATTTTCCTTTATATAATAAGATTTTTTTTTTGCGATCATGTATTTTTCTTTTAACTTTTAGATTAAAAGGAAATATTATTTAAATTAAAATTAACTTTATACGTTAGTATATTAACACTTGTCATCATCTCAATTAAAATGACACATGTCACGATCTAATGAGTTATAATTTTGAGTGCATTCTCCTTTATATAATAAAATTCTATAAAATCACAAAAATCATTAAAATCATCTAAAAACTTATTAAAATTCAAATTCAAATACATCCCCTAAATCTTCCATATTATTATGTAATGAGTTTTCCATAACAAAAAAATGATTTTTCATTAACAAAAACTTTGACTGTAAGATTGTTGAACGAGTTTATTATTTACTATAAATTGATTGTAAAAAAATTTGACCATAAATTTGTTCAACTTGTTTGGAAGATCTCGGTTTAGATTATCTAACAGGAAAATTCAAATTATGAGAAACTTGCTCCAGAATTTTAATAAACGAATCTTAACAAAATCTTCAAAATATCAGAACATTCCTTGAAATTCTCATTGAACGCCACTTCATCGATTTTTATTTAGTTAATTATAAATATGAAAAAATAGTTTAGGGAACAAATAAATCCGAAATATCCTAAATTAATGATTGATATATTAGCAATAACTCGATTGAATAGATGATAAACAGGCTTTAGGAAAGATACTTATTGTTTTTTTTTTATAAAGAAAGATACTTAAATCGTTAGTTTTAGTAAATATTCTTAGTAAAAATAGTTGTACACTATATTTATAGTAAATAGTAAATCCGTTGAACAAATATACAGTCAAACTTTTCGTTATGGAAAACTCATTAAATAATATACATTCCAAAATATTAAAAATTTATTATATAGAGTGAACGAATTCTATATTAATGGTTGACCACTATATATATAACACATAAGACGACAGATCATAATAGGCGACAAATTATATTAAAACGAAAGGTAAATCAAGTTATAATATATATATATCAATGTTATATTTTTATACTAAAGAAGAAAAATATTATTTTATCAAAAAGCAAGCATAAATCTTTGGGCATTTTCTCCAATAATTTACTATACAAAATACTAATTTTTGTTATTTTATGTATTCTTATTATAAATGTCTCTATTATACTAGAAATTTTTCTAATGTTGATTTTGAGCTTAACTTTTTTTGTACGTTTTGTTTTCTTTGAAGGATATCTAGACAAAGAATTGTTGCAACCTATTGAAACATAATCAATGGTAACTAAGAAAATTTCATTATCTTTGTTAATGGTCTTTGCTCTCATCCTAATGCCCATGATTTCAGCCTCAGGTAACATTTATTTGTTTAAGGTTATACTGTTTTAAATGCTTAAAAAAGTATTTTCAATCTAAAATGCTATCAAGCAATTTTTAACTTGGACGCAATATTTTTTCTTTACAATTTACATATTAATATATTGAATTGGTTATTTAAAAAAAAAATATTGCGCGAACTTTAATGAATTAAATAGACAGGGGATTATGTCAATCACAAGGACCATGTATCAGCGAAAAGGCATGCAATGAACATTGTGCATCTCTGGACTATAAAAATGGGGGAATTTGTTTATCGTATAAATCCAGTTATTATTGTTGTTGTAAGGTAGATGAGCATCATGGACATTATATGTTCAATACTCTTGAATACTAATTAATTCTTAATATAATATGTACCCTCTTCCGTATGAATAAAATATATATTTGAATATGATAGATTTACCTTATCTCATGCAAGCATTATAATGATCCATTTTTTATTTATTTACAATATATTAAACACATGAAAAATTATAAAAAAGCATTAAAATCAAACCTTAAAAGAAAAAAAATTCTAAAATATACAAATCTCCATGGAGTATAATATCAATTTCAGCCTTCCCAAAAATATCTCATTTATCATTTAATTATGTGTTGTGTTTTGACTATTTTATAGTTTGATTTTATCGATATGTGTGTTAGACGTCGAAAAACCAATACTACCATATCCAAATGGAACGAACGATTCCATCTTTAAATCGATTGATCACGACAAATTATTACACGAAGAATTTTTGGTAGATAAGAAATGACCAATTGATTATACCATTGGTTAGATCGATTGAGTCTTTGACAACATGAAAAATTACTATTTTTTACTTATGAGGAAGAATCATGTCGAGTTACTGACTCTCAAAAACTCTAAATTAAATGTGTATGTCCCTTCGCACCCTCGCGCGTGAGAATCACGATATAACCATTATGAGTTTATTGAAAATTATCAAATTGCGTTATAGGTTTTGTTCATTAGAAAATTTATGCGTCTTCGTTAACTATAAATATATACAAAAATTCATTAGAATAATTAATAGTCAAAAATTGGCTTGAAGAAGTGGAAAAAATATGTAATGTGGGATTGGGCCTTTAAAGTAACAGAATTCAAGGCCTAAAGTGAATTTTGGTTTCTGAAAATTTATGCGTATTTATTGACTATGTGTAGAGACTAAATGCCTCACTGAACTATTTTACCATTTCCGTAAGAAGTCTTGCTTGTAAAGGGCATGTCCTGGTTTTAAGCATTTCTGAAACAAGATTGTTATATATTTCCATGTGATGGCTATCATTTACCTGCTCTTGTGGTCTTTGCTTGTGTTTAACCGAGACAACTACTTCAGAGGATGCTCAGTTTCAAGTGGACTTGACAATTTCCTTTCTTCTTAGCTTCTGCTGAAGCCTAAAGCAACTCGCTTCACCATATAAAGCGTGCTAGGTTTCAAGCTGCTGCAGCTATCAGGGAATGGAGGTATTTCTCTCTTCTTCTCGCAGCCGTAGTTCTCTTCAGCTTCTCTTTAATGAAAATGGTTAAGAGCATGTTAAGTAATTGTTCTTTACCCCTTTCATTATGGATATATGCATTAAAAACTGTAACGTATGTGCTGAATCGAGTTCCAAGTAAGGCAGTTCCTAAGACTCCTTATGAGCTGTGGACGGGAAGGAAACCTAGCTTAAGGCATCTTCGTGTCTGGGGTTGTCCAGCAGAAGTAAGGCTATATAATCCACATGAAAAGAAATTTGGTTCCAGGACTGTCAGTGGATTTTTCATTGGCTACCCTGAAAAATCAAAGGGGTATACATTTTATTGTCCTAACCATAGTACGAGAATAGTAGAAACGGGTAATGCTAGGTTCATTGAAAATGGTGAAACTAGTGGGAGTGGTAAATCACGAAAGGTGGACATTAAAGAAGTTCATGTTGAAGTTCCTTCACATGTTGTTGCACCTAAGGTAGTTGTTCCTATTGTTGTATCACATTCAAACGGCATATCAGAACAACATGACGATGAGCTAATCCCACGAACTCATGAACCTGTTACAATTCAAGAAGAGAATAGTGTAACACAAGAACCATTAAGGCCATCTGAAAGGGGAAGAAGATCTGCCATTTCAAATGACTATGTGGTCTACGCTATTGAAAGTGAATGTAACTTAAGTCCATTGGGCGGTGGAGTGACCTGGCCGTTGATGGTAGTCGCAGAACGACTTGGTATCCTTTGCGTCTTTGGCATCATCACCTCGGATGTAGGTATACTTGGATCTTTGGATGGACTGGGCGTTACCGACATAATATGATGAGGCCTTCTTGCTCCGGTCCTCCTTGTAATCTTTGTCATAGTGTTGCCGTGGCTCACGATAATCGTCCCTCGGCTTTTCCTTTGGTGTTGTAGCTTTGCCAGGGAGTGCTTCTTCAGGTTGACTGCTCGGTCTTCTTCTAGTACAATATACCGGGTCCCTCGATGCATTGCATCTTCCAGATTCGGGGCTTCATTGATTAGTAGATCGTCTCTGAATTTTGAATCATGCCAGAGGCCGTTTCTTAGTGCGGCTAGAGCCGATCCATCAGGGATGACGACTTTAGAGAGCACTGCTTTGAATCGATCCATGTATGCTCGGAGGGATTCCTTCGGTTCTTGGGTTAGAGCCCAGAGGTCGGCATCTGATGCTCCCTTTTGCATGTACATGGAGTAATGCTTCAGGAAGGCTATTGATAGCTTCTGGAAACTATCTATGGAGTTCGGTTCAAGGCGTGAGAACCAGTTGAGCGCTGAACCACCCAAGTTTTCTACGAACAGCTGCCAATACCCGGCGTCCCTTTCTTCTGGTGTGAACTGGGTTTGGCCCATGGCTATGGTAAATGGGGTCATGTGTTGTCTGGGATCTTTCCCGCCCTCGTAAGTCGGTATTTTCAGCTTTCCGGTATTCCTGATTAGAACCAAGGTGATCCGTGTAGTGAACGGGGTTTGTTGTATTTCTTCGAGCACACGGTCGATTTCAGGGGCAGAGCTGAGGGCTCGGTGGACCTTGGAGGTCATATCCTTGAGCTTAGCCTTCATGCCTTCGATCTCGGTGTAACGTTGGGAGGTCGGTTCCAGGTGCTGTGGGGTTGAGGCCCGAGCTACTCTGAGACTTATCGAGCTGCCTATCCGGGTTAACCGGCTGATTTGGCCTTTTAGTGGCGAAGGGTGAAGGACTCCTGAGCTGCGGTGATTCGTTGGCCGATCTGAGATTTGCAGAATCCAACTGTTCGCGGCAAATAGCCTGAACGGTGGCTAGCGCTTCTAATCTTTCGTTTGTTTTTTACGTCAACTTGTCCTGTCGGTCGAAACGTTGTAGTAATTTATCCAACATGGTCGTAAAGTCGACCTGATCATCGGTGATTAGAACACTTTCATCCCTGGCTGGTCTGGTTTGGACTGCAGCAGTAACTTCCGTATTGGTTTCTTCTCGGCCGAGTTCCGAGCTAGGCTCTTGTGTTATGATCGCAGTTTCTTGGGTAACCGTTTCGTTGGTCGGTTGATCGTTCTCCATTTTTGAGCTCGAATCTTTAGTGTGAGAGAATCCGCAGTAACCCCCTACCTGGCGCGCCAATTGTTGAACCAAGGATTCGGTTCAATACTTTATAATGAAGGGAAGGTCGGAGATTCTCGTTTATATTAAGATTGAGCTCGGAAATAATTACAATATTTTGCTAAAGTTGGGGTCGGGACGAGTTTCACTGCGGTGGCGGACGAGGTCGGTATCGACTGAAGCCAGCGAACAGGATACTGTGTTCGGATTTGATGGTCGGTGGTGAGCAGGGTATCGTTTGTTCGAGATGCTTCGTTGGAATGACTTCTATCTTCCGGCGACGGTAGTCGGTCGGAACTTTTATTTTCGGAGTTAGAGTCCCAAAAATGCGTTTTAGGTCCCTTATGCTGCTTTGCTCAAGTCAGATCTCTCCCTAACTATAAGGTTCCTTCCCTATTTATAGATAAATGTCAACCAGAAACTATAGTCAGATTTAAATTATAGTAATTGACCTAATCACCCCATAATTAGATCCAGATGTTTCCAACGAGTTGGGCCTTTGATAAATGGGCTATCACAATCTTTCTGGGCTTAGGCCCATTTCATTGGTGGGTAAACCCATGTCCAACAACATATACGATTAATTATAACAACTTGATTTTTGTAGGTTCGTGGTTCAATCCAATTTATTTACTCCGAAAAAAATTCACCTGAACAAACTTTCTCGTAGCAAACGAATTGACATCTGAAGTGCGATTTAAACCAATCGAACCAGCCGGTCCGGTCTGGTCAATTCAGTGTCAGGTCTTTAACCTCAGGAGGGTATTCCCGTAATTAAATGGAACTTCATGTCCACTTGTAAAAACACCGTTTCAATCTCTCCGTCTCTTCCGTCATCGATCCCTTTCTCTCCGGCTGTCGGAATCGGCAAGGGTTTTCTAATGGAAGCAGTGGCGGTGGCTTTGGCTCAGTATTCAGTGTTTTTTTCTTTTTTACTTCTTCCTTTATACATAGGCATTAACAATGTGAGCCGTAATCTCATCTGGCCCTCTCCATATAAATTTAATCTGATTTGGCCTTGTTTAAAAAAAAAAAAATTTTGATTTTTTTTTAATCCAAAATGCGAGAAAAGACCAAACCATCCTTAATGAATCTGAAAATTTACACAACCCAACCACATATCTGAATCCAAACCCGGACCCAACCCAAAAAATGGATCCTAAAACTAACAAAAATATCTAACTTCCCATTTTTTTTCTCTTCGTCGTGGACCTTTCCCAAAACTCACATTTCCCCTTCTCATCTTCTCTCTATTTCTCTATGGCGATTCTGGCTTCTCCGACGATTTCTCCGACGATTTCTCCGTCTCTGTCTCCACTCCGTCTCCGTCTCCACTCCGTCTCCGTCTCCACTCCATCTCCGTCTCCACTCCGTCTCCGTCTCCACTCCGTCTCCGTCTCCGTCTCCGTCTCCGTCTCCGTCTCCACTCCGTCTCCGTCTCCACTCCATCTCCATCTTCGTCTCAGTTCCGTCTCTGTCTCTCCATTACAGAGCAATTTAAGGTAAACATCAGTCATATCTCTTTTCACTTTCCGAAAAAGGGTTTTGATTCTCATTGGGTTTTGATTTGAAATGGAGATATGTCGGATTTTGATATGAATTAGAGATGTGTCGGGTTTTCACACATCTTCTTCATCCGTTCTCCTCTGTTTGTCCTCTCAATCCTCTTTTCCCCTCGTCTCGCCAACATCTTCCTCTTCCTCAACAAAAACGCTCACATCTGGTGCTTGGAAATCACATATCTCATCCTTCTCCTCTTACTTCCTTCGATTTTGCGATCTCAAATTCTTTCCCAATCACACCAAAGCTCTTCCTCTACAATGAACGAGGAGTCGATTAAACAGAGGACTTGTGGCAAGTTTAGATGATATACAAAGAGTTGAAACCGCTGCTAAAGAACTAGAAACCGCTGCTGGACCGGTGGATCTAACCGATGATCTTGACAAACTCCAAGGGAAATAGAGATTGCTGTATAGCAGTGCATTCTCTTCTCGGTCTTTAGGTGGTAGTCGGCTTGGACTCCCCAGTCCCCACTGAAGGTTTGATTCCAGTTACTCTTGGCCATGTCTGTTTCTTGAATCATGCTATGGTTTGTCTATCCTTCTCATGTTACATTTAATTAAATTGTATAACTTGTTGATTTGTGTTGAGCAAAATCTCAATCTGCATGTTTGATATTATAGGAAAACATGCACTTGCAAGATCAAGATAACATTTCAGAAAACAACTTTGAAGACATCGGATTGCAGATTCCTCAGTTTGAGATCCAGAGGCTTCCTGGCAGTGTCCAGCCATCGTCAAACCCAGTACGCACAGCAAAGCAAGCTTGATTTCAGCCAAGTCGGTTCCTAAATTTTTTTGCCTTAACTGAAACGAAGAAACGAGAAGAGAGTTCGAAAATAGTGTATTTCTAGTCTAAAACCTTAACTTTGAGAGGCAAGTAAACCCGAAAAATTGAGTTTATTAGGTACAAGCAAGAACTTGATCAAATGCTAAATTTGTGTACTTAGAATGCTTTTGTAATGTTGAACTTATGTTTTCAGGTATTGATGGTTTTATTAGGTAATATTATTGCCTAACTAGTTTTTTGGTACTACTATGACTTGTTGGTATAACTATGATTTTAACTAGAAAAAGAAAAATATTTAAAAAATGTGTATTCAGCATAAAACACAAGTTTATAAAAAAGAATAAAAAATTAACACATTTAACACATGTACAGTCAAAGCAATAAAAAATATTAAAATTTTATTAATAGTTATACTGGATCTTCTAGTAGTACTGATATGCACATAGTTGTATTTTGACAGTTTTCACGTATAATTAGTTATACCGTGGTAAAACTCTAATTTTGGTAGTTGTATAGATGAAATTATACGGTTTAATTACATTTCCTCTAATTTCATAGAGTAACATGTCTGAAAACACCAATTTTGTTTGTTTCACATAACAATGAGGCTTGTATTCACATATTAACCATAAGTATAAGGTAGTTTTAGTAAAAAAGATGTTTTTGTATAAGGTTAGTATTTATATTCATGTGTACCTAGTGGTACCCTGGTAGAAAGTACACACAAATGTACAAATAAGTAAAAATGGTACATAATTAACCAATAAGTACACAGAAAGCAAAACTATAAAGTACACAAAATGAATCAAACAGTTATACCAGTTATACCTAGTTGTACCAGACAGAGAGAACACAATAAATGAATCAAACAGTTACACCAGTTATACCTTGTTGTACCAAACATAAAAACATACAAAATAAGTCACACAGTTACACCAGTTACACCTAGTTGTACCAGCTCATGGTGTTCCGATGGTTCGTTGGTGTAAAGAGTTATCATACCATCACCTACACCAACTTCACTTTCTCGACCCTCTCATGTCAGTTGCACATTTTGATCCACATCTTCAATAATCTCCACATGCAAAAGACTTCTAGAACCATCTCTATTCACTTGCATTAGATAATTAAAAACGTAATCATCATTCGAGATATATGTTGGTGCCCTAGGATCCAATACCAACGAAAAGTAACTGAGTTTCAGCCGCGTTGTAGCGTCATCTATCATGATCTTCCTTCCACAACATACGGTCCCTCATTACCTTCACACGAGCGAAAGTTATCCTCATTACCAAGTTCTTTATGATCTGTAATCAAAATTGTCACACAGTTATACCCAGTTATACCTAGTAATACCAGACAGAGAGAACACAAAAAATAGTTCACACAGTTATACCTAGTAAAACCAGACAGAGAGAACATACATAATAGTTCTCACAGTTATACCTAGTTATACCTAGTAATACCAGACAGAGAGAACACACAAAATGAGTTACACATTTATACCTAGTTATACCTAGTAATACCAGATAGAGAAAACACACAAAATGAGTCACACAGTTATACATCGTTAGTAAATAATTATAGTGTTATTTTAATACTATTAGTTGTTCCAGTAATACTAGCTTTCTTAGTAACACCAGTTATCCCAGTAATACCAATGACTCTTTACTAGTACTAGTTGTCTTAGTAATACTAGTTGTCCTAGTAATACATGTCAGTCTTAGTAGTACCAGTAGTATCAGTTATACCCCTGCAGTTTCGATTTACCTCCTATTTAGTACGATTCACAATGATTCAGCCGGTATTTTACCACGAAAATCATTACAGAACCCTAATACACTTATAAATCAAGTTCAATATCCAAATTACCATACAAAAGTAACAAATTTTCTTATCTACAAAGAAATATCCAAATTGAGAACAAACATTTTAAAAGAAGGGTTTTCACAACCTAATCTAACCCTAAATACGAAAATAGCATAAAACGAAAAGATTTTACCTCAAAATTGAAGATTCGATGGTCTGGGGTCGTGAAGAAGAAAGAAGAACATTGGCTCTGTTTTTTTTTTCTATTTTGCTGTGAGCGGTTTTGGAAGAAAGAAGAAGAAGAAGGAGGTGAGGTAATTGGTTGTTGAAAGTATTTATGGTATATTTAATTGGGGGTTGAGTAAATAATAATATAATAATAAAGGGTAGAGTGGAAAAAGTTGGGTTGAAAATAAAGAAGGGTAAGTTAGATTTAGTGAGGGTTAGTTAGATTAAATTTTTCCTTCTAAGGCCATTTTAGCATTTGACTCTTAACAATGTCTCCTGTTTGGTTTGTTAATAAATTGGAGGAAGCTTTAGATGTTTGCGTGTGCTTACATTTGTCGTAATTTGAAATTGAAGTCACTGGTGAGTATTGAAAATTCTCAAGTTGCGTTATGAGTTTTGTTTTATACATTGTGTAGCGACCAAATGCCTCACTGAACTATTTAACCATTTCCGTAAGAAGTCTTGCTTGTAAAGGGCATATCCTAGTTTTAAGCATTTCTGAAACAAGATTGTTCTATGTGATTGCTATCATTTACCTTCTCTTGTGGTCTTTGCTTGTGCTTAACCGAGACAACTACTTCAGAGGATGCTCAGTTTCAAGTCAAGTAGACTTGACATTTTCCTTTCTTCCTAGCTACTGCTGAAGCCTAAAGCAACTCGCTTCACCATATAAAGCGTGCTAGGTTTCAAGCTGCTGCAGCTATCAGGGAATGGAGGTTTCAAAAGGATGATGTTGTTCACACGCGCTTATGACTGATAGCTTCTGGAAAAATAGAGGAGACAAATTAGCTTGCTCTATTTTTTGCTTGCTTGGTTCATCTAAGGGAACTTCTAATCTGAATAAATAACTCTTGTAGGCTTGAGTTTACTCCAGATTGCGTAGGTTGGCTAGTAATCATTTGGGTGATTGAGTAGTAATATGCGTCCTTTACAATGTTTGCCTTCATTATTTCAGCTAGATATATATGCTCCCTAATAAAAAGAATTGGCCGTTCACAATTTTTGCGGTAATAGTTTAGTGCTAATCAGAGAATACTTTGAGTCGTGGCTTTATCAATAAAATTGAAATGAAAATTGTGGTAGCTAGTGCTGCTAATTATTTAAAAAAATACAATGGAGTCGTCTAATATTAATGTTTGCGAAAAGGATCATGGCATTTAAGATTTAAACTTCATTAACTTGTTGAAATTCAAGAGATGACATGGGTGATGCTAGCATGTCAGAGTGTATACTTGTTTTCTTTTAAGACATTTTCATGGACTCTTCATAAATCTCACCTTCAGTGGTTAGTGCTGATTGCAGCCTGGTGCTTTGTGGTGTGATGTTTTGCTTTCAACTTCACATGTTGGATGGCTGATAAATTTATAATTCATCGCCGAGGCAGAAGTTTTGCTCTTGAAGGCTATTGGCCAGATTGTTCTGTTGCAGTCTCTGCTCCGAAACTTATTGTACAATTGTGCTCCTTGGCAGGGGAAGGGAAACATTTCCATCCAGTGAGTTTTGTTTACTTTTGTGATTTCTACTAATTAATATAGTCTTGTTTTTCTCCTCATTAATAGTCTAAAAGACATAATCAAATAAAATTTAGTTCATAGTCTTCTGACCAAATGACCAAAATGCTTTCAACAAAATATACTTGAAATCCCTTTTTTCACAACAACAAACGTTCTCTCAATTTCATTGTTTCCCTCTGGTCTTCTTCATGTATTTCTTTAGACATTGACATAAAATTGAGAAATACGTGAAGAATGGGATCATTTAGTGAGGCAATTTGTATTCTCTGAACAATGGGATCATTTAGGGAGGATGAGAGTCTTGAGCGTGTTTGAAAAGGTGAAAAAGATAGGCGTGAGGATATTGAGATTGATCATCACAATCAGCTGATTATGTTTTGGTAAATTTTCACTCTACGAGTTTTTGCTTCAAGACTAAAATTAAAATTATGATTATTTCAGAAATTATATTTAATCTCTTTTGTTGATTTGTTTTGTGTGTTTTTTCTTTCCTTCCCAACTTGAAGCAAAGTTCGATCATTTGGAAACTGCATTGGAAACTATGAGATTAACAATAACTTGGGTAAATTCCTGGTTTCAATCGGTTTAAGAAAACATTCAGAAACATCATGTTCAAACATTTTGGATCATTCTAAATAAAAAGTTGTAATTACTTTGTACACGGTTTTCATTTTGCATTTTTATAGAAAATATAAAAAAGACGAATTGGAAAAAATGAGTCACAAATATTGAAATATGGTAAATTACTCAAGTTTTTCAATTCATAATAGTTAGTCTGCATCCAAAATGTTTTTTTTTCCATTAGTAATTCTTATTGTAAAGAGACTCGAAAAGACTGACAATTAATCAATGTGTTTTACAAGAGGACGGATCAACAATTTGCTACCACACCATAAAAATTTGCAAGAATTGAGAGATGTTTAGAGTAAAAAGGAGTAACAAATATTGAAATTGGGCTTTGGGCCCAAATATGGAGACGCACGACTATTATAGAGCGTTTAGAAGAAAAATAATATTTTCATCAAAAAATGCTTTAACGGCTTATAGGGTTTATCATTTTCCCGTAAATCGTAATCGGAAGCCATCGATTCACCTCCACCATCTCTTCTTCTCGCAGCCGTAATTCTCTTCAGCTTCTCTCCCGATGGCCGCCTCCGCCGTCGTATCCGGTGCCAGATCGATGCTTCGAGCTGCTTCATCCCGGAGCGTCGCTGCTTCCACTGGCCGCTTCACCTCTCAAGCGAAATTTTTGTGTGATATACACATCTATAACAAAAAATACATAAAACGACAAAATAGTATTTTGTATACGGAATATTTGGGAGAATGCTTCAAAAATTTATTTCCGTGCTCTTTAATAAAATAATTTTACATATGTGTATATATGTATAACCTAGTCTATTATCTTATTATATAAAACTTGATGCATCAAACTTCGTAATTAATACGATCGTGACACGTGTCAGTCGGTCAATCGGATTTTGACACATGTAATTTTTTTTTCCAATTAGATTTTGACATGTGTCATACAAAATCTTATTTATTTTTAAACTTATACATTTGTATTTATCAAATAGATTATAAAAATCTAATAAGATATTAATTAGTTTCTAATAAATAATTCATTAAAATAATTAGTTGATAAACATGATCTATTCCTTTAAATATTGACTTTATTATATGTCTCGGTTTTAATTTTTTCGTACAATCATTCTTTTTTACCCCTCTTTTCCTTTACGTTTATTAAGATATCAAAATTTCTCATTAGAATATTAATTAATACACGTGTAAAAATATTTTGAGTTCAAATATACTTAGGTTTATTATAATATTTTATCTTTATATAACAAGATTTTGTGCTCTCTCAATCTTCTCACCAAAAAATTCAAACTTCAATAATCTCTTCCACAAATTTTATTTCAGCTTTTTTATTTGAAAAACCATCGATTACTCTCTTATTAGATAAAAATAATATATCTCAACATTTTCCAATTAGTTTATTTTAGTAATTCATAAAAAAAAATTAAATAAGCTACATATATACACGCTTGCATATATTTTGATTTTAAATAGAAATTGATATGACAAAAAAAAATCAAACGCATTTTTTCATTAGAATATTAAATACACGTGTAAAAATCTTTTGAATATAATTAGATTTACATACTCAAATCTTTAAGGATTATAATATTTCACCTTTATTTAAACAATTTTGTACTCTCTCGATCTTCCCACTAACCAATTTAAAATTTCAATAACCTCTTCTAAATTTTTTGTTTCCAATTAGCTTTAACCACATGTCAAAATAAAATTTTCCATTAAAAAAAAAATCTAATATCATTATATTTTGAAATCAGACTAAAAAATGTACATTGTATTGTGGTTTTTTTAAAGACTTGCCACTACATAGGCATCCTAAATATTGTAAAATTGATATATGAGAAGAAAATTATTTTGAAAGTTTCTCATGTTGTGAAAATTATAAAAAAATAAGAAACCAAGTGATGAAACACATATAATTCGTTTTTCCTTAGAAAAAAGATAATACTTGATTCATAAGTGAAAAAGAAAAATTCAAATATGATTAAAAATGTGAGTAAGTCTAATTCAAATAAAAATACGTAAATCGATTTGTCAAGAGTTAAAAAAAGATATATGAGTAGTTATATAATAAAAAGTAAACATAATTTAAATAGGAATAGAAAAAACTAATAATTTAGAAATATGTGAAAAAAAATTGAAAATTCAGTTAATATAAAAAAGTAGGAGAATCAAAATCAATAAATAATTTGTAGGCTTTTCTATGAGTGGTTTCACATCGAAGTTTTCACTCTTATTTTATTTATTTTTACGAATGATATGATTTTGTTTTCCATTTTTGTGCGGTTTATAAAATATTAAAGGAGTCAAAATAATTCGACTAAAACATGAGAATAAATTCATCAAGATTTAAAAAATAGATTAAAAAATAGTATTAATTCAAATAGAATAGGAAAGCTAATAATTTGAAAATATGTGATAAAATTTAATTGAAAATTAAATAATAAAATAATCAAAATAAATAAATAAATGTTAGGTTTCTGAATTAATGATTTTGCATCAGCGTTCTCAATTTTATTTTATTTATTTTTACGGTTGATTTAATTTTGATTTCTACTTTTAATTGATTAACTTTTTTTTACAGGTTATAAAATATTAGATTATAAACCCGCATATATGCGGGTCCTTTATCTAGTCTAGTCTAGTATTATTAGAGAGGTAACTATGCGTCAGAATAAAAGTTCAGTGTTTATTACATTGGATTTTTGTGTTGTCTTTAAGTTATATTTTAAACGGATATATGCGATAGTTGTTTTTAAATTTTTTTATTATGGATATATATAACAATCGAATGCGATATTTGATAAATTTTTTAAATTTTATTATTATGGATGTATATATATATATCGAATGCAATAATAACGAAAATAAATCTCATCGTTATTTATTCTTTCCTCAATCTTTATATATACCTTCTTCTTTGTTTCATTATCAAACAAATCGTTCAGTTTCTCCTTCATAAATTTGCTACGTTATTTTATTCATATCAATTAAATTATATTTGATCCTATGATTTATACGCTTTTGATCGTCTATTTGTTTTGTTCCATTATTGATCTGATTTTCGTTATTATATTTTCTAGGTTTCACATATTAACACTACGATCAACGAGGAAGGAAAGAGATCAAAGCAAAAACTATCAAATTAAAGGTGGTTCGAATAGTCTTGATCTTAAAAATAGCCATAGTTTTTAGGTTTAATTTAGTGGTTGTGTGTTTCTCACTATGAATAAAAAAACGGAACAAGGAAAGAATACATGATCGAAGACATATTTGTTATCAGATGAAACATATCTGAGCTTGAGATTGTCGGAGTTTTCAGCGAAAGGAAATCATGGAGGAGACAATTTCTCCCCCTCAGGTTACATTCACCCAAAAGAGATCAGACATGTCTCCATCGCCGGCGAAGGACAAAATAGTCATTCCAACCGATCTGTTGCCGCCGAGCGTGCTGGTAAGTCTTCATTTCTGAGTTTTCTTTCTTAGTTTTGTCATGGTTACAAACTTAATTGATCTAATTCCCTGATTTCTTACCTTTTCTTGTTCTCTATAGCCGACCCTAAAGCTGCTCTTTACAGAGAGCTTTCGCAGCTTGTGAATATGTGATAGTCCGTTTGTGACACTCTCTAGATAAGATACCGACTCTCTATTTCCCTCAAGGACACATCGAGCATGTGAGATTTCATCTCTGAGTTCTTACCTTTTTGCTAATCTATTTATTTTCTCTCTCTTTGAATCATATTTCTGAGATATTTCTTATGAAATTGTTGGTTTATATTATTTTTAATGTTGTTGATGATTAGGTGGAGGTATTGACAAGTTTTGTTTGGTTTATGAGTCTTGAATTGTCTGCTAAACAGTAGATTTGTCTATGAAATTTATGCACATATTACTTTTCTTCATGTATCTAACGTAAGTTGTGTTTCTGATTCACAATTGTGTTGGTGGTAGAGCTGAGATAGAAGAGAATGTTGTGAAACTGATCCTCACAGAGGATCACATCGAGATTCCACAATCCGCATGTGGCAGCGTAAGCTTTTTTACCCATCTATGTCTTTGATTTGTTGTGTTATTCTTTCCCGTTTAATTTGATCTATAGTTTTTACATTTAGTTTAGTGGTTGTCTGTTTTTGATGTACAAATTGAAAAGAATGGGAATAACAGATCGGAAGTCAGATGTTAGGGTCAATGGTTTCAACTTTGAATGTTAGAAAACCTTACGAATATTAACAATCTTATGGTTCAGTCTTCTTATTTTTTAACAATGTTCATATCACATCAAAGTGACTGATGGAGCGTGAAAAACAAACAGACAAAAAACAAGAAAATCCGTGAGCACAAGAAGTGAAGAATACGACAAAGAAAATAACAAAAGAAAAGCAAATTCGTCTTTTTAATTGTTTTAATTTGCCTTTCTATGTGATAACCAAACATGTATTAGATCTTTAGATTTTATTCTTCCTATAGACTAATCCACAAGCAGAAGACATTCTCAATGGAAACAAATGGAACAAGATTTCACTCAAGATAAGTATGCTTCTAATTGCAGGTTTGTTATCTTCTACCATTGAAATAACTTGGAGAAGCTTGTGTCCAGCGAGAGCTTCTGGTCCAGACTCACCAACGTCACTTTCCCGTCACTTTAGAAGATCCTTACATAGATAGTGGTTATGGAAATAGCAGCGACAACAAGTCAACAACAATAGCAACAACCACACACTTAGCTTCAACGTTAACAGTGACCTTTGTCATCACTATTCTCAAGGTACTTAACTTTGAACCTTAAGCAAATCATTTAATATGTTAGTCTCTATTAAAAAAAACCATTATTTTGATAGGATTTGGTTATGTGGGAGTAGGAGCGAGAAGTAAACTTTAACATGGCAACTCAGTTTTGCTCTAATGATGGAAGGCAAATGAGCTCATTTGTCCAAGACAATCTCCATAATAACACTGGAAATCAGTTACTTGGGACGCAAGTTATCCAACCATCGTTTCAGCTGATCAATGAGCATTATGACATAGGAAGGTATTTTAGCTACCGGATCACAGTTTCATGATCCAAGAAAAAAGCCAAATGAGAGTCACATGGGAGTTACGTGGAAGTCAAGCATATGCACAAGCATTACTTGAGACACAAACTAACTCGGCGATGGTTCAACAAACCTGCAACAAACTAGGCAATTTTCAGATCAACATGACATACTTTAACCAATTTGGTAATTATGATTATGATCAATACTTCAACAGTTCAATGCCTCCTGATATGTAGATATAAAGATTTATTGTTTTGTATATCACCAAAGATTTAGTTTCTTCCTTTGCTCAAGATTGATAAGGATGCTATAATTATATTTTTAGCATGTTATTATAGGTTGAAAACTTGAAATCATGTCGTGATTCCACATATTAGGAGTTATATAAATTATTTCATTTGTGGATAGTTCGATTTGTTTGTAGTGAAATTTTATTTTATTTGTATAATAGATATATATATATATATGCAATTATTTCCCTTCTTTTACATTTAAACGTCATCCCAAAGTTTACGATAAAGACTTTCTCTTAAGGACAACGACGGCGATGGTGAATATCTTTACCCCTCAAAACAATTTCTCTAGGAATTATTATACTTTTCATAACATATTTTGTAAGCATATGCACCATATATAATAAGTGTGTGATTATTGTTGAATATGCAAGGAATTTAGTTAATTATACATCTCATTTTTATTTATTTTCCTCAATGATACTCATCAAATTTTGATTTCTCTTTCTACGAAGTGACATTTATATACCGCATTCTCTTCGTTTGTTCTTTCTTTAGTTTTATTCCACATCACTACATACTATCCGGATTTTTCCATAATCGACATCATTACATACGATACGACATTATTATAGTATATCTAAATCATTCAATATTTTACGTGTATTTGTGAGGGTTTAGGCTCACCTATTAGGATTTGTTATCCTTTATTTTTGCTAAAAATATAAATTGTTTACAATATTTTACGTTCATTTGTGAGGATTTAGGCTCATGTATTAGGATTTAGTATCTCTTAATTTGATAAAATTTTAAAACGTATTTTTATATACAACAAAAGCAGAAGTTATTTATATCAAACCAAAATTCGGTCATAAAAAATCTATTATAAATCCATGTTTACATGTATAAATTTAATTATTAAAATCTTATTGCCCACGCGTACAAACCCTTAATTTGGTAAATGTATAAATTATTTGCAGTATTTTACGTGTATTTGAAAGGGTTTAGGCTCAAATATTAGGGTTTAATACCCCTTAATTTGCTAAAAATATAAAAAATATACTTATGGTTTTGAATTGGATCCATCGGTGACTCGATGTTCATCATTGTGTTTACAATCATATTTCTTTAATCAAATTTTGTTCCATTTTTTGGGTTTTTCATTTATAAAAGATAATTTTTTTTTGAAGTTTGTGTTTAGTTATTTATGCATCTCATTTCCATTGGTTAACTGATATGAACTAACTGAAATTAATCGCACTGGTCAAAATTAATCGAACCCTCTCCCCCCCCCCCTACACACACAATTAACCAAAAAATTCCACTAAAAACATATGAAATTAACACTTTATTTTATTCGGCAACATTACATACGAACCGAACTTTTCCATAACCAAACTGAACGGAACCATAGTTTTATTCGGGTTGTGAGGGTTTAGGCTCACCTATTAGGGTTTAGTACCCTTTAATTTGCTAAAAGTATAAATTATTTTGATTATTTTATGTGCATTTGTGAGGTTTGGGCTCACATATTAGGGTTTAATACCCCTTAATTTGCTAAAAATATAAATGGTACCTTTATATCAAAAAAAATCAGAAATCCTTTATGTAAAACCAATATTCTATCATAAAAATATATTATAAATCTATCTTTACATGTATAAGTTTAATTTGTGGGTACATCCATTAGAATGTTTGATCGATCTTCATCTTTTTGTTTACGAACGTATTTCTTTAACAAAATTTTAGTGTTCAATTTTTTTGGTTTTCCACATTGAATTTATCTCTTCTATTGAACGTATTTCATATGCAAGGAATTTAGTTAATTATGCATCTCATTTCTATTTATTCTCTTTAACATCACTTATCAAATTTTGATTTCTTTTTCTATGCAATTACCCTTATATAACGCATTCTCTTATTTTGTTCTCTTTTTAGTTTTATTCGACATCATTACATACGATCCGAACTTTTTCATAATCGACATCATTACATATGATACAACATCATTACATCATGATATCGCTCAAATTAAATCCTTAGAGCTACTCTCTCAAATTAAGAGATCGATGCAGTACTTAGGGGTCGAATCCACAAGGACTCAAGAACCTCACGATAGACTTTTTCGTTTCGAACTCAGCTAAGCAAGTATGGAATAAATTAAATAACAATGTAAATAATAATTAAAACGGTTTGTTTATCAGATGGGAAAACGCCAGGTCCAGGGAATTTCTCAGGAAATCAAGTAATGAAGATCAATTAATTGGTTAAGATCGAATTACGAACAAGTTCCAGAACTCAAATCACTAATGTAAAATAAACCAACTTTCGTTGCGAGAATTAACTATGTTTAAAAATTAAGAAACCAAATTTCTTTGCGAATCCTAATTCTAAACAAGCATTAAGCGCATGTTCGATTTGTTCACAAATTATCTAATCCAAATTTCTTTGCAATTATCTAATTTGCTCACTCTAGGTTTTAATCAGATTATAAATCACACTGTCGTGCTAATTTAACAACCTAAGATCAAGATTCTAGGTGATCAATCTAGAACTAGCTTTAAGTGCAACCTAGGTGAAGAACTATCAAGTTTGAATCATAACCAATAGATCAATATATCATTCCATGAAATCCCTAAACCTAACAAGAGATCTACTCACACATATCAATTGAAATCAAAGACATGAGTAAAGTAAATATCATAAAAATCGGAAAAGAGATCCTCCAAAAAACAAGAGTAAAATCAATGAAAAGTGTAAAGTGAAAGATGCCTCCTAAGAAGCTTAAAAACCCTAAAATATAGTCTAAATACGAGCTGGGCTCTTTTTGTAAATACATGAAACTTCAGGGCAACGTTGCAAAATCTCCAAAAAGTTTGGTTTTCACGTGGAGGTGCAGAAATCGGGTTGTGTCGACCGACGCACATGGTTGCGTTGGTCGACACAGCTGAACTTGAAAAACACTAATTTCGACTTTTCAGCTACAATGCTCCATAATGTCCAAATGATCCCAAATTGTGTGTAGACCTGTAAAAGACTAGAAAAGGACTCGAAAGACACATAAAAAACTCGATTATATACATATATCATGGCTTTAAAACCGGTAAAAACCATGATATATCACATCACAAATCAAATCAAACCGAACTTAGCTAGCAAAGTATATCTAAATCATTCAATATTTTACGTGCATTTGTGAGGATTTAGGCTCACACGTGTATTTATGAGGGTTTAGGCTCACATATTAGGGTTTAATATCCCTTAATTTGCTGAAAGTATATCTATGGTTTTGAATTGGATCCATCGGTGACTCGATGTTCATCTTTCTGTTTAAAAACATAAGTTCTTTAATCAATTTTAGTGTTCGATTTTTTGGGTTTTTCATTTATAAAAGATTAAAAAAAGTTAAAGTTTGTGTTTAGATATTTATTCATCTCATTTCTATTGGTTAACTGATATGAACTAACTGAAATTAATCGCACTGATCAAAATTAACATAACTCCCCATAATTAACCGAAATTTTCCACTAAAAACCACATCAAATTAACACTTTAGTTTTATTCCGCAATATTACATACGAACCACATTTTTCCATAATCGACATCATTACATAAGATAAGACATCATTACATCACAAATCAAATCAAACCGACCATAGCTAGCAAAGTATATCTAAATCATTCAATATTTTACGTTCATATGTGAGGGTTTAGACTCTCTTATTAGGGTTTGGTACCCTTTAATCTGCCAAAATATTTTATTGTTTTCAATATTTTACATTCATTCGTAAGGGTTTAGACTCACCTATTAGGGTTTAGTACCCCTAAATCTGCTAAAAATATAAATAGTATATTTATAATTAAAAAAGTATAATTCATTTATATAAAACCCATATTCAATTTTAAAATAAATATTATAAATCTATGTTTACGTGTCTAAATTAAATTCTTGAAATTTTAATGTCCACGCTGGACACAACAAACATAATTTAATACAAACCCGAAAGAAGAAAATGAAGATGTCGGAGAAAAAAGAAAAAACATCAAAGAAAAAATACATAAGACTTTGACCGCAAGTAAAATTCATATAAAAACAGAAGAATAAATATAAGAACAAGAAGGAAGAATAATAAAAATGAAATCGAACATGAGCACGAAGACGAGGAAGAAAACAAAAAAAAACCATAAGAAGAAAAAACAAAGTCGGATAAGACAAAAAAGTTGCACGGGTCTCTTGGTTACAACATCCTCACAGTGCCATATAAAGTATATTTTGTCACATACGTTGTAGAGAAACCCATTCAAAAAGACATTGTTGTCTAACCAAAATTGTAATGGTAACAATGAATTACGCGTTGTCTCCTATAGTTAACAAGAAAATGTCACAAACAGTGAAAATTTGTAAAATCACATTTATACTCTCATCAAATCATTCGTATATATACAAATATAATTTAAACCTATCAAATTTGTATAATTTTTATTCTCTAATTAACTGACACTAGCTGAAATTAACCAACACTAGCTGAAATTAATCGGACTGACCAAAATTAATCGAACTACCCATAATTAACCGAGATTTTTGACTTAAAACCAAATCGAATTAATAATTTAGTTTTATTCAAAAATATTACATACGAATCAAACTGAACCGAATCATAGTTTTATTCGGTCTGTTTGAGTTAGTTTCAGTAGACTGTTTCCAACCCGGATAAACAAAAAACTAACAAATCGAATCAAACCGACCATAAATAGCAAAGTATATCTAAATCATTCAATATTTTACGTGCATTTGTGGGGGGAGGGGGGGGGGGTTAGGCTCACCTATTAGGGTTTAGTACCTTTTATTTTGCTAAAAATATAAATTGTTTTCAATATTTTACGTGTATTTGTTAGGGTTTAGGCTCATATATTAGGGTTTAGTACCTCTTAATTTGATAAAAATGTAAAAGGTGCATTTATATACTAGAAAACAAAAATTATTTATATAAAAGAAAAAAATTGGTCATAAAACATGTATTATAAATCTTAATGCACGTAATATATATTTACGCCTTTTATTTAGCTTCGTGAGATCATTGGACCATTTAGTATATAACAACTAAATGCAATTTTATTTTTATTTTCTAACAAAGGAACGCACATCATAAACGGATAACATTCGGGTCTACAAGTTATAATATTCTCATAATTCCATATTAACAGGTTAATATAAGATTATAACTCATTCAAAAAGACAAACATATGTTGCATAGATTTGTAAAATCATATTTATATTCCCGTCAAACTGACTGATCAAAATTAACCTAATTACCCACAATTAATTGAGATTTTTTAACTAAAAATCAAGTCGAATTAACACTTTAGTTTATTGCGTAACATTATATACGGGCCAAAATTTTATATAATCTAACTGAATCGAATCGTTGTTTTATTTTGTTTGTTTAGGTAAGTTTCCATAAAATATTTTCAATACGAAAAAATACAAAAAATTACTATTTTATGTGCATTTGTGAGGGTTTAGGTTCCCATATTAGGGTTTAATACCCTTTAATTTGCTAAAAAAAATAATGGTATATTTATATACAATATAATTCTCAAAACCTAAATGCCCGCGTAGGGCGCGGGTACCTCTACTATGATTATATACGAGCATTAAATATCATAATTATGAATCTATAATTTGAATTTTAGTAAATTCAGGGGGGGGGGGGGGTTAGGCTCACCTATGACGGTTTAGTACCTTTTATTTTGCTAAAAATATAAATTGTTTTCAATATTTTACGTGTATTTATTAGGGTTTAGGCTCATATATTAGGGTTTAGTACCTCTTAATTTGATAAAAATGTAAAAAGTATATTTATATACTAGAAAACAAAAATTATTTATATAAAAGAAAAAAATTGGTCATAAAACATGTATTATAAATCTTAATGCACGTAATATATATTTACGCCTTTTATTTAGCTTCGTGAGATCATTGGACCATTTAGTATATAACAAGTAAACGCAATTTTATTTTTATTTTCTAACAAAGGAACGCACATCATAAACGGATAACATTCGGGTCTACAAGTTATAATATTCTCATAATTCCATATTAACAGGTTAATATAAGATTATAACTCATTCAAAAAGATGAACATATGTTGCATAGATTTGTAAAATCATATTTATATTCCCGTCAAACTGACTGATCAAAATTAACCTAACTACCCACAATTAATTGAGATTTTTTAACTAAAAATCAAGTCGAATTAACACTTTAGTTTATTGCGTAACATTATATACGGGCCAAAATTTTATATAATCTAACTGAATCGAATAGTTGTTTTATTTTGTTTGTTTAGGTAAGTTTCCATAAAATATTTTCAATACGAAAAAATACAAAAAATTACTATTTTATGTGCATTTGTGAGGGTTTAGGTTCCCATATTAGGGTTTAATACCCTTTAATTTGCTAAAAAAAATAATGGTATATTTATATACAATATAATTCTCAAAACCTAAATGCCCGCGTAGGGCGCGGGTACCTCTACTATGATTATATACGAGCATTAAATATCATAATTATGAATCTATAATTTGAATTTTAGTGTTGATACGTTTGGCATCTATAATTTTACAATTCTTTGTCAAATACGAGCATTATTCTCATAATGCCATATAAACGGATTAGTATAAGATCATAATCCATTCAACGAAGATATGTTGCATTGATTTGTGAAATCATATTTATATTCACGTCAAATCGACTAATCAAAATTAACCTAACTACCCATATTCTAATTAAACCGAATCGTAGTTTTATTCGGTTTGTTTCGGATAGTTTCAATAGAATATTTTCAAAATGTAGAAAAATTGAGTAAAATCAGTCGTTTTAAATCATTCGATATTTTATGTGCATCTGTGAAGGTTTAGGTTCCCATATTAGGGTTTAATACCCCTTAATTTACTAGAAATAAAAATTGTTTCAATTTATTTATTTGCATTTGTGAGGGTTTAGGCTCCCATATTAGGGTTTAGTACTCTTTTATTTGTTAAAAAATTAATGTTATATTCATATAATATTTTCAATATGTAGGAAATACAAATAAATAACAAATTGAGTAAAACCCATCGTTTTAAATCATTCAATATTTTACGTGCATTTGTGAGAGTTTAGACTTCCATATTAGAGTTTAGTACTCCTAAATTTGTCAAAAATATAAAATGTTTTAATTATTATACGTGCATTTTTCAGGTTGTAGACTCACATATTAGGGTTTATTACCCTTTAATTTTCTTAATAAATTAATGATATATTTATATCTTATTATATAAAGCTTGATGCGTCAAACTTCATAATTAACATGATCGTGACACGTGTCAACCGGTCGATCAGATTTTGACACGTGTTAAAAAAATTCAATTAGATTTTGCCACGTGTCAAACAAATCGTATTTAAAAAAATTCTTATATATATGTATTTATCAATTAGATTATAAAAAACAACATATATCAACATTTTCTAATTAGTTTCTACTTAATAATTCATAAAAAAAAAGTAGTAGATAAACTATATATATATACGTTTACATATATTTTGATCTTGAATAGAAATAGATAAGGCAAAAAATCAAACATTTTTTCTCATTAGAATATTAAATACACATGTAAAAATCTTTTGAGTTTGAATAGAATTAGGTTTACATACCAAAATATTCAAGGATTATAATCTTTCACCTTTATTTAAACAATTTTGCGCTCTCTCGATTTTTTCACCACACAATTTAAAACTTCAATAATCTCTTCTAGATATTTTTGTTTCGGCTTTTGACACATGTAATTTTTTTCCAATGAGATTTTGACATGTGTCATACAAATCTTATTTTTTTTAAACTTATATATTTGTATTTATCAAGTAGATTATAAAAATCAATATATATATAAAAACATTCATTAGTTTCTAATAAATAATTCATTCAAATAATTAGTTGATAAGCATGGTCTATTCTTCTAAATATTGACTTTATTATATGTCTCGGTTTTGTTTTTTTCGTACAACCATCCTCTCTTTCCCTCTTCTCCTTTACGTTTATTAAGATGAATTAGTTTTCAAAATTTTTTCATTAGAATATTAATTAATATACGTGTAAAAATGTTTTGAGTTCAGATAAACTTAGGTTTACATACCCAAATCTTCAAAAATTATAATATTTTGCCTTTATATAACAAGTTTTTGTGCTCTCTCAATCTTCTCACAAAAAAATTTCAAATTTCAATAATCTCTTCCACAAATTTTTTTTATTATAAAAAATCATCGATTACTCTCTTATTCGATAAAAAAAACATATCTCAATATTTTCCAATTAGCTTATTTTAGTAATTCATAAAAAAGTAAATAAACTACATATATACACGCTTACATATATTTTGATTTTAAATAGAAATAGATATGACAAAACAAAAATCAAACACGTTTTTCTCATTAGAATATTAAATACACGTGTAAATTTTTTTTGAATAGAATTAAGTTTACAACCCAAATTTTTAAGGATTATAATATTTCACATTTATTTAAATAATTTTGTACTCTCTCGATCTTCCCACCAAGCAATTTAAATTTTCAATAACCTCTTCTAAAATTTTTGTTTCCAATTAACTTTAGCCACATGTCAAAATAAATTTTTCCATTTAAAAAATATCTAATATCATTATATTTTGAAATCAGACTAAAAATATGTACATTTTATTGTGGTTTTTTTAAAGACTTATCACTATGTAGACATCCTAAATATTGTAAAATTGATTTATGAGAAGAAAATTATTTTGAAAATTTCTCATGTTGTGAAAATTATAAAAAATAAGAAACCAAGTGATGAAACACATATAATTCGTTTTTCATTGGAAGAAAGATAATACTTTATTCAACTAAAACATGAGAATAAATTCATCAAAATTTTAAAAATGAATTAAAAAGTAGTATTAATTCAAATAGAATAGGAAAACTAATAATTTGAAAGTATGTGATAAAATTTAATTGAAAATCAAATAAGAAAATAATTAAAGTAAATAAATAAATGTTAGACTTCTGAATTAGTGGTTTTGCATCAGCGTTCTCAATTTTATTTTTACGGGTGATTTAATTTTAATTTCTACTTTTAATTGATTAACTTTTTTTACAGGTTATAAAATGTTAGATTACAAACCCGCATATATGCGGGTCATTTATCTAGTACAATATAATTTGCTAAACATGTTAGAATTTAGTATCCACTATTTTAGTTCCCTTTAATTTGATATAAATATAAAAGATAGGCATATAAGTAACCAAAAGTTGTAATTTATATAAAACAAAAATTTATTCATAAAAACTTAGCTGACCTTTTATTTTTTATGTAGTTTGCTGCTTATTATGAACTGATTGTATGGTTATATATATATATATATATATATATATATATAAATAAATTTACTAAATCTTCCATATTTTGAAATGCATATTATGTAATGAGTTTTCCGTAACAAAAACTTTGAGTGTAAACCTGTTCAACGAGTTTATTATTTACTATAAATTGATTGTATAGTCTGGTCAAATCTTCCATATTATGTTATATATCTATATTATGTGATGAGTTTTCCATAAAAAAATATTTCACCATAAATTTGTTGAACTTGTTTGGAAGATCTCGGTTTAGATTATCTATTAGGAATATTCAAATTATGAGAAACTTGCTCCAGAATTTTAATAAACGAATCTTAACAAAATCTTCAAAATATCAGAACATTCCTTGAATTCTTATTGAACGCCACTTCATCGATTTTTATTTAGTTAATTATAAATATGAAAAAATAGTTTAGGGAACAAATAAATCCGAAATATCCTAAATTAATGATTGATATATTAGTAATAACTCGATTGAATAGATGATAAACATGCTTTAGGAAAGATACTTAAATTGTTTTTTTTTTTTATAAAGAAAGATACTTAAACAGGATTACAAAAGTTTTGTAGGAAACTATACAGTCAATTCCTAGTTAATAATGGACTCGTTGAACAATTTGCGGTCAAAGTTTTTGTTTATGGAAAACTTATTACATAATATGGAAATTTACAGTCAAAGCTTTTCTTATGGAAATTCATTACATAATATGGAAGACACTACATACAATCAATTTATAGTAAATAGTCAATCCGTTGAACAAATATACAGTCAAACTTTTCGTTATAGAAAATTTATTAAATAATATACATTCCAAAATCTTAAAGATTTATTTTATAAAGTGAACGAACTCTGTATTAATGATTGACCACTATATATATAACACATAAGCCCACAATCAGATCATAATAGGCGACAAAGTAAATTAAAACGAAAGGTAAATCAAAGTTATAATATATAATAATGTTAGATGTTTAATACTAAAGAAGAAAAATATTATTTTATCAAAGAGCAAGCATAAATCTTTGAGCATTTTCTCCAATATTTTTACTATACAAAATACTAATTTTTGTTATTTTATGTATTCTTATTATAAATATCTCTATTATACTAAAAAAATTTCCAATGTTGATTTTGAACTTAACTTTTTGTATTTTTTTGTTTTCTTTGAAGGATATCTAGTCAAAGAGTTGTTGCATCCTACTAAACATAATCAATGGCAACTATGAAAATTTCATTACCTTTGTTAATAGTCTTTACTCTCATCCTATTGCCCATGATTTCAGCCTCAGGTAACATATTTATTTGTTTAAGGTTATACTGTTTTAAATGCTTAAAAACGTATTTTCAATCTAAAATACTCAGATCAAGCAATTTTTAACTTGTTGAATCAGAATCATTAGACGCAATATTTTTTTTTTTTACAATTTACATATTAATATATTGAATTGGTTTTTTTTTATAAATATTGCGCTAACTTTAGTGAGTTAAATAGACAGGGGGTTATGTCAATTTCAAGGGCCATGTATCAGCGAAAAGGCATGCAATGAACATTGTGCATCTCTGGATTACAAATATGGGGGAATTTGTTTATTGACTAGATCCAGATATTTTTGTTGTTGCAAGGTAGATGGACTTCATGGACGTCCTATGTTCAATACTCTTGAATACTAATTAATTTTTAATACAATATGTACCCTCCTCCACTATGAATAAAATATATATTTGAATATGATTGATTTACATTATCTCATGCAAGTGTTACAATGATCAATTTTTTTATTTACAATATATGAAACACATGAAAACTATAAAAAGCATCAAAATCAAACCTTAAAAACAAAAAAAAAAATCTAAAATATACAAATTTTCATGGAGCCAAATATCAATTTCAGCCTTCCCAAAAATATCTCATTTATCATTTCGGTATGTGTTGTGTTTTGACTGTTTTATAGTTTGATTTTATCGATGTGTGTTAGACGTCGAAAAACCAATACTACCATATCCAAATGGACCGAACGATTCCATCTCTAGATCAATCGATCACAACAAATTATCACACGAAGAATTTTTGGTAGATAAAAAATAACTGATTGATTATACCATTGGTTAGATTGATAAGAGTCTTTGACAACATGAAAAATTACTATTTTTACTTATGCAGCAGAGGAAGAATCATGTCGAGTACAGGTCTTTACCCGCATGACAAACATTATTGACTCTCAAAAACTCTAAATTAAATGTGTATGTCCCTTCGCACCCTCGCGCGTGAGAATCACGATATAACCATTATGAGTTTATTGAAAATTATCAAATTGCGTTATGGGTTTTGTTCATTAGAAAATTTAGAAAATTAAAAAAATTCACTAGAATAATTAATAGTCAAAAATTGGCTTGAAGAAGTGAAGAAGTGGGAAAAATATGCAATGTGGGATTGGGCCTTTAAAGTGACAGAATTCAAAGCCCAAAGTGAATTTTGGTTTCTGAAAATTTATGCATATTTGTTGACTGTGTAGAGACTAAATGCCTCACTGAACTATTTTACCATTTCCGTAAGAAGGCTTGCTTGTAATAAAAGGCATGTCCTGGTTTTAAGCATTTCTGAAACAAGATTGTTCTATGTGATTGCTATCATTTACCTTCTCTTTTCACTATAAGAAAACAAGGTAGAACCGACGGGCAAAACCGTTGGATATCTGTTGGAAAGAGGCATTTCCGACGGAAATTCAATGCGTCAAAGCCGTCGAATCCGTGTGGTCGGAAAAAAAAGATCCGTCGATTTTTCGTCGGAATTTCCGACGGATAACCGACGCTTGAATTCCGTCGGAAAATCCGACGATAAACCGAGGCCTGTACCGTCGGAAAATCCGATGGAAAATCGACGGATCTTTTGGTTAGAAAATCCGACGGCTATGTACCCATCGGAAAATCCAACGGAAAACCGACAACCATTTTGGTCGGAAAATCCGACGGAAAACCGACTGATCTTTTGGTTGGAAAATCCGACTGTTATGTATCCGTCGGAAAATCCAACGGAAAACAGACAACTAATTTGGTTGGAAAATCCGACGGTTAGCCGACGACCTTATTGGTCGAATTCTAAAACCGACGAATCGAAATCCGACGGATTACCAACGGCTTTGGTAAAATATATATTAATTATATTGAAATATCATAATTTAAATATAATTTAAAAATCAAAATTAAAATTAAAATGTTTGAAATTAAATTATAATAATACTATTAAAATTAAAAATTGTCTCAAACTTTAATGAAATTTAGTTTTAAAAATATAAAAATATAAAGCGCATTTAACATAATCTCATATATCTAAATCTTATGTCCCGGGAAGTTGGAATCGAGAAACGCCTTCATCCTCGTAAAACTTGCTCGGGTTTCTTCATTTTCCTTATCCTTCCTTTCTCGCTCTGCCCGCTCCTCGTTGAGTCGTTCGGTCAACCTTTCGATTTCATCCACAAGATGCATAGAGCCGTAACTGATAGAAGAAGACGTCGCTTGGTCTCGATCCGGAAGTCGACCAACCCCAAACTTACGCCCTTTTTTGTTGGAACATGCTATAAAAGAGAAAAAAAATTAGTTTTGCAAATTTAGAAATTTAGGAGAAATAAATAAATAAATTGAATACTTACGCTCATTATGATACGATTCATATCGTCGCGGGGTAAGTCTTCCGCGTTTGACCCAGCCTGAGAGAGCTGAGTCAGATGGGTCTGACTATCTTCTTCAATCGCGTCGAGGGTCTGGCGATCTTCTTCAATCTAAACCTGAAAACATAAAAAATTAAAAATTTGAAAAATATCAAATTATGATATTTTGTAAACAAAGTAATAAAATTTGAATTTGTTATACTTACCAAATGTGCCCTCCATCTATTCGGGTAGGATGCAGCGGAAAGCAATGCTCACGTCCGGGTAGTAAGACAATTTTCTCGAGTGACAACGGACGTCGATTAGCGGACGTCTGTGACTCCGGCCCCTCGGATCGAGAACCTCCTCTCATGGATCTAGTAGGATGAGACCTACAAAAAATATAAACATTACTGATATCAACTTCATTAAAAACAGATTGTAAAATTCATATAAATCCAGTAAAAAAAATTAAAATTTTATAACATGTAAAAAAAAAAAAAAAAAAAAATATATATATATATATATTTAATGGGTTTATATTTTGTTAAAATATTAAATTTTTTTAAAATAAACGAATTATAATTTTAAAATAAACAAATTTAATGGGTTAATATTTGTTAAAATATTAAATTTTAAAAAATAAACGAATTATAAAAATGCATATAAAACCACGTTTTATATAAAACATTTGATAAACTAAATCTAATAATGTTATTATAAAACGTTGTTATGAAATTACATCCATAAAAAAGGTTTTCTAACCAAAAATTCCATATAAATTAAATAAATATCTACAAATAATCAAACTAAAACTCTATGACTCAGGTTAATCCATTCACGAACGTTTGTAAATCCATAAAACGTTGACAATCCATCCCAAAAAAAATTATACATCTACGAAACTCATATAAATCAAAATCCTAAATAATCAACAACCAAAAACTATCAAAATCATATAAATCTCAACCAAAAACGAATCTAATCTGTTTAAACTCAAATAAACAAAGAAATTTCATTCAAATATCTCTAAATCTATCAAACTAACCACAAATTCCATGAAATCTCCTTAAATCTATCAAATATATAACTAAAAATGATCTAATCAAAGTACATGAGAGAGAAGAACAGACTTACATGTTGAGTGGGCAAAGATTGAGAGATTTAATCGGGAGAGAGGAGAGAATCGAGTGAGAAGTGAGAGAAAAAATGTCGGTAAAGTGAGAGGAAGAAGAGATCTAATCTCTTTTTATTTTCGAGAAACCGACGGAATACCCGTCGGTTTGCTAAAAAAAATATTTCCCGGTTTTGGATTTGCCGCGTTACGAAAACTAATAAAAATTGAGGCGGTAATTTTTTTTATTTTTATAGTAAACCGACGGATTTCCGATGGAATGCGAATATTCTTTGCATGTCCTCTTATTGGATGGTCAACTTAAAAAGAATATACCCAACCCGTTGGTAATCCGTCGGATTTTTCCAATTTTCCAACGGATTTCTAACGGGATAAATATTATTTTAGGGTTTAGGATATAAAGTTTGCTTACTGATATGTTATATTAGCTTCCAAGTAGTTCATAGTGTCATACAATCAATTCATTCTCAAATTTACAAACTTTAAAATATTATTGATATTACATATTATAATCTTTGTAAACATCTATTGAACTTATACGAAACATTGAGATAAAACGTTTATTGTATAAAGTTATATCTGAACATGATATTAGTGTTGTGTTGTTATGAATTTGTAATCATAAAAAAATATTATTTAAACTATGAAGACATTTTTACAAGTGTCATTACCCTAAATCCTAAACCCTAAACTTCCAATCCGTTGGAAATCCGTCGAAAATTCCAACGGATTTGCGACGGATCCCCAATCTGTAGGTAATCCGTCGGAAATTCCAACGGTTTTCCGACGGATTTATAAAAATCAGTAGGCCTTGACATTACCGAATTACAAAACCTTGGAAGATTTATATAAATTTCCGGAAATATGAATATTTTACATCAATCTGTTGGAAATCCGTAGGTAATCCGTCAGAAATTCCAACGGTTTTCCCACGGATTTATATATAAATTTCCAGAAACTTGAATATTTTACATAAAAAAAGTTACAATTTTCATAATAACATTACAAAAGCTTGAAAGACTTCTAAAAAATTACAGAATATATATAAATAAACCGAAACATCAGGAAAGATTACATATTTAATTTACTCACTTATGATAAACTATAATCTGAATCTGATGAGTAGTCTGAAGCCGCGGAATCAGAAGTTTCATCAAATTCTCCTAACTCTTCCTCAGAATCGGGAAACACCTCCTCCTCTAGTTCGATAGTAAAATCGACAACCAGCTCCACGTTGAGAGAAAGATCAATAGTACCTAATCCACCTTCTGCGTCTTGTTGCAAAGGATCGTGCTCAGGTACCCCAACAAGCGTCCCTCTGGGATGAATTTGTGTGACTGTGATCCATGGGTCGGGAACAAACGTTGACACTGTAGGGGGGGGGGGCGAATGTAGCAAACCTGATATGCCTGTGATGCTAGGACAAACGGATCATACTTCTCGAGATTCCTTCCAGAATGGACCCATGTAATACCAAATTCGTCATGTCGTACTCCATAGCCGTCTTCTGGGTTATACCAATCGCAATTAAATGCAATGAACCTTAAGTCTAATATGCCTGGGAAATGGACTTCTAATATCTCACGAAGTATGCCGTAGTAAACCATGTCACTTGATTGCGATGAAACACCCGAATTAATTGTTGATCTGGTACTTCATTCTTGAAACACCTTAAACTTATATCCACGTGTAAAATATGCCGGGTACGAATGTGCAACATATAGGGGGGGGGGGTTTAGCAACTCTTCGAACCATGTGGGAAATGTCTGTCCTCTAGTCATCATGTCCTGAACCTGTGGTCATTGCGTGAGTGAAGAACTTGTATACATAATAAGGAAGATATGAAAATGAATTCATTAACTTACATAAGAACTAATCCATCCCGCGAACTCATTTTCCTTAAGCTCTTCAATTTGGTCCTCTGTTATTGCAGGGTATTTGTGCCATTGTATAGCTTTGTAAATCCTGATGTCATTAACCATTGTAAAAAAATTATATACTTAAAAAAAAATGTATATATCCAAAGATTGAAGTTAAATACCTCTCGTACTCCAAGACTTCTTCACAGTTTGTAAAGATATACAAGTGTAGATGACCTCGTTCCTCCTGTGTAAGCCTTCTCTTACGGTTTCTTCCACGAAGATGTCCAATTTCGGTGAATTCATTTGGGACATTAGCAGAGTAAGTTGGGGCTACGCCACCATCATAATTTCTCGTGGGTTTGCGACTCTTTCCTTGCCTTTCAGGTGGGAAGTAAAATCCGGCAAAGTTAGCACTTTCTTCATTGATGTTTTGCGCAACGATAGAACCCTCAACTCTGCTCAAATTCTTCACCTTCTTCTTTAGATGGAACATATACCGCTCAAATGGATACATCCATCGGTAATGAACAGGCCCACCAAGTGCTGTTTCCCAAGGGAGATGAATCGGGAGATGCTCCATAACATCAAAGAAGGACGGTGGAAATATTTTCTCTAAATTGCAAAGGATCTCGGGTATCTTCTCTTCTAATTCTGAATACCTTCTTCTGTAAGTGTTCTAGAACTTAAATCCCGAAAGAACAAAGCAATCCCTGCAATATAAAAAATTTGTGTTATCAAATGAATCACAAAGATTAAAGAACATGGACATAATAAGACTGAACATACAAAAGAAATAGAGAATATACCTGCGATGGCTATGTGTACTTGTCGGGGTAAAAGTCCTCGAAAAGCGAATGGCAGGAGGCGTTGCATAACAACATGACTCTTCATCCCTGTGAATTTGCCTTCTCTTTTATCAACACAATGCCGCAAATTTGACACGTATCCATCCGAAAATTTTACGCTGTTCAATATCCACTCGAAGAACTCTTATTTTGCAAGCCTGTCCAACCGAAAAGCAGGGATCGGAGCTTTCCCTCGGGAATTAACGTGAAGCTGCGTTCGAGAACAATGCTCCTCAAGGTCCAACCTCGGCTTCAAATTGTCCTTCGTCTTTTTTTTGCACATTGAGGATGGTGTTCATGATGTTATCGAAAACATTCTTCTCAATGTGCATAACATCCAGATTATGCCTCAGAAGATGATCCTTCCAATGAGGCAAATCCCAAAAAATACTATGTTTGTGCCAGTTGTGGTACTCTCCAGCACCATCTACACGGACAGGTCCATTACCACCACATTCAACAGTCCGATCCGCTCCAAAATCTCGTAACTGATCCAACATAAACTGGCCACCAAACAAAGGCGGTGGACCATGTAAAAATTCTACATCCTTCCTGAACAGAGTGGTGCTCTGCCGATAGGGATGGTCATGGGGGAGAAACCGCCGATGGCAATCAAACCAACACATCTTCCTTCCGTGCTTCAACTGGAATGCATCAGTGCTTTCTCCACAAGATGGACACGCCAATTTCCCATGCGTTGACCATCCGGAAAGCATCCCGTAGGCTAGGAAGTCGCTTATCGTCCACATTAAAACTACATGCATATCAAAATTCTCCTTCAGTGAGACATCCAGCGTCTCAACGCCGTAGTGCCATAACATCCGCAACTCCTCGATCAATGGCTGTAGGAAAATATCAAGTGATTTCTTAGGATGGGATGCCCCGGGGACTAGGATACTCAAGAACAAAAACTCTCTCTTCATGCAAAGAGATGGCGGAAAATTGTAAGGTGTCACGATTACAGGCCATGGTGAATATTGCCTCCCATGCTTCCCAAAAGGGTTGAAGCCATCAATGCTCAATCTGAGGTATACATTCCTTCGTTCTATCGCAAACGTGGGATAGACTGAATTAAAATGTTTCCACGCTTCTGCATCTGATGGATGCCCTATTTGTCCTTCCCTTCTATGCTCTGCATGCCATCTCATTGCGGTCGCAGTTCGCTCAGATTGGTATAAATGCTTTAACCTCGCTGTTAGTGGTAAGTACCACATCCGCTTAAACGGGACTAGAACTTTTTCTCCTGTATCCTTATACCTAGGGTGACCGCAAAATTGGCAAGACAGAAGGCCCTCGGTCGCTTTCCAATACAACATGCAGTTCTCCTCGCAAATGTCTATCATATGAAATGGCAAACCAAGACCAGCAACCAGTTTTTGTATCTCATAGTACAAAGCTGGTGCAAGGTTATCCTGCGGCAAAAGTCCTTTAACGAAATCCGCAATCACATCCACAACCTCCTCGCTCAGATTGTAATTCGACTTGATGATCATCAACTTAGTCGCGGTTGACAAAGGAGAATCACCCTCTCTACAACCTTCGTATAATGGCTGTTTTGTTGCATCCAACATATAAAAAAACCTTCTATCATCTAAATTAGGCACATGTACCCTTTCAACATCCTCCTCGAATCCTGATAAATTTTCCTGAAACGCATCATTGACCATCTGCACCATACTTATGCTAGGAGGTTCCGTTGCTGTTTCTTCTATCATATCAGTTGCATAAGGTTCACCACAACTACCATAATCTACCATTTCCTCCGTTTCTCCATGTGAATACCAAATTTTGTAACCCGGCATAAATCCATGATTATACAAATGCCCATATACACCTTTATACGTTCCTCTCCTATGATTTAAACAATCCGTACAAGGACAAAGAAATGTACCATTTCGAATGAATTGCGGATTTTGCCCAACAAATTCCATAAATTCCTTAATCCCAGCCTCGTACTCCTTTGTTACCAATCCGCTCGCTTGATCTCGCATCGGCTTGTCCATCCACGATCGAAAATAATTAAACGGATTTGAAGAAGAAGAACACATATTTTACTCTCTCTTTTTTTTATAAAATATTGTTGCATAAGAATGAATGAATGTAAGAAGATGTCTGATGTAGTATATATACTAAAAAAACCGATGGATTTCCGACGGATATTTAAATTTCAAACGATCATAAACGGATCTATAAAACGGCTATTTCAAAATTACGAACCGTCGGAAATCCATCGGTTTCCGACGGATTTCCGACGGATGTTTAAATTTCAAACGGTCATAAACGGATCTTACGAACCGTCGGAAATCCGTCGGAAATAAACCGATGGATTTCCTACGGTTTCAAATTCTTTGGTTAAGATCGGAAAACCGTAGAATATCCGTCGGAATTTCCTACGGATTTCTTGCGATCGGTAATCCGTCAGAAAAACCGATGGATATCCTACGGTATTTGGTTTGTCGAAAACTTGTCAGAAATTCTGTCGGATTTTGTCTTGTTTTCTTGTAGTGTGTGGTCTTTGCTTGTGTTTAACCGAGACAACTACTTCAGAGGATGCTCAGTTTCAAGTGGACTTGACATTTTCCTTTCTTCCTAGCTGCTGCTGAAGCCCAAAGCAACTCCCTTCACCATATAAGGCGTGCTAGGTTTCAAGCTGCTGCAGCTATCAGGGAATGGAGGTAGTTCTCTCTTCTTCTCGTAGCCGTAGTTCTCTTCGGCTTCTCTTTAATGGAAATGGTTAGGAGCATGTTAAGTAATTGTTCTTTACCCCTTTCATTGTGGATATATGCCTTAAAAACTGCAACATATGTGCTGAATCGGATTCCAAGTAAGGCAGTTCCTAAGACTCCTTATGAACTGTGGACGGGAAGGAAACCTAGCTTAAGGCATCTACGTGGCTGGGGTTGTCCAGCATAAGTAAGGCTATATAACCCACATGAAAAAAAACTTGATTCCAGGACTGTCAGTGGACTTTTCATTGGCTACCCTGAAAAATCAAATGGGTATACATTTTATTGTCCTAACCATAGTACGAGAATAGTAGAAACGGGTAATGCTAGGTTCATTGAAAATTGTGAAACTAGTGGGAGTGGTGAATCACGAAAGGTGGACATTAAAGAAGTTCAGGTTGAAGTTCCTTCACCTGTTGTTGCCCCTAAGGTAGTTGTTCCTATTGTTGTATCACAGTCAAACGACATAATAGAATAACATGACGATGACCTAATCCCACTAGTTGAACCAGCTAATTAACCTGTTACAATTCAAGAAGAGAATAGTGTACCACAAGAACCATTAAGGCGATCTGAAAGGGGAAGAAGATCTGCCATTTCAAATGACTATGTGGTCTACGCTATTGAAAGTGAATGTAACCTAATTCTTGATGAAGACCCGAACTCATTCCGAAGAGCCATGGAAAGTAACAATTCTGAAAAATGGTTTAATGCCTCGAAAGAAGAAATGAAGTCAATGAGTGATAATAAAGTATGGGACTTAGTAGAGTTGTCTGATGGTTTCAAAACCGTTGGATCTAAATGGGCCTTTAAGACTAAACGTGACTCGAAATGTAGCATTGAAAGATACAAGGCTCGTCTTGTTGCTAAAGGTTTCACCCAAAAGGATGGCATTGACTATAAAGAGATCTTTTCTCTGGTTTCAAAGAAGGATTCTCTAAGGATTGTTTTGGGTTTTGTGGCTCATTATGATCTTGAGCTTCACCAAATGGATGTGAAAACTACTTTTTTGAATGGAGAGCTTGACGAGAAAGTATATATGGACCAATCTGAAGTGTTTGTGGCCACAGGAAAAGAACATCTGGTATGTAAGCTGAGGAAGTCGATATATGTACTAAAACAAGCTTTCAGACAATAGTATCTAAAATTTAATGATACCATAACGTCATATGGTTTTGTAGAGATCATCGTTGATCGATGTATCTACATTAAGGTCAGTGGGAGCAGATTTGTGATTTTAGTCTTATATATTGATGATATTTTGATTGCTGCAAATGACATGGGCATGCTACATGATGTAAAAAAATATCTCTCTAAGAATTTTTAAATGAAAGATATGGGTTAGGCATCATATGTGATCGGAATAGAAATATTTCGAGATAGATCACAAGGATGTTAAGTTTGTCTCAGAAAAGATATATCAATAAAATCTTAGAGAGATATGGAATGGAAAAATGCTCCGCAGGGATAGCTCCTATTCAAAAAGGGGACAAGTTCAGTAAAATGCAATGTCCTAAAAATGAATTGGAGCGTAAGAAAATGGAAAGAATTCCTTATGCATCAGTGGTTGGGAGTTTGAACTATGTTCAGACATGTACTCGACCATATATCAATTTTGTCGTTGGTATGTTGGGTCGATATCAAAGTAATCCCGGAATGGACCACTGGAAAGCTGCAAAGAAGGTTCTCAGGTACTTGCAAGGCACCAAAGAGTTTATGCTTACATATAAGAGATCTGACCATCTAGAGGTCATTGGATATTCAGATTCAGATTATGCCGGATGGGTTGATAGCAGAAACTCGACGTTTGGCTATTTGTTCCTATTAGCTGGGGGAGCAATATCATGGAAGAGTGGAAAGCAGTCTATCATTGCTACTTCCACTATGGAGGCTGAATTCGTGGCATGCTTTGAGGCCACGATTCAAGCATTGTGGTTGCGGAACTTTATCTCGGGGCTTAGGATTGTCGACACTATAGCTAGGCCGCTGAGAATTTATTGTGATAATTCTACAGCTGTCTTTTTTCAAAGAATGACAAATACTCGAAGGGTGCTAAGCACATGGAGTTAAAGTACTTGTCTGTCAAAGAAGAAGTACAGAAACGTAGAGTGTCCTTTGAGCACATTAGGACGGATATGATGGTAGCGGATCCGTTAACTAAGGGGTTACCACTCAAGGTATTTAATGGCCATGTACAACGTATGGGTATTATAGATAAAGCCTTGCTCTAAAATTGATGTGTGCTTATTATGTGTGTAACACTTGGAATTCACTTAAAGTTATGTTTCTGTTTTATTAAATATGTTATCATTAAAGTATGTGTATACACGTATGGTTCATAGATAACATATAATTATTTTGAGAATCAAGGTTCTTCTCATGTAAGGATGAAATATAGAGTTGGAATTAATTGTAATACATGGAAGGAATCATGTCGTTAATGATGTGTGACCGCCATGATTCGATTAGTTCTGATTTTTTTATGACGGTTAAAGATAGATGAACATGATATAAAAGTGCACATTATATATAGTTATTAAACCTCTAAAGTCTGACACAAAGATCAAGTGGGAGAATGTAAGAAAATTTATATTCTTATGTGACATATGTGTCCTTTCGGATTAATTATGAGGATCAAGTTCATATTAAAGTTAAGGATTCTAATATAAAAGACAACACCATGATGGATCGGTTTCGGTTAACAGTATTAAATTCGGATGTATTGATAACCCTCCTCCATTACCTTATTATATTGTATAAGTATCTCTCTGATGTTATTTATATTGCATTAGTAGTTAATTATAATTAATTATAACTACATATGGATGATGCCATAAATACATGAAAGTGGCAAGAGTGGTTACGTGAGTAATTGTGATGGCTCATCACAATTATAAAAAGTTATTAAAAACCACATTTAGTTAAGTGACTATTACTTTTGCAAAGAGACATGACCTTTCCTCATGATGTGGCCTTTCATCTTATATAAAACCACATTAAAGAATGTGTGTAAGAGAAGATCAAGAAAAACATCAGAGAACTTGCCTTAAGGAAAAGAAAATAGAGAGAAGATTTGATCTATGTGATTGCTATCATTTACCATTTCTGTAAGACGTCTTGCTTGTAAAGGGCATGTCCTGGTTTTACGCATTTCTAAAACAAGATTGTTCTATGTAATTGCTATCATTTACTTTCTCTTGTGGTCTTTGCTTGTGTTTAACCGAGACAACTACTTCAGAGGATGCTCAGTTTCAAGCTGCTGCAGCTATCATGGAATGGAGGTTTCAAAAGGATGCTGTTGTTCACATGTTGGATGGCTGATAAATTTATAATTCATCGCCGAGGCAGAAGTTTTGCTCTTGAAGGCTATTGGTGAGTTTTGTTTACTTTTGTGATTTCTACTAATTAATATAGTCTTGTTTTTCTCCTCATTAATAGTGTCTAAAAGACATAATCAAATAAAATTTAGTTCATAGTCATCTTCTGACCAAATGACCAAAATGCTTTCAACAAAATATACTTGAAATCCCTTTTTTTTTCACAACAACAAACGTTCTCTCGATTTCATTTTTTCCCTCTGGTCTTCTTCATGTATTTCTTTAGACATTGACATAAAATTGAGAAATACGTGAAGAATGGGATCGTTTAGTGAGGCAATTTGTATTCTCTGAACAATGGGATCATTTAGGGAGGATGAGAGTCTTGAGCGTGTTTGAAAAGGTGAAAAAGATAGGCGTGAGGAAATTGAGATTGATCATCACAATTAGCTGATTATGTTTTGGTAAATTTTCACTCTACGAGTTTTTGCTTCAAGACTAAAATTAAAATTATGATTATTTCAGAAATTATATTTAATCTCTTTTGTTGATTTGTTTTGTGTGTTTTTTCTTTCCTTCCCAACTTGAAGCAAAGTTCGATCATTTGGAAACTGCATTGGAAACTATGAGATTAACAAATAACTTGGGTAAATTCCTGGTTTCAATCGGTTTAAGAAAACATTCAGAAACATCATGTTCAAACATTTTGGATCATTCTAAATAAAAAGATGTAATTACTTTGTACACTGTTTTCATTTTGCATTGTTATAGAAAATATGAAAAAGACGAATTGGAAAAAAGGAGTCACAAATATTGAAATATGGTAAATTACTCAAGTTTTTCAATTCATAATAGTTAGTCTGCATCCAAAATGTTTTTTTTTCCATTAGTAATTCTTATTGTAAATTCATAATTCATATGGCCGCCTCCGCCGTCGTATCCGGTGCCAGATCGATGCTTCGAGCTGCTTCATCCCGGAGCGTCGCTGCTTCCACTGGCCGCTTCACCTCTCAAGCGAAATCTGTTCCGCCTATGTTTAGAGCCACCCAGAATAAATTTTTGTGTCATATAAATTTTTGTGTCATAATAAAAATTACATAAAACGACAAAATAGTATTGTGTATACGGAATATTTGGGAGAATGCTTTAAAAATTTATTTCCGTGCTCTTTAATAAAATAATTTTACATATATGTGTATATATATAACCTGGTCTATTGTATTACTAGAGAGGTAACTATGCGTCAGAGTAAAAGTTGAGTGTTTATTACATTGGATTTTTGTGCTGTCTTGAAGTTATATTTTAAACGAATATATGCGATAGTTGTTTTTAAATTTTTTTATTATGGATATATATAACAATCGAATGCGATATTTGATAAATTTTTTTTTAATTTTATTATTATGGATATATACATATATATATATATAAATCGAATGCAATAATAACGAAAATAAATCTCATCATTATTTATTCTTTCCTCAATCCTTATATATACCTTCTTCTTTGTTTCATTATCAAACAAATCGTTCACTTTCTCCTTCATAAATTTGCTACGTTGTATATATATATATATACTAGGTGGCTTTCCGCATTATACGAGTGGATAATAATTTAAAAACAAATTTAAAGCAATTTGATATTTTACGTAAGACAGTATAAGTCATTTTCGATATTTATTGAAAATTTTCTTAGATACATGTTTACTATCGCATACTCTCTCTATATCAAATTAATTGATGTTTTAGAGAAATTTTTTTATATCAAATTAGTTGATATTTTTATTTTTCTAGGTAAACATTTAATATATTTTATCTTTGTGACTATTTGAATTTTACAGTATTTTGTGATTGGTTGAATTAATTTTATTTACATAATAAATGATTGTTTAATATAGAAAGTACATAAAAATTATATTATTTATGTTGTTTTTTAATGTGTGCAACATCCTTAAACATCATCTAAAGTGATACAAATGGAGTATTAAAATACTTTATCTACGTCATACCTAATTGTAAATAATATTTTAAAAATAATAAAATAACATACTTTGTGTCTTCGAATTCGGAAAAAAAAAATTTGATATAGATTTTTCACTTTTTTTTTCATCTCCTACGTTTTTCACTTTTTTACTGTCTTCATCTCTTGGTTTTTCTTTATAATCTGGTTCGGATTTTTTTTTTCAAATACTTCTGATTGGAATTTTGTTTTAAGAAAGATAAAGTAATGGTGAAAATAAATTTAAAATTTATTTTTTGTTTTAGATTTTAGATTAATTTGATTAGTTAATACTTTTTAGTTGAATTTTAAAAATAAAATTAATTACTTTTTACCAAAAAAATTTATACTTGAGATGACTAATGCAAAAATATATAAAACAAACAAAGGGAGAATTTCAAAAATGCCATTTTTGAAATATCATTTTGTAAAAATACCACCATGAGTTGTCCATTTTCAAAAATACCACAAATTAATGATTTTTTAACACTTAAATCATAAAATTTTAATTTTTAAAAAAGGTTTTTGACCCTAACAAACCCTCAAAACTAAATTCTAACATAACATAGTTAACCCAAATATACTTTAAGGCATGATAAGAACCGCTCATTGGTTGGTCAAATTCCATCATACTTCATAGTTTTACGAATTTTTAGGTCAAATTTCAATATGTAAGAAAAAATAGTAATTAAACATTTTTAAATTTGGTAATTAAAAGAATGCATTTTTTTTATAGTTCAGTCACAAAATTTGATAAGTATTTATTTATGGAATATATGGTTTTTGTTAATTTCAAATTAAATTTTTAAATAAATAAATATAAATTTAGTTATGGAAGATTTCGTAGGAGATTTATTTATGATTAATTAATCAAAAATTCCTTTAAAAATTTGCCATGTCATTATTTTTTAAGCCAAGTCATACTTTTTCAAGCCATGTCATAAATGTTTTGGTAAGAGTGATTGTGGAGGTAACACGTAAGCGTTTTCTCCAAAATCACTTCACAAATAATGTTAAGGAGATTCAAAACAAAAAAAATTGATATAGATTCTTCACTTTTTTTCTCCATCTCCTACATTTTTCACTTTTTTACTGTCTTCATCTTTTGCTTTTTCTTTATAATCTGGTTTGGATTTTTTTTTTTCAAATACTTCTGATTGGAATTTTGTTTTAAAAAAGATAAAGTAATGGTGAAAATAAATTTAATTTTTTTGTTTTAGATTTTAGATTAATTCGATCAGTTAATACTTTTTAATTGAATTTTAAAAACAAAATTAATAACTTTTTACTAAAAAAAATTATACTTGAGATGAGTAATGTAAAAATATATAAAACAAAGAGAAATTCTCAAAAATACAACCGATGTATGTATATTGAAAACATGATAGAAAAGAACATGATTACCGTGAAGAAGAAGAACACAATAAGATCAGGGAGCTTGTTTAAAAAAAACATAATACCAAACATTGAAAATCAAAAAGAACATAGCGACGAATAAAGATAACCAAAAGTAAGAAGAATAGAAAATCAAATAAGTATAAGCATTGAAAATCAAAATCAAAACGAAAAGAAAGCAACGGGAAGAGAAAGAAAAAGGGTGTCGAGCGTACCTTAAAGAAAAATATTTTCCATAGGTACGGAGGCTATTTTAGATTTGATATTTATAGAAAAACTATGAAAGCTAGGTTTCCGTTTTTGCAAAAAAATTATCAACTAAAAAAAATAAAAAATTTCTATTATTAAAAGATAATGATTAATTTTTATGGTAATCTATGATACAGTGAAAATCAAAAAGAACATAGCGATGAATAAAGATAACCAAAAGTAAGAAGAATAGAAAATCAAATAAGTATAAGCATTGAAAATCAAAATCAAAACGAAAAGAAAGCAACGGGAAGAGAAAGAAAAAGGGTGTCGAGCGTACCTTAAAGAAAAATATTTTTCATAGGTACGGAGGCTATTTTACATTTGATATTTATAGAAAACTATGAAAGCTAGGTTTCCGTTTTTGCAAAAAAATTATCAACTAAGAAAAAGAAAATTTTCTATTATTAAAAGATAATGATTAATTTTTATGGTAATCTATGATACAGTGAATATTTTTTTTTAATAGTAGAAATTTTCTTTTCGCATAGAATTTTTATTAAGGGTAACAGAGTAATTTCAGGTGCCAACTTTTAACGTAAGGCCTCTATTCCAAAAATTTTATTTTATTCATATCGATTACAGATTATTTTATTCATATAGATTAAATTTTATTTGATCCTATGATTTATACGCTTTTGATCGTCTATTTGTTTTTGTTTTGTTCCATTATTGATCTGATTTTCGTTATTATATTTTCTAGGTTTCACATATTAACACTACGATCAACAAGGAAGGAAAGAGATCAAAGCAAAAACTATCAAATTAAAGGTGGTTCGAATAGTCTTGATCTTAAAAATAGCCATAGTTTTTAGGTTTAATTTAGTGGTTGTGTGTTTTTCACTATGAATAAAAAAACGGAACAAGGAAAGAATACATGATCGAAGACATATTTGTTATCAGATGAAACATATCTGAGCTTGAGATTGTCGGAGTTTTCAGCGAAAGGAAATCATGGAGGAGACAATTTCTCCCCCTCAGGTTACATTCACCCAAAAGAGATCAGACATGTCTCCATCGCCGGCGAAGGACAAAATAGTCATTCCAACCGATCTGTTGCCGCCGAGCGTGCTGGTAAGTCTTCATTTCTGAGTTTTCTTTCTTAGTTTTGTCATGGTTACAAACTTAATTGATCTAATTCCCTGATTTCTTACCTTTTCTTGTTCTCTATAGCCGACCCTAAAGCTGCTCTTTACAGAGAGCTTTCGCAGCTTGTGAATATGTGATAGTCCGTTTGTGACACTCTCTAGATAAGATACCGACTCTCTATTTCCCTCAAGGACACATCGAGCATGTGAGATTTCATCTCTGAGTTCTTACCTTTTTGCTAATCTATTTATTTTCTCTCTCTTTGAATCATATTTCTGAGATATTTCTTATGAAATTGTTGGTTTATATTATTTTTAATGTTGTTGATGATTAGGTGGAGGTATTGACAAGTTTTGTTTGGTTTATGAGTCTTGAATTGTCTGCTAAACAGTAGATTTGTCTATGAAATTTATGCACATATTACTTTTCTTCATGTATCTAACGTAAGTTGTGTTTCTGATTTATAACTGCGTTGGTGGTAGAGCTGAGATAGAAGAGAATGTTGTGAAATTGAGGATCACATCGAAATTCCACAATCCGCATGTGGCAGCGTAAGCTTTTTTACCCATCTATTTCTTTGATTTGTTGTGTTATACTTCCCCGTTTAATTTGATCTATAGTTTTTACATTTAGTTTAGTGGTTGTCTGTTTTTGATGTACAAATTTAAAAGAATGGGAATAACAGATCGGAAGTCACATGTTAGGGTCAATGGTTTCAACTTTGAATGTTAGAAAACCTTACGAATATTAACAATCTTATGGTTCAGTCTTCTTATTTTTTAACAATGTTCATATCACATCAAAGTGACTGATGGAGCATGAAAAACAAACAGACAAAAAACCAGAAAATCCGTGAGCACAAGAAGTGAAGAATACGACAAATGGAACAAGATTTCACTCAAGATAGACTAATCCACAAACAGAAGACATTCTCAATGGAAACAAATGGAACAAGATTTCACTCAAGATAAGTATGCTTCTAATTGCAGGTTTGTTATCTTCTACCATTGAAATAACTTGGAGAAGCTTGTGTCCAGCGATAGCTTCTGGTCCAGACTCATCAACGTCACTTTCACGTCACTTTAGAAGATCCTTACTTCGATAGTGGTTATGGAAACAGCAGCGACAACAAGTCAACAACAATAGCAACAACCACACACTTAGCTTTAACGTTAACAGTGACCTTTGTCATCACCATTCTCAAGGTACTTAACTTTGACCTTTAAGCAAATCATTTAATATGTTAGTCTCTATTAAGAAAAAACCATTATTTTGATAGGATTTGGTTATGTGAGAGTAGGAGCAAGAAGTAAACTTTAACATGGCAACTCAGTTTTACTCTAATGATGGAAGGCAAATGAGCTCATTTGTCGAAGACAATCTCCATAATAACACTGCAAATCAGTTATCCAACCATCGTTTCAGCTGATCAATGAGCATTATGACATAGGAAGGTATTTTAGCTAGCGGTTCATGATCCAAGAAAAACGCCAAATGAGAGTCACATGGGAGTTACGTGGAAGTCAAGCATATGCACAAGCATTACTTGAGACACAAACTAACTCGGCGATGGTTTAACAAGTGAACGAGCTCTCTGTATACCCCCAATTTGGACCGTATTTTACGAGGCTACTTGGCTCAAGAAGGAGAGACACAGAACATGGAAGACACATTTTGATGGCAATTTTCAGATCAACATGACATACTTTAACCAATTTGGTAATTATGATTATGATCAATACTTCAACAACAGTTCAATGCCTCCTGATATGTATATATAGAGATTTATTGTTTTGTATATCACTAAAGATTTAGTTTCTTCCTTTGCTCATGATTGATAAGGATGCTATAATTATTTTTTTAGCATGTTATTATAGGTTGAAAACTTGAAATCATGTCGTGATTTTCCATATATTAGGAGTTATATAAATTATTTTATTTGTGGATAGTTCGATTTGTTTGTAGTGAAATTTTATTTTATTTGTATAATAGATATATGCAATTATTTCCCTTCTTTTGCATTTTAACGTCATCCCAAAGTTTACGATAAAGACTTTCTCTTAACAACATACATGGACAAGACAACGACGGTGATGGTGAATATCTTTACCCCTCAAAAAAATTTCTCTAGGAATTATTATATTTTTCATAACATATTTTGGAAGCATCTGCACCATATATAATAAATGTGTGATTATTGTTGAATATGCAAGGAATTTAGTTAATTATACATCTCATTTTTATTTATTTTCTTCAATGATACTCATCAAATTTTGATTTTTTTTCTTCTATGAAGTGACATTTATATACCGCATTCTCTTCATTTGTTCTTTCTTTAGTTTTATTCCACATCACTACATACTATCCGGATTTTTCCATAATCGACATCATTACATACGATACGACATCATTACATCACAAATCAAATCAAATCGAACATAGCTAGCAAAGTATATCTAAATCATTCAATATTTTACGTGTATTTGTGAGGGTTTAGGTTTACCTATTAGGATTTGTTACCCTTTATTTTGCTAAAAATATAAATTATTTACAATATTTTACGTTCATTTGTGAGGATTTAGGTTCATGTATTAGGGTTTAGTATCTCTTAATTTGATAAAATTTTAAAACATATTTTTATATACAACAAAAGCAGAAGTTATTTATATCAAACCAAAATTCGGTCATAAAAAAATCTATTATAAATCCATGTTTACGTATAAATTTAATTATTAAAATCTTATTGCCCACGCGTACAAACCCTTAATTTGGTAAATGTATAAATTATTTGCAGTATTTTACGTGTATTTGAAAAGGTTTAGGCTCAAATATTAGGGTTTAATACCCCTTAATTTGCTAAAAATATAAAAGGTATACTTATGGTTTTGAATTGGATCCATCGGTGACTCGATGTTCATCATTGTGTTTACAATCATATTTCTTTAATCAAATTTTGTTCAATTTTTTGGGGTTTTCATTTATAAAAGATAAATTTTTTTTTGAAGTTTGTGTTTAGTTATTTATGCATCTCATTGGTTAACTGATATAAAATAACTGAAATTAATCGCACTGGTCAAAATTAACCGAATATTCTATCATAAAAATATAAATGGTACCTTTATATCAAGAAAATCAGAAATCATTTATATAAAACTAATATTCTATCATAAAACTATATTATAAATCTATCTTTACATGTATAAGTTTAATTTGTGGATACATCCATTAGAATGTTTGATTGATCTTCATCTTTTTGTTTACGAACGTATTTCTTTAACAAAATTTTAGTGTTCAATTTTTTTGGTTTTCCATTTCATTGAATTTATCTCTTCTATTGAACGTATTTCATATGCAAGGAAATTAGTTAATTACGCATCTCATTTTTATTTATTCTCTTCAACATCACTTATCAAATTTTGATTTCTCTTTCTATGCAATTACCCTTATATAACGCATTCTCTTATTTTGTTTTTTTTTTTGTTTTATTCGACATCATTACATATGATCCGAACTTTTTCATAATCGACATCATTACATATGATACAACATCATTACATCACAAATCAAATCAAACCGAACTTAGCTAGCAAAGTATATCTAAATCATTCAATATTTTACGTGCATTAAACCTATCAAATTTGTATAATTTTTATTCGCTAATTAACCGACACTAGCTAAAATTAACCAACACTAGCTGAAATTAACCGGACTGACCAAAATTAATCGAACTACCCATAATTAACCGAGATTTTTTACTTAAAACCAAATCGAATTAATAATTTAGTTTTATTCGAAAACATTACATACGAATCAAACTGAACCGAATCATAGTTTTATTCGGTCTGTTTGAGTTAGTTTCAGTAGACTGTTTCCAACCCGGATAAACAAAAAACTAACAAATCGAATCAAACCGACCATAAATAGCAAAGTATATCTAAATCATTCAATATTTACGTGCATTTGTTGGGGGGGGGGGGGGTTAGGCTCACCTATTTGGGTTTAGTACCCTTTATTTTGCTACAAAAATAAATTATTTTCATTATTTTACGTGTATTTGTGAGGGTTTAGGCTCATATATTAAGGTTTAGTACCTCTTAATTTGATAAAAATGTAAAAAGTATATTTATATACTAGAAAACAAAAATTATTTATATAAAACAAAAAAATTAGTCATAAAACATGTATTATAAATCTCAATGCACGTAATATATATTTATGCCTTTTATTTAGCTTCGTGAGATCATTGGACCATTTAGTATATAACAACTAAACACAATTTCATTTTTATTTTCTAACAAAGGAACGCACATCATAAACGAATAACATTCGGGTCTACAAGTTATAATTTTCTCATAATTCCATATTAACAGATTAATATAGGATTATAACTCATTCAAAGAGAAGAACATATGTTGCATAGATTTGTAAAATCATATTTATATTCCCGTCAAACTGACTGATCAAAATTAACCTAACTACTCACAATTAATTGAGATTTTTTTACTAAAAATCAAGTCGAATTAACACTTTAGTTTATTGTGTAACATTATATACGGGCCAAAATTTTACATAATCTAACTGAATCGAATCGTTGTTTTATTTTGTTTGTTTAGGTAAGTTTCCATAAAATATTTTCAATACGAAAAATACAAAAAATTACTATTTTATGTGCATTTGTGAGGGTTTAGGCTCCCATATTAGGGTTTAATAACCTTTAATTTGCTAAAAAAAATAATGGTATATTTATATACAATATAATTCTCAAAACCTTAATGTCCGCGTAGGGCGCGGATACCTCTACTATGATTATATACGAGCATTAAATATCATAACTATTATGAATCTATAATTTGAATTTTAGTGTTGATACGTTTGACATCTATAATTTTACAATTCTTTGTCAAATACGAGCATTATTCTCATAATGCCATATAAACGGATTAGTATAAGATCATAATCCATTCAACGAAGATATGTTGCATTGATTTGTGAAATCATATTTATATTCACGTCAAATAGACTAATCAAAATTAACCTAACTACCCATATTCTAATTAAACCGAATCGTAGTTTTATTCGGTTTGTTTCGGATAGTTTCAATAGAATATTTTCAAAACGTAGACAAATTGAGTAAAATCAATCGTTTTAAATCATTAGATATTTTATGTGCATCTGTGAAGGTTTAGATTCTCATATTAGGGTTTAATACCCCTTAATTTACTAGAAATAAAAATTGTTTCAATTTATTTATTTGCATTTGTGAGGGTTTAGGCTCCCATATTAGGGTTTGGTACTCTTTAATTTGTTAAAAAAGTAATGTTATATTCATATAATATTTTCAATATGTAGGAAATACAAATAAACAACAAATTGAGTAAAACCCATCGTTTTAAATCATTCAATATTTTACGTGTATTTGTGAGAATTTAGACTTACATATTAGAGTTTAGTACCCCTAAATTTGTCAAAAATATAAAATATTTTAATTATTATACGTGCATTTGTCAGGTTGTAGGCTCACATATTAGGGTTTATTACCCTTTAATTTTTTTAATAAATTAATGATATATTTATATACAATATAATTTGCTAAACATATTAGAATTTAGTATCTACTATTTTAGTTCCCTTTAATTTGATATAAATATAAAAGATAGGCATATAAACAACCAAAAGTTGTAATTTATATAAAACAAAAATTTATTCATAAAAACTTAGTTGACCTTTTATTTTTTATGTAGTTTGCTGCTTATTATGAACTGATTGTATGGTTATATATATATATATATATATATCTTCCATATTTTGAAATGCATATTATGTAATGAGTTTTCCGTAACAAAAACTTTGAGTGTAAACTTGTTCAACGAGTTTATTATTTACTATAAATTGATTGTATAGTCTGGTCAAATCTTCCATATTATGTTATATATCTATATTATGTAATGAGTTTTCCATAAAAAAAAATTTGACCATAAATTTGTTGAACTTGTTTGGAAGATCTCGGTTTAGATTATCTATTAGGAATATTCAAATTACGAGAAACTTGCTCCAGAATTTTAATAAACGAACCTTAACAAAATCTTCAAAATATCAGAACATTCCTTGAAATTCTTATTGAACGCCACTTCATCGATTTTTATTAATTAATTACAAATATGAAAAAATAGTTTAGAGAACAAATAAATCCGAAATATCCTAAATTAATGATTGATATATTAGCAATAACTCGATTGAATAGATGATAAACAGGCTTTAGGAAAGATACTTAAATTGTTTTTTTTTTTCAATAAAGAAAGATATTTAAACAGGATTACAAAAGTTTTGTAGGAAACTATACAGTCAATTCCTAGTTAATAATGGACTCGTTGAACAATTTGTGGTCAAGTTTTTGTTTATGGAAAACTTATTACATAAAATGGAAATTTACAGTCAAAGCTTTTGTTATGGAAATTCATTACCTAATATGGAAATTCATTACGTACAATCAATTTATAGTAAATAGTCAACCCGTTGAACAAATATACAGTCAAATTTTTCGTTATAGAAAATTCATTAAATAATATACATTCCAAAATCTTAAAGATTTATTTTATAAACTGAACGAACTCTGTATTTTATAAACTGAACGAACTCTGTATTAAAGATTTATATATATAACACATAAGACCACAATCAAAACATAATAGGCGACAAAGTATATTAAAACGAAAGGTAAATCAAAATTATAATATATAATAATGTTAGATGTTTAATACTAAAGAAGAAAAATATTATTTTATCAAAGAGCAAGCATAAATCTTTGACCATTTTCTCCAATATGTTTACTATACAAAATACTAATTTTTGTTATTTTATGTATTCTTATTATAAACATCTCTATTATACTAGAAATTTTTCCAATGTTGATTTTGAACTTTAACTTTTTGTATTTTTTGTTTTCTTTGAAGGATATCTAGTCAAAGAATTGTTGCAACCTACTAAACATAATCAATGGCAACTAAGAAAATTTCATTACCTTTGTTAATGGTCTTTACTCTCATCCTAATGCCCATGATTTCAGCCTCAGGTAACATATTTATTTGTTTAAGGCATTTTTTTTTAAATGCTTAAAAACGTATTTTCAATCTAAAATACTTTAGATCAAACAATTTTTAACTTGTTGAATCAGAATCATTAGATGCAATATTTTTTTCTTTACAATTTACATATTAATATATTGAATTGGTTTTTTTTTTTTTAAATATTGCGCTTTCTTTACAATTTACATATTAATATATTGAATTGGGTTTTTTTTTTTTAAATATTGCGCTAACTTTAGTGAGTTAAATAGACTGGAGATTATGTCAATTTCAAGGGCCATGTATCAGCGAAAAGGCATGCAATGAACATTGTGCATCTCTGGATTACAAACACGGGGGAATTTGTTTATTACATGGATCCAAATATTTTTGTTGTTGCAAGGTAGATGAACATCATGGACGTCCTATGTTCAATACTCTTGCATACTAATTAATTCTTAATACAATACGTATCCTCCTCAACTATGAATAAAATATATATTCGAATATGATAGATTTACATTATCTCATGCAAATGTTACAATGATCAATTTTTTTATTTACAATATATGAAACATATGAAAAACTATAAAAGAGCATCAAAATCAAACCTTAAAACAAAAAAACAAAAATATACAAATCTTCATGGAGCCAAATATCAATTTCAGCCTTCCCAAAAATATCTCATTTATCATTTCAGTATGTGTTGTGTTTTGACCGTTTTGTAGTTTGATTTTATCGATATGTGTGTTAGATGTCGAAAAACCAATACTACCATATCCAAATGGACCGATCGATTCCATCTCTAGATCGATCAATCATGACAAATTATCACACGAAAAAAATTTGGTAGATAAGAGATGACTATTTGATTATACCAGTGGTTAGATCGATCTAAGTCTTTGACAACATGAAAATTTACTTTTCTTTGCCTATGCAGCAGAGGAAGAATCATGTCGAGGACAGGTCTTTACCCGCATGACAAACATTATTGATTCTCAAAAACTCTAAATTAAATGTGTTTGCTTTTGCTTATGAACCCTTGCGCTTGAGAATCACGATATAACCATTATGAGTTTATTGAAAATTATCAAATTGCGTTATGGGTTTTGTTTAATTAGAAAATTTATGCGTCTTCGTTGACTATAAATATATACCAAAATTCATTAGAATAATTAATGGGTTTCGGTTTATTCGTGCCCGAACTCCGGGTTAGTGCGAAAATTCATGTCTATAATGTGAGAGAGTGTTTAAACATATCCGAACTCATTAAAATTCAAATTTTCCTACCCAAACTTATAAAAGTAGGCGTACACATATTTAACGGATTACGGTTTTAGTTTGTCCGTTAAATGTGCTGACTGGGATTCTGAGTCATTTGACAAGTCAGATGAATTTTCGGCTTATTTGTGCCCCAACTTTAGGCATTTGTGCAAATACCTTCCCATTTTAATATTTTGAATATTTTTCGATTTAAATTTTTTCGATTTGCGAATAATAATATTTAAAATAAAACATATATCAAGACAATTTAATATCGTTTCGGTTCCTATTTAAATTTTGATCAAATTTATCTGATCTTTTCAAATGAATTTCAGTTTTAAATTAATTTTTAATTTTTCCAATTAAATTTAATATCGAATTTATTTTTACTAAATATTAATTTTTAATATTAAATAAAATACAATAATATTGCGTTGATATTTTATCATTTATTATAACTTTTAATATATGAAAGATAAATTATTCAAATAAATGATACTCATAAATTTAATTAAATATTATAACAATTTATGCTTATGAATTGTATCATAAATATACGTGATTGATAATTATATGAGTATTCATGATCAGTATTTGATGGAACTAAGTAGTGCCAGTATTGGCTAGAGATTGTGGACTATTTTTTTTTAAAGTTAACAGAAGTATATAATAAATTAGTTTTGAAAATAGTTTTATTTTATTTAAAGAAAATTTTAATATAAGAATATTACATTAAAAATCAGGTATGTAAATATAGTTAGTAGATATTAGAAGATATTCTCTCGACAATATAATTTTTTTAAATAACATTGAAATGTGTGATTTAAAACTATACATACCATGATAATATGTATATATTTAATATGTTATTTTTATTCTTAAAATCGTAATGTCAATTTTATTTTCAATATCGGATGCTTAATGTGTTCAATTTTGTAAATAGTGATCTTTTATATCTGTTTAGATTCTAAATACGTAATTAACAAAAAATTTACATAATTGTTTAGTTTTCATAAACGTAATTCTAAATTATTAATAAATATATATATATATATATATATATATTCATTTGATTTTAAATAACACTGAGGAGTAGTTTTATATAAAAATTGTAATTACATTTAATAAGTTGTCATGTTATAATGAAATTGGTGAGAGTGATTGTGGAGTTGACACACGAGCATTTTCTCCAAAATCACTTCATAAATAATGTTAAGGGATTTACCATAACAAATACAAAATAATCAAGCAAAAAAAAAAAAATTTATATTTTGGGAAGGTATTTTTACAGATTCTTAGAGTTGGGACATGAATAAGCCGAAAACTCATCTGACTTGTCAAATGACTCAGCATCCCAGTCAGCCTATTTAACGGGCAAACTAACAACGTAACCCGTTAGGTATGTGGGCGCCTATTTTTATAAGTTTGGGTAGGAAAATTTGAATTTTAATGAGTTTGGATATGTTTAAGCACTCTTTCACATTGTAGACATGAATTTTCGCACTAACCCGTAGTTCGCATACGAATAAGGCGTTTCAAATTTATTGGCTTGAAGAAGTGGGAAAACTATGCAATGTGGGATTGGACAATAACTCGATGATAAACAGGCTTTAGGAAACAAATAAATTTGAAATATCCTAAATTAATGATTGATATATTAGCAATAACTCGATCGAATAGATGATAAACAAGCTTTAGGAAAGATACTTAAATTGTTTTTTTTTATAAAGAAAGGTACTTAAATCGTTAGTTTTAGTAAATATTCTTAGTAAATACTTGTACATTATATTTATAGTAAATAGTCAACCCGTTGAACAAATATACAGTCAAACTTTTCGTTATGGAAAATTCATTAAATAATATACATTCTGTTACTATATCCGATGAAGAATGGAATACCGAAAAATGAGAGAAAAAAAGATTATCTTCTAGATAAATAGATTATTTTCTAGAGAGAATGAGGGGAGAATGATTATCTTCTTGATTGAAGTTTGTTGTAGTTGAAAAATCCTTGTTCCTTTTATAGGCAAATGAGTGTAGTGGATGGGTGTTGGTGAATGGTCTCCACACAAATAATTTTAGCTTAGTGGAGGCATTAGGTGAGATATGTTTTTGCAACACTCCCCCTTGGAGACCAGTGTCACTATCACCTTTGCTTAACGTCTTTGTTGCCTCATTAAAAACCTTTCCAGGAAAACTCAATGGGAAAAACCATAGTAAGATAAAAAGAGTACAACCACGCAAGCTCCCCCTCGAATGATCAGACGTCTTCTTGTAAGTTTCGTTGATGACACATTCCAATGTTATGGACATGTTTCCTGAACATAGTGGTAGGTAATGACTTTGTGAAGTGATCAGCGGTATTGTCACATGATCTGACATATTTGACTTCAATGACTTTAGTCTTCTCAAGTTCCTGAGTGTATGAAAAATACTTCGGAGGGATATGTTTGGTTCTATCACTTTTGATGTATCCTTCCTTTGTCTGGGCGACACATGCAGCATTGTCTTCATATAATATAGTTGGCTCTGTGTTTACTTTGATCCCACTGCTTGATTGGATTTGTTGGTTTATTGATCTCAGCCATACACATTCTCTACTTGCTTCATGGAGCTCAATTATTTCAGATTGGTTTGAAGAAGTTGCCACGAGCGTCTGCTTTTGAGAACGCCAAGATATAGCAGTACCTCCGATCTTAAAAACGTATCCAGTTTGTGATCGGGTTTTATGTAGATCTGACAAATATCCTGCATCTGCAAATCCAATCATTTGACCGTTTGAATTCTTAGGATAAAACAAACCTAAATCAGTAGTCCCTTGAAGGTAGCGGAAGATATGTTTAATCCCATTCCAATGCCTTCGCGTAGGGGATGAACTAAATCTGGCTAAAAGATTAAAAGCAAATGATATATCAGGTCTTGTACAATCTGTAAGATACATAAGAGCTCCAATGACACTCAGATATGGTACTTCAGGACCAAGTATTTCTTCATTTTCCTCATGTGGTCGAAAAGGATCATTTTCAACTGAGTGATCTAAAATCATAGGAGTACTTAGAGGATTTGCCTTATCCATGTTGAATCGTTTTAGTACTCTTTTGGTATATGTGGATTGGTGCACAAATATACCCTTTTGAGAATGCTTAATTTGTAGGCCAAGACAATACTTTGTATGTCCGAGATCTTTCATCTCAAATTCTCCTTTTAAATAATTTGAGGCTTTTTCTATTTCTCCTTGAGTTCCTATTATGTTAAGATCATCAACATACACCGCGATAATCACAAATCTGGATGTTGTTTTCTTGGTAAAAACACATGGGCTTATAAGATCATTTACATATCCTTCTTTTGTCAAATGCTCACTAAGACGATTGTACCACATGCGTCCAGATTGCTTTAACCCATATAATGATATTTGCAATTTTATTGCACATAACTCTTTGGGTTTGGAATTTAATGCCTCGGGCATTTTAAACCCATCTGGAACTCTCATATAGATATCAGTATCTAATGATCCGTATAAATATGCTGTAACGACATCCATGAGACGCATCTCTAGATTTTCGTTAGCCGCTAGACTCATTAAGAATCTAAACGTGATTGCATCTATAACAGGAGAATATATTTCCTCATAATCAATCCCGGGTCTTTAGGAAAATTCTTGAGCCACAAGGCGAGCTTTATATCTCATAATCTCGTTTTTCTCATTTTGTTTTCGAATGAAGACCCATTTGTATCCAACCGATTTCACATCTTTGGATGTGAGTGTAATAGGTCCGAATACATTTTGTTTATCAAGCGAATCAAGTTTGACTTGTATTGCATCTTTCCATTTCATCCAGTCATGTCTGTTTTGACATTCATATACAGACTTTGGTTATGGATCTTTGTTTTCCTCATTTATTTCCTTTGACACAAGATATGAGAAAACGTCATCAACTACATTCATTTCATTACGATTCTATATCTTTCCATTATGAATGTAGTTTATAGAAATCTCATGATTTCTTTCTTGATGCTCTGCATCGTCGTTAATCTTATGATTCGTTTTTTCCAAAATTCTTTCACTGATTTTGGGATCATTATGATTTTCAGCTTCCTTTCATTTTCTAGGATTTTTATCCTTAGAACCGACAGGTCTACCATGCTTCAAGCGTGTTTTAGACTCACGTGTATTATCTGCTCTTTCACGTTCATTTGGTATCTCAATACGAGCAGGAGTATTTGCAGCTGGTATATGTGATTTAATTACCGTTTTGGTATCTGCAAATGCATCAGGTAGCTGGTTTGCTATACTCTGCAAATGCATAATTCGTCGAACTTCTAGTTCCGACCGTTTGGTAGGAGGATCAAAGTGTAATAGAGATGTTACACGCCACTCTATATCCTTTCATACTTGTTTATTTTCTCCCCCTAGAACCGAGAATATTTTCTCATCGAAATGACAATCGGCAAATCGTGCAGTAAAAACGTCACCAGTTTGTGGTTCTAGGTATCGTATGATTGATGGAGAATCACAACCAACATATATTCCAACCTCCTTTGTGGTCCCATCTTTGTACGTTGTGGTGGTGCTATGGGCACGTATACCGCACAACCAAAAATTCTTAGATGGGATATATTCGGTTCTCGACCGAAAGCTAACTGTAATGGAGAATATTTATTATATGCACTTGGTCTTATCCGAATGAGTGCTTCTGCATGTAAGATTGCATGTCCCCATACAGATGTTGGAAGTTTTGATCTCATGATCAATGGTTCTTGCAATTAATTGCAGACGTTTAATTAATGATTCAGCCAAACCATTTTGTGTATGAACATGAGTTTCCAGATGTTCAACTTCAATTCCCGTTACCATACAATAATCATTAAAGGCTTGGGATGTGAATTCACCAGCGTTGTCTAGTCTAACTCTTTTAATGGGATAATCAGAGAACTGAGCTCTTAGTTTGATTATCTGAGTTAGAAATCTCGCAAATGCCATTTTTCGAGATGATAATAGACAAACATGTGACCATTTACTAGATGCGTCAATTAATACCATTAAATAGTGGAATTGTCCACATGATGGATGTATTGGTCCACAAATATTGCTTTGAATTCGTTCAAGAAACTTTGGTGATTCTTTATCAATTTTGGTTGGCGATGGCCTTATGATCAATTTTCCAAGAGAACATGCAGTACATGTCATTTTATTCCCTTGATATATCTCTTGGATTTTCAGGGAATGACCATGTGAGTTTTCAATGATATTTCGCATCATTGTGGTGCCTGGGTGACCAAGGCGATCATGCCATAGTGTGAAATCTCTGGATTTCTTTTAATCACTAGATGCGATTCGATTGCACTTATATGAGTATAATGCAATCCTGAAGGAAGTTTTGGAAATTTTTCTAGTATAAGCCTTTTTCCAGATTTATCGGAAGTTATATACATATACTTTTTCCATCCTCAGTTGCAGACTGAGTGTCATATCCTTGAAAGTATATATATGTCTTTGAAACTTAAAAAATTCCTTTTAGAATTTGGAGAATATAAGGCATTATTTATGGAAAACTTGGTTCCATTAAGCAACATGACGTTGGCTCTACCACTTCCTTTAACCAGGTCTGTAGGACCTGATATTGTATTGACAATAATGTTTGTCGATCTTAAGTTAGAGAAATATCTCTTGTCTTTCAAAATAGTGTGTGTTGTTCCACTATCTGGTATACAAATTTCTCGAAACATTTTCTTGGATATTGTTTAATCCAATTCTGTAATCAATAAAATATTAGATAATAGAAGGTAAATTTTATTTATTAGAAAATCCATTTAATAATTATATATTCGGTTATCATGAAAAAAACAAAATATTCGATGAAAACAGAAATACATAGTTTTTATTTATGGCATAACTGGAGACTTATTCAGGAGTCTCATTACAAGCATTTTTCAGTTATCCGCTAGAGCGGTCTCGTCGAAATCATTCGCAAAGTCGGGAGAATCGAGGTACGATGTAACCTCAAAGTGTTCTGTGAGGTTCACTTCTTTCCCTTTACCTTTGGAAGACTCTTGGTATAGCTTGCAGAGATGCTCGGGAGTTCGATATACATTGGACCAATGTCTTTTGGATCCACATCTATAACAGATGCTACCATGCTTATGTGCGGTAGTCTCTTGAGTCTCTTTTCCTTTTGGGTTTTGTTCAGGACGAACCCATTTCAAAGACTTTTTTCCCTCGTGGATTGTAATTTCTCCCACGTCCGCGATTGAATCTGCGGCCACGATCCCGATAGGTTTGAAATCTCTTCTCCAAAATTTTCATATCCATTGCATTTACTTCTGGGAATGCTTTGGCTCCCGTAGGCCGAGAGTTGTGATTTTTGATGAGAAGATCATTGTTCTTCTCTGCGATTACGAGTGTCACAATTAATTCAGAGAACCTCTTGTATCCGCAATTTCTATACATTGCTTGCAGGACACTGTGTTCTCTGTGGAATGTGAGGTATGTCTTTTCGAGTATTTCTGCTTCGGTGACAGGTTTACCACAAAATTTTATTGTAAACATCTCTATTATACTAGAAATTTTTCCAATGTTGATTTTGAACTTAACTTTTTGTATTTTTTGTTTTCTTTGAAGGATATCTAGTCAAAGAATTGTTGCAACCTACTAAACATAATCAATGGCAACTAAGAAAATTTCATTACCTTTGTTAATGGTCTTTACTCTCATCCTAATGCCCATGATTTCAGCCTCAGGTAACATATTTATTTGTTTAAGGCATTTTTTTTTAAATGCTTAAAAACGTATTTTCAATCTAAAATACTTTAGATCAAACAATTTTTAACTTGTTGAATCAGAATCATTAGATGCAATATTTTTTTCTTTACAATTTACATATTAATATATTGAATTGGTTTTTTTTTTTTTAAATATTGCGCTTTCTTTACAATTTACATATTAATATATTGAATTGGTTTTTTTTTTTTAAAATATTGCGCTAACTTTAGTGAGTTAAATAGACTGGAGATTATGTCAATTTCAAGGGCCATGTATCAGCGAAAAGGCATGCAATGAACATTGTGCATCTCTGGATTACAAACACGGGGGAATTTGTTTATTACATGGATCCAAATATTTTTGTTGTTGCAAGGTAGATGAACATCATGGACGTCCTATGTTCAATACTCTTGCATACTAATTAATTCTTAATACAATACGTATCCTCCTCAACTATGAATAAAATATATATTCGAATATGATAGATTTACATTATCTCATGCAAATGTTACAATGATCAATTTTTTTATTTACAATATATGAAACATATGAAAAACTATAAAAGAGCATCAAAATCAAACCTTAAAACAAAAAAACAAAAATATACAAATCTTCATGGAGCCAAATATCAATTTCAGCCTTCCCAAAAATATCTCATTTATCATTTCAGTATGTGTTGTGTTTTGACCGTTTTGTAGTTTGATTTTATCGATATGTGTGTTAGATGTCGAAAAACCAATACTACCATATCCAAATGGACCGATCGATTCCATCTCTAGATCGATCAATCATGACAAATTATCACACGAAAAAAATTTGGTAGATAAGAGATGACTATTTGATTATACCAGTGGTTAGATCGATCTAAGTCTTTGACAACATGAAAATTTACTTTTCTTTGCCTATGCAGCAGAGGAAGAATCATGTCGAGGACAGGTCTTTACCCGCATGACAAACATTATTGATTCTCAAAAACTCTAAATTAAATGTGTTTGCTTTTGCTTATGAACCCTTGCGCTTGAGAATCACGATATAACCATTATGAGTTTATTGAAAATTATCAAATTGCGTTATGGGTTTTGTTTAATTAGAAAATTTATGCGTCTTCGTTGACTATAAATATATACCAAAATTCATTAGAATAATTAATGGGTTTCGGTTTATTCGTGCCCGAACTCCGGGTTAGTGCGAAAATTCATGTCTATAATGTGAGAGAGTGTTTAAACATATCCGAACTCATTAAAATTCAAATTTTCCTACCCAAACTTATAAAAGTAGGCGTACACATATTTAACGGATTACGGTTTTAGTTTGTCCGTTAAATGTGCTGACTGGGATTCTGAGTCATTTGACAAGTCAGATGAATTTTCGGCTTATTTGTGCCCCAACTTTAGGCATTTGTGCAAATACCTTCCCATTTTAATATTTTGAATATTTTTCGATTTAAATTTTTTCGATTTGCGAATAATAATATTTAAAATAAAACATATATCAAGACAATTTAATATCGTTTCGGTTCCTATTTAAATTTTGATCAAATTTATCTGATCTTTTCAAATGAATTTCAGTTTTAAATTAATTTTTAATTTTTCCAATTAAATTTAATATCGAATTTATTTTTACTAAATATTAATTTTTAATATTAAATAAAATATAATAATATTGCGTTGATATTTTATCATTTATTATAACTTTTAATATATGAAAGATAAATTATTCAAATAAATGATACTCATAAATTTAATTAAATATTATAACAATTTATGCTTATGAATTGTATCATAAATATACGTGATTGATAATTATATGAGTATTCATGATCAGTATTTGATGGAACTAAGTAGTGCCAGTATTGGCTAGAGATTGTGGACTATTTTTTTTTAAAGTTAACAGAAGTATATAATAAATTAGTTTTGAAAATAGTTTTATTTTATTTAAAGAAAATTTTAATATAAGAATATTACATTAAAAATCAGGTATGTAAATATAGTTAGTAGATATTAGAAGATATTCTCTCGACAATATAATTTTTTTAAATAACATTGAAATGTGTGATTTAAAACTATACATACCATGATAATATGTATATATTTAATATGTTATTTTTATTCTTAAAATCGTAATGTCAATTTTATTTTCAATATCGGATGCTTAATGTGTTCAATTTTGTAAATAGTGATCTTTTATATCTGTTTAGATTCTAAATACGTAATTAACAAAAAATTTACATAATTGTTTAGTTTTCATAAACGTAATTCTAAATTATTAATAAATATATATATATATATATATATTCATTTGATTTTAAATAACACTGAGGAGTAGTTTTATATAAAAATTGTAATTACATTTAATAAGTTGTCATGTTATAATGAAATTGGTGAGAGTGATTGTGGAGTTGACACACGAGCATTTTCTCCAAAATCACTTCATAAATAATGTTAAGGGATTTACCATAACAAATACAAAATAATCAAGCAAAAAAAAAAAAATTTATATTTTGGGAAGGTATTTTTACAGATTCTTAGAGTTGGGACATGAATAAGCCGAAAACTCATCTGACTTGTCAAATGACTCAGCATCCCAGTCAGCCTATTTAACGGGCAAACTAACAACGTAACCCGTTAGGTATGTGGGCGCCTATTTTTATAAGTTTGGGTAGGAAAATTTGAATTTTAATGAGTTTGGATATGTTTAAGCACTCTTTCACATTGTAGACATGAATTTTCGCACTAACCCGTAGTTCGCATACGAATAAGGCGTTTCAAATTTATTGGCTTGAAGAAGTGGGAAAACTATGCAATGTGGGATTGGACAATAACTCGATGATAAACAGGCTTTAGGAAACAAATAAATTTGAAATATCCTAAATTAATGATTGATATATTAGCAATAACTCGATCGAATAGATGATAAACAAGCTTTAGGAAAGATACTTAAATTGTTTTTTTTTATAAAGAAAGGTACTTAAATCGTTAGTTTTAGTAAATATTCTTAGTAAATACTTGTACATTATATTTATAGTAAATAGTCAACCCGTTGAACAAATATACAGTCAAACTTTTCGTTATGGAAAATTCATTAAATAATATACATTCTGTTACTATATCCGATGAAGAATGGAATACCGAAAAATGAGAGAAAAAAAGATTATCTTCTAGATAAATAGATTATTTTCTAGAGAGAATGAGGGGAGAATGATTATCTTCTTGATTGAAGTTTGTTGTAGTTGAAAAATCCTTGTTCCTTTTATAGGCAAATGAGTGTAGTGGATGGGTGTTGGTGAATGGTCTCCACACAAATAATTTTAGCTTAGTGGAGGCATTAGGTGAGATATGTTTTTGCAACACTCCCCCTTGGAGACCAGTGTCACTATCACCTTTGCTTAACGTCTTTGTTGCCTCATTAAAAACCTTTCCAGGAAAACTCAATGGGAAAAACCATAGTAAGATAAAAAGAGTACAACCACGCAAGCTCCCCCTCGAATGATCAGACGTCTTCTTGTAAGTTTCGTTGATGACACATTCCAATGTTATGGACATGTTTCCTGAACATAGTGGTAGGTAATGACTTTGTGAAGTGATCAGCGGTATTGTCACATGATCTGACATATTTGACTTCAATGACTTTAGTCTTCTCAAGTTCCTGAGTGTATGAAAAATACTTCGGAGGGATATGTTTGGTTCTATCACTTTTGATGTATCCTTCCTTTGTCTGGGCGACACATGCAGCATTGTCTTCATATAATATAGTTGGCTCTGTGTTTACTTTGATCCCACTGCTTGATTGGATTTGTTGGTTTATTGATCTCAGCCATACACATTCTCTACTTGCTTCATGGAGCTCAATTATTTCAGATTGGTTTGAAGAAGTTGCCACGAGCGTCTGCTTTTGAGAACGCCAAGATATAGCAGTACCTCCGATCTTAAAAACGTATCCAGTTTGTGATCGGGTTTTATGTAGATCTGACAAATATCCTGCATCTGCAAATCCAATCATTTGACCGTTTGAATTCTTAGGATAAAACAAACCTAAATCAGTAGTCCCTTGAAGGTAGCGGAAGATATGTTTAATCCCATTCCAATGCCTTCGCGTAGGGGATGAACTAAATCTGGCTAAAAGATTAAAAGCAAATGATATATCAGGTCTTGTACAATCTGTAAGATACATAAGAGCTCCAATGACACTCAGATATGGTACTTCAGGACCAAGTATTTCTTCATTTTCCTCATGTGGTCGAAAAGGATCATTTTCAACTGAGTGATCTAAAATCATAGGAGTACTTAGAGGATTTGCCTTATCCATGTTGAATCGTTTTAGTACTCTTTTGGTATATGTGGATTGGTGCACAAATATACCCTTTTGAGAATGCTTAATTTGTAGGCCAAGACAATACTTTGTATGTCCGAGATCTTTCATCTCAAATTCTCCTTTTAAATAATTTGAGGCTTTTTCTATTTCTCCTTGAGTTCCTATTATGTTAAGATCATCAACATACACCGCGATAATCACAAATCTGGATGTTGTTTTCTTGGTAAAAACACATGGGCTTATAAGATCATTTACATATCCTTCTTTTGTCAAATGCTCACTAAGACGATTGTACCACATGCGTCCAGATTGCTTTAACCCATATAATGATATTTGCAATTTTATTGCACATAACTCTTTGGGTTTGGAATTTAATGCCTCGGGCATTTTAAACCCATCTGGAACTCTCATATAGATATCAGTATCTAATGATCCGTATAAATATGCTGTAACGACATCCATGAGACGCATCTCTAGATTTTCGTTAGCCGCTAGACTCATTAAGAATCTAAACGTGATTGCATCTATAACAGGAGAATATGTTTCCTCATAATCAATCCCGGGTCTTTAGGAAAATTCTTGAGCCACAAGGCGAGCTTTATATCTCATAATCTCGTTTTTCTCATTTTGTTTTCGAATGAAGACCCATTTGTATCCAACCGATTTCACATCTTTGGATGTGAGTGTAATAGGTCCGAATACATTTTGTTTATCAAGCGAATCAAGTTTGACTTGTATTGCATCTTTCCATTTCATCCAGTCATGTCTGTTTTGACATTCATATACAGACTTTGGTTATGGATCTTTGTTTTCCTCATTTATTTCCTTTGACACAAGATATGAGAAAACGTCATCAACTACATTCATTTCATTACGATTCTATATCTTTCCATTATGAATGTAGTTTATAGAAATCTCATGATTTCTTTCTTGATGCTCTGCATCGTCGTTAATCTTATGATTCGTTTTTTCCAAAATTCTTTCACTGATTTTGGGATCATTATGATTTTCAGCTTCCTTTCATTTTCTAGGATTTTTATCCTTAGAACCGACAGGTCTACCATGCTTCAAGCGTGTTTTAGACTCACGTGTATTATCTGCTCTTTCACGTTCATTTGGTATCTCAATACGAGCAGGAGTATTTGCAGCTGGTATATGTGATTTAATTACCGTTTTGGTATCTGCAAATGCATCAGGTAGCTGGTTTGCTATACTCTGCAAATGCATAATTCGTCGAACTTCTAGTTCCGACCGTTTGGTAGGAGGATCAAAGTGTAATAGAGATGTTACACGCCACTCTATATCCTTTCATACTTGTTTATTTTCTCCCCCTAGAACCGAGAATATTTTCTCATCGAAATGACAATCGGCAAATCGTGCAGTAAAAACGTCACCAGTTTGTGGTTCTAGGTATCGTATGATTGATGGAGAATCACAACCAACATATATTCCAACCTCCTTTGTGGTCCCATCTTTGTACGTTGTGGTGGTGCTATGGGCACGTATACCGCACAACCAAAAATTCTTAGATGGGATATATTCGGTTCTCGACCGAAAGCTAACTGTAATGGAGAATATTTATTATATGCACTTGGTCTTATCCGAATGAGTGCTTCTGCATGTAAGATTGCATGTCCCCATACAGATGTTGGAAGTTTTGATCTCATGATCAATGGTTCTTGCAATTAATTGCAGACGTTTAATTAATGATTCAGCCAAACCATTTTGTGTATGAACATGAGTTTCCAGATGTTCAACTTCAATTCCCGTTACCATACAATAATCATTAAAGGCTTGGGATGTGAATTCACCAGCGTTGTCTAGTCTAACTCTTTTAATGGGATAATCAGAGAACTGAGCTCTTAGTTTGATTATCTGAGTTAGAAATCTCGCAAATGCCATTTTTCGAGATGATAATAGACAAACATGTGACCATTTACTAGATGCGTCAATTAATACCATTAAATAGTGGAATTGTCCACATGATGGATGTATTGGTCCACAAATATTGCTTTGAATTCGTTCAAGAAACTTTGGTGATTCTTTATCAATTTTGGTTGGCGATGGCCTTATGATCAATTTTCCAAGAGAACATGCAGTACATGTCATTTTATTCCCTTGATATATCTCTTGGATTTTCAGGGAATGACCATGTGAGTTTTCAATGATATTTCGCATCATTGTGGTGCCTGGGTGACCAAGGCGATCATGCCATAGTGTGAAATCTCTGGATTTCTTTTAATCACTAGATGCGATTCGATTGCACTTATATGAGTATAATGCAATCCTGAAGGAAGTTTTGGAAATTTTTCTAGTATAAGCCTTTTTCCAGATTTATCGGAAGTTATATACATATACTTTTTCCATCCTCAGTTGCAGACTGAGTGTCATATCCTTGAAAGTATATATATGTCTTTGAAACTTAAAAAATTCCTTTTAGAATTTGGAGAATATAAGGCATTATTTATGGAAAACTTGGTTCCATTAAGCAACATGACGTTGGCTCTACCACTTCCTTTAACCAGGTCTGTAGGACCTGATATTGTATTGACAATAATGTTTGTCGATCTTAAGTTAGAGAAATATCTCTTGTCTTTCAAAATAGTGTGTGTTGTTCCACTATCTGGTATACAAATTTCTCGAAACATTTTCTTGGATATTGTTTAATCCAATTCTGTAATCAATAAAATATTAGATAATAGAAGGTAAATTTTATTTATTAGAAAATCCATTTAATAATTATATATTCGGTTATCATGAAAAAAACAAAATATTCGATGAAAACAGAAATACATAGTTTTTATTTATGGCATAACTGGAGACTTATTCAGGAGTCTCATTACAAGCATTTTTCAGTTATCCGCTAGAGCGGTCTCGTCGAAATCATTCGCAAAGTCGGGAGAATCGAGGTACGATGTAACCTCAAAGTGTTCTGTGAGGTTCACTTCTTTCCCTTTACCTTTGGAAGACTCTTGGTATAGCTTGCAGAGATGCTCGGGAGTTCGATATACATTGGACCAATGTCTTTTGGATCCACATCTATAACAGATGCTACCATGCTTATGTGCGGTAGTCTCTTGAGTCTCTTTTCCTTTTGGGTTTTGTTCAGGACGAACCCATTTCAAAGACTTTTTTCCCTCGTGGATTGTAATTTCTCCCACGTCCGCGATTGAATCTGCGGCCACGATCCCGATAGGTTTGAAATCTCTTCTCCAAAATTTTCATATCCATTGCATTTACTTCTGGGAATGCTTTGGCTCCCGTAGGCCGAGAGTTGTGATTTTTGATGAGAAGATCATTGTTCTTCTCTGCGATTACGAGTGTCACAATTAATTCAGAGAACCTCTTGTATCCGCAATTTCTATACATTGCTTGCAGGACACTGTGTTCTCTGTGGAATGTGAGGTATGTCTTTTCGAGTATTTCTGCTTCGGTGACAGGTTTACCACAAAATTTTAATTGTGATACAATCCTCAACATTGCAGAGTTATAATCCTCCACTTTCTTAAAATCCTGAAATCTCAGGTTTTTCCACTCTTTCATCGCATGAGGAAGATTTATTTGCTTTTGGTTATCAAACCTTTCTTCAAGAGCTTTCCAAAGCTCTGCTGGGTTTTTTATGTGCGCATAGTCATGCGTCACATTTTCATCCAAATGTTTCCGCATAAATATTATTGTGTTTGCCTTAGCTTGGACGGATGATTCATTTCTCTCTTTGATGGTTTCGGATAAAGTTTCTGATTTCAAATAGAGTTCAACATCAGTTGTCCACGCTATATAGTTAGCTCCAGTAATTTTGAGAGCTGGGAACTTAAGCTTCTCAACATTGGCCATTTGATTTCTAAAAACAAAATCGCAAAAATATTATTAGAAACATAATATGTTTTTATTTTAGAATGAACCGTTTACATTAATAATAACAGCAATTACAGAAAATATTATTAAGTAAAAAAATAAAAAAATATTTATGTTAAATTCTTCGGGAGTAAATTCTCCAACGAAGAGACCATAAATAGAAGTAAAAATTACACCGATAATAAACATTAAAAACCATCGAAACATTTTTCTTACAAAATGAAAACTAAAATGATTTTTGTAAAAATATTTGGGAGAAGATAAAATGTTTTGAGTGATTTGAAAGTGTGAAATATGAGTGTATTTATATATTGAAAATACTGTTCATAGCCGTTGGAAAAATTTAAAAATTTGAAAAAAAAATATTTGTGACTGTTGTGAATAACGGTATAAAAGAAAAATTGATCTGAAAATATTCAATATTCAATCAGATAAAATTTATGAAATCAGATAAAATATTTATATACATGTGATTAAACATCCTTGTATAATAACCATAATATAAACCAATATTTAGCGGTGATATTATGGTGACAGAGTCATCCACATAGAAACAGTAAATAAATAATTAAAACAATAAATGAATTTACGAGGCGGCAAGTCGACCATTAACAGAAAAAATAATTAATGCAGTAAATAAATTATATCAGGCGGCAAGCCGACCATTAACAGAAATAAATAATTAAAGCAGTAAATAAATTATATCAGGCAGCAAGCCGACCATTAACAGAAAATAATTAATTATAGTGCATGAAGCAACCATTGTAAAATAAATTAATATGGAGGCGACAAACCGTCCACCGAAATAAAAGAAGAATAACGGTGCGTTAAGCAACCACTGTAAAATAGTATATCATTATAGAGGCGGTAATCCACGCACTATAGGATATTATACGTATATATATAAAAATTTGAAATTATAGAGTGATCGTGCTGATAACGTGTTATAAAAGAATTAATTTTATCGTGAAGATAAATATAAAGACGAAAATACTATATCCAGTGAAGAACGGGATACCGAAAAATGAGAGAGAAAGAGATTATTTTCTAGAGAAAGAGATTATTTTCTAGAGAGAATGAAGAGAGAATGATTATCTTCTTGATTGAAGTTTGTTATAGGTAAATGAGTGTAGTGGATGGGTGTTGGTGAATAGTCTCCACACAAATAATTTTAACTTAGTGGAAGCATTAGATGAGATATGTTTTTGCAACACATTCCAAAATATTAAAAATTTATTATATAGAGTGAACGAACTCTATATTGATGGTTGACCACTATATATATAACACATAAGGCCACAGATCATAATAGGCGACAAATTATATTAAAACGAAAGGTAAATCAAGTTATAATATATATATCAATGTTATATTTTTATACTAAAGAAGAAAAATATTATTTTATCAAAAAGCAAGCATAAATCTTTGGGCATTTTCTCCAATAATTTACTATACAAAATACTAATTTTTGTTATTTTATGTATTCTTATTATAAAATATTGTGCGCAATAATTCTCCAACAAGATCATTAGCTTGTTGAATCAAAATCATTGGGCGCAATAATTTTTTTCTTTTCAATTTACATATTAATATATTAAATTGGTCATTTTTTATTTAAAATATTGTGCTAACTTTTTTTTGTCACAAAATATTGCGCTAACTTTAATAAGTTAAATAGAAAGAAAATTATGTTAATCACAAGGACCATGTATCAGCGAAAAAATATGCAATGACCATTTGTTTATTATATAAATCCAGTTATTTTTGTTGTTGCAAGGTAGATGAATTTCATGGACATTATATGTTCAATACTCTTGAATACTAATTAATTCTTAATACAATATATATCCTCCTCAACTATGAATAAAATATATATTCGAATATGATAGATTTACATTATCTCATGCAAGCGTTACAATGATCAATTTTTTTTATTTACAATATATGAAAGATATGAAAAACTATAAAAGAGCATCAAAATCAAACCTTAAAAGAAAAAAATTCTAAAATATACAAATCTTCATGGAACTGTGTTTTGACTATTTTATAGTTTGATTTTATCGATATGTGTATTAGACGTCGAAAAACCAATACTATCATATCCAAATGGACCGAACGATTCTATCTCTAGATCGATCGATCGACAAATTATCACACGAAGAATTTTTGGTAGATAAGAAATGACTGATAGATTAAACCATTGGTTAGATCGATCTGAGTCTTTGACAACATGAAAAATTACTATTTCTTACTTATGCAGCAGAGGAAGAATCATGTCGAGGACAGGTCTTTACCCGCATGACAAACATAACTGACTCTCAAAAATTCTAAATTAAATGTGTATGTCCCTTCGCACCCTCGCGCGTGAGAATCTAAGACAAGATTGTTCTATGTGATTCCTATCACATACCTTCTCTTGTGATCTTTGCTTGTGTTTAACCGAGACAACTACTTCAGAGGATGCTCAGTTTCAAGTGGACTTGACGTTTTCCTTTCTTCCTAGCTGCTGCTGAAGCCTAAAGCAACTCGCTTCACCATATAAGGCGTGCTGGGTTTCAAGCTACTGCAGCAGTGGGAGTGTAAATCCACACCAATTGAATTTGTTGAACGTTTATTAAGAGAGATGAAACTTCTGAGTAAAAACCACTAAAAACACAAACAGAGATCCAAAGTTGGTATTTTATTAAGCTATTTTGAAAGCTTTTCGTCTGAGAGCAAAAGTATAGAGTTTTGCTAGGTAAAATTGCGGATCCCTTCTCTAGAGATGTACATGTCTATTTATACAAGTTTAAGTCGGCTAAGTTAATGTCTAAAGAGATAAGGAAGGTTTCCTAATTCCTCGGAATTTCCTTTTAGCAAAGTCGGCTACCACCATGGGCTTTAATCTTGTCGTATCTCTGTTATGGGCTTGAATTCATGGGCTCGTTGTCCCGGCCCATATGATCGTCATCTTGGAAAGCTAACTCAATTTCCTATCTCTCCACCAAATTTCAGATTAATCCGATCACGGGAAGGCCTTCAACAGAGATGATCTTTGAGCCGATTCAGACTTTTTCTGCATGTTTTTGCCCATTTGATCCATTCTTTGAAATTCTTTGTGTCCAACTCACTCCAAAACACCTAAATGAACACAAAACAAACCAAAAAGAATACAAAGACAACCTAGGACATCTAAAATGCAATAAGATTCATTAGGACCCTAAATGCAATAAAACATCATGAAAAGCAAAATAAACACAAGAAAGAGAATGAAAACATGAGACCCAAAGTGGTAAAATATATGATTATCAACTCCCTCGGACTTGGCTTTTGGTTGTCCTCAAGCAGACAAAACAAAATTCAACCCGCGAGAGAGGTTTTAAAGCGGGAACTCAAATCCAAAAGAATCAATAAAGGATTCAAAAGAATGTCCTAGGGAGAACTAACTCGATGCACAACAAACTCTACTCAAGAAGCTTTCGCCATACTCATCACAAATCAAACTCTTACTCCTAATCCTGAAACTTAAAAGAACTCTCGCAATTAACTAAAATTCAACTCTTTGATATTCAATTAAGTGTTTGGTGCGGTCTCGCAATTGGACACATGATCAATTCCGTTTGGCTTGGAAAGATTATGCTTGAAAACATGTTAAGAGGCAGTTTTGAAATCATTTTTGTGGCTAACTCACAAACAATCAAGTGTTTCATTATGCAAAAACGAAAAAGAAAAGAAACAACCAATGCATACAAGTCTTAACATCTATTTTCTATCCAATCTTTCATGTTGCACTCGCATTTCTTCCTTCTCATTTTCTCTTTTACACTCACCACAAGATTTTTGCTATATTTTCCTTTTCGAAACTTTCAAACCACACTCATTCTTTCTTTTTCTTCTAAGTCCTAGGGAAGTCTTTTCTTTTCATTTGATTTTTGCTCTCTTTTCCTTATTTTTTACTTAGCCTCTTTAAACACTTTCTTTAATTTTTCTTTTTGAACCCCTTTTTTTTTCAAAAAAGGACTAAGCAAGCTTTCTTTTTATGCACAATTGGAGCTATTTTCCCTTTATTTTCTTCCCTAATGTCTCGTTCTTTTCACAACTCTTCTTTCTTTTCACTCACCTCCCTCACCCAAATATATCAATAAACACAACCAATCTAATGAATTCCCTTCCTAAAGACTAGTCTTAGATGCAAGAAACTAGTCTTGAAATGGAGGCTAGTCCTTGTCGTTCTAATGCTTTCAAGGTTTTGCACATAAAACACGTAGAAAATGTCTCACTCGACGAATAAACGCAAGGGTTTCAAGGAAAGGTTTGGGATTTCGGATGTGGTACCATCCTAAAAGTGAGAATAGCCATTCCAGTCAATCAAAGAGTGGAAAAATCGGGATAAAATGACTTGAATGTAGAGTATTTAACCACAGTTATGATCAAGGGTCCAAAAGCGAGAGAATTGAGTCAAAATTAAAGTTCAAGTTAATAGAGTTGATTCTAGATCATGCGAGTTTCTAATGAGTAGGGACTTTCAAAGTGATAGATCAAAGCATGGATAAACTTCTACTTCAAGATTGATGATGCATCAAAAGAGTTCTAGTGAGAGCATTGAATTGAAACCTAAAATGAAACTTTACAAGAAAAATTCATCATCATTCCCATGCATATGAATGCAAAGTACATGCTCTAGACTCAATCCTATTATGCAAGATGAGATGTGAAACTAGATGCATTTTTTTTTAATTTTTCAAAAGTTTCAAATTTTTATGATTTTTGAAGGTTTTGTCATGTACAATGCAATGCATGAGACTCAAAGATGCAAAAGAAAAACAAAACAATGGAAAGACTCATTAGCAACCAATGTCTCTCCCCCGGACTTACTTCTCACCGTCTCGGTGAGAAAGTAAAATCAAAGAGAAAGGCATGGCTCAAGAGAATGAAAAATAAGGGAATAAAAATGGTATGTACAAAGGATAAATGGTGGTACCTTGGAGTTAGAATTCATTGGGCTTTGTCCTCTTTATTCAAGCTTGTTTTGTGTCACTAGCTTGACAATGATAGGCTTGGGAGAGTTCCCAAGGGCGCGTTTAACGTCGCTAGCTTGACGGAGTTTCTACAACTCAAATACACAAAAACAAAACCAGAGAAAATTAAAAATAACAAGAAATAAAAATATGTGCAAGAGATACCTTTGGGAATGCCTCCCAAGAGCGCTTGTTTCACGTCTCTAACTTGACGTTGATGGAGATTTAGGCACTTGGGGGGGTCCGAGAGAGGAACTACAGTTGTTTCCTCAATCGGGACATCCACGAGATACGTCTTGCATCTTTGACCATTCACGGTGAATTCTCCCCCGGTCTTGTTCAACAACACAAGTGCACCATAGGGCTGGACTTCCTTGATTTGAAATGGACCCGACCTTACCCGAAAACAACTTCAAGCGTGAATTAAAGAGCAACACTTGATCACCCGCCTTGAAGTCTCTTTTCAAGATCTTCTTGTCATGAAAAGCCTTGGTTTTCTCCTTGTACATTCGAGAATTTTCATAGGCATCTTGGCGTATCTCCTCGAGCTCTTCCAATTGAATCAACCTTTTCTCGGAAGCCGTCTTCAAGTCAAAATTTAAGAACTTAGTAGCCCACAAAGCCTTGTACTCAAGCTCCACCGGTAGGTGACAAGATTTGCCATAGAGAAGATTGAATGGCGTTGTCCCAATGGGAGTCTTGTACGCAGTGCGGTATGCCCACAACGCATCATCCAATTTTTTAGCCCAATCTTTCCTTGTCTTTCCAACCGTCTTCTCTAAAATGGCCTTGATTTGTCGGTTAGAAACCTCAACTTGACCCGACGTTTGGGGATGGTAAGGCGATGCCACTTTGTGCTTTACCCCATGCTTTCTCATGAGATTCTGAAAAACCTTGTTGATAAAGTGGCTACCACCATCACTTATCACAACTCGTGGAACACCAAATCTTGGGAATATGATAGTCTTGAACAACTTAAGAACAACGTTGGTATCATTGGTAGGGCTTGCAATGGCTTCCACCCATTTTGAGACGTAGTCCACCGCCACTAAAATGTATTGGTTCCCATAAGAAGATGGGAATGGCCCCATGAAATCAATTCCCCACACATCAAAGATCTCAACCTCAAGAATTGGGTTTAATGGCATCTCATTTCTCTTACTTATGCTCCCTTTTCGTTGGCAAGCGTCACACCGTGTAACAAACTCATTGGAGTCCTTGAACATTGTAGGCCACCAAAATCCCGCTTGAAGAACCTTTGAAACCGTCTTGAATGTAGCGAAATGGCCTCCATGATTTGAACCATGGCAATGAAACAAAACACCGGGTACTTCCTCCTCCGGGATGCATCTCCTATAAATTCTATCCTTGCATTGCCTATAGAGATAAGGCTCATCCCAAAAAAAATGTGTGACATCCTTGTAGAACTTCTTCTTTTGGTACCCAAGAAGATTTGGTGGTTCTTTTCCACAAGCTAAGTAGTTTACCAAATCAGCATACCAAGGCTCTTTCACCTCTATAGCCTCAACCGCTAAAATCTCATCTAGCATCAAGTTCTCCTTGTGTAGAGCTCGGATAACATTCACATGTTCTTCGGGTAAGGAGTCATCAATGGGTACTTCATCTTCAATTCGCATCCTTGAGAGGTGATCCGCCACTCCATTCTCAATGCCTTTCTTATCAACTATCTCCATGTCGAACTCTTGTAGTAAGAGGATCCATCTCAAGAGGCGTGGTTTGGCATCTTTCTTCGACATGAGATATCTCAAAGCCGCGTGATCAGTGTGCACTATGACTTTAGAGCCCACCAAATAGGATCAAAAAATTTCAAAAGCATACACAATGGCAAGGATCTCTTTTTCCGTCGTCGCATACTTCATTTGGGCATCATCCAAAGTGCGACTAGCATAGTAGATCACATGGAGCTTCTTGTCTTTCTTTTGACCCAAAACTGCTCCAACAGCGTAGTCACTAGCGTCACACATCATCTCAAATGGATAATCCCAATCCGGTGGTTGAAGAACGGGTGCACTAACCAAAGCCTCTTTCAACTTCAAGAAGGCTTCATGACATTCTTGATCAAAAACAAAGGCTATCTCTTTGCACAAAAGCCTTGTCAATGGTCTAGCAATTTTGGAGAAATCCTTGATGAACCTCCTATAGAACCCGGCATGACCCAAGAAGCTTCTTATACCCTTTACCGATGTAGGTGGTTGCAAATTCACCATCACTTCGATCTTGGCTTTATCGACCTTAATGCCCTTCTTTGAAATTTTGTGCCCAAGTACAATACCGTCTTGTACCATGAAATGACACTTCTCCCAATTTAGAACAAGGTTGGTGTCTTCGCATCTTTGTAGAACCCTACACAAATTCAAAAGACAAGAGGCAAACGAACCACCATACACGGAAAAGTCATCCATAAATACTTCCATTATATCCTCCGTGTAATCCGAGAAGATCGACATCATACACCTTTCAAAAGTCGCGGGTGCATTACACAAGCCAAATGGCATCCTTCGATATGCAAAGGTGCCATAAGGACAAGTGAAAGTCGTCTTCTCTTGATCTTGAGGATGTATTGGGATTTGAAAGAATCCCGAATAACCATCAAGAAAGCAATAGTAGGAATGGTTAGCCAATCTCTCAAGCATTTGATCAATATAAGGCAATGGACAATGATCTTTTCGTGTAGAAGCACTCAATTTCTGATAGTCAATGCACATTCTAAGGCCGGTTGTTGTTCTAGTTGGAATCATTTCATTTTTCTCATTCCTAACAACGGTTACTCCACCTTTCTTTGGAACTACATGAACCGGAGAACCCCATGGGCTATCCGAAATAGCATAGATTATATCCCCGCCTTAAGTAGTTTCAAAACTTCTTTCTTGACTACTTCTTTCAAATTTGGGTTAAGCCTTCTTTGATGCTCAATTGATGATTTAAATTCATCTTCAAGATAGATTCTATGCATGCACAAAGATGGAGCAATTCCCTTAATATGGTCCAATGAATAACCTATGGCTTTCCTATACTTTCTAAGTTCTTTCAAAAGCATGGAAGTTTCTTCATCGGTTAATTGATCATTGATTATCACGGGATAAGTAGAATTGGGTCCAAGAAATGCGTACCTTAGCCCAAGTGGTAGAGGTTTGAGTTCTAATTGAGGCGCCTTGAGCTCACTCCACATGTCCTCCTCGCTAGACTTACCATTGCTAGCATCTTCTTTAATCTCCTTGCTCTCTTCATCATCAATCAACTCCAAGAAGCAAGTGTTCCCCTCCAAAGGCTTATGGTAGTCTAGAAGTCGTTCATACCCAATAGCATCTTCATTAATGATTCCACACTCCTTATTATCCATGGTAAGAGCAACTCCCAAAGGGTCTTCCATACTCAACTCTTCAAGATACTCATCCGCCATCTCGTCCAAAAGCTCGATATAGAAGATTTTACCCTCGATGGTGGGTTTCTTTGCCATCTTCTCTACGTTGAATGTCAAAACGAATTGTCCCAATTGGAGGTTAATCAACCCCTTTTTCACATCAATGATTTTACCGGCGATAGCCAAGAAAGGCCTCCCGAGAATGATGGGATCGGTTGGTTCTTCATCCATTTCAAGCACAACAAAGTCCCTGGGGACAATGAAATTTCCCACCTTAAGTGGCACATCCTCAATCACACCAATTGGAAAACAAAGAGATCTATCCGCTAGGACCAAGGTGATCCTTGTATTCTTGTAGTTTGTGAATCCCAACCTCTTTGAAACCGTAAGAGGCATTAAACTCACACTCGCACCAAGATCCACCAAGCACCTTGGGAAAATCAATGGACCTAAGGAGCACGGCAAGGTGAAACTCCCGGGGTCTTCAAGATTTTTGCATGCGTTTCCTTGGATGATAGCACTACACTCGTGGTTTACCGCAACCATGGCATGCTCAAGCAACTTTCTCTTAGCAACCGTGTCCTTGAAAAGCTTAGCATAAACCGGACAATCTATCATCAAGTCTATGATTGGGATAGTTACCGTAACCGGTCCCATTAGCTCTTGGAACTTGTCAAGTTTCTTACCAAGGATCTTCCTCTTGAATCTTCCCGGAAATGGAAGTTTTGGTTCATAAGGTGGAGGCACAAATGGAGTCTTCTCTTTGAAAATCTCCTTAGACTTCCCTTGTGGCTCCTTTTCTTCATCAATGAGAATGGGTTCACTAGGAGTCACCTTTTCTACATCTTCTTTCTCAATACCAACTTCCATTTCTTGGTTCTTTTCAAGCCCATCAACCTTTTTCTTCTTGGGAAGGGGTGGTCTTGTATCAAATTTCTTACCACTCCTTAGCATTAGAGCTCCACAAAACTCTCTTGGGTTTGCTTCGGGTTTACCCGGTAGTGTTCCAACGGGTATCTTTGAAGTTGAAGCAACTTGAGCGATTTGATTGTCCAAGGTTTTCATGTGAGTAGAAAGATGCTCAAACTTTGCGTTTAGGTCATTGTAAGCACTATCCACTTTGTTGTGGATCTCCGTCATCTTCTTGCTCAACTCAATAGCTCCTTTCCCTTGTCCTTCTAGGATTTTTTTAAGAAGGAGCTTTGTCTCATCATCCTTTGTTTGTGGTGAGGACGAACTACCTTGTCTTGGTAGTTTTGATTTCCTTGTGGTTGGAAACCTTGTTGTTGGGGAATAAAAGGATCTCTTGGTTGAAAATTCCCTTGTTGTTGGAATTGGGGTCTCACGAAGCCTTGTTGTGGGATAAAGCCTTGTTGCTTGTGTTGAGGATATATTTGATCTTGAGAATTCTCGACATTGGTGCTTCTATAGGAGAGATTTGGGTGGTTTCTATAGTTGGGGTTGAAACCCCTTTGTTGGTTGTTGTATCCTCCTTGCATGTAGCTAACCTTCTCTTGCCCTTCTTGGAAAGCCTCTACACCTTTGTCTTGATTCCCGTCAAACTCCCCAACATAATTCATGGCCTTTTGGGTTGACATGATGAACTTGTCCAATTTGTCGTTCATCTCCTTGAATCTCACATCATCATTTTTTGGTTCTCTTAAGGTTCGGTCATACTCACGTCCATAGCTTTGGTCGCTTTGCGCTAGGTTCTCTACCAATTTTTCTCCTTGCTCTATAGTGAAGTTTGCAAAGTCCCCATTACTCGCGGTGTTCAATGCGATGTAGTACTTTTCATGAACTCCCCGGTGGAATATTCCTAAGAGAGCTTCCTTAGACACCCCATGGTGAGGGCAAGACCTTGTGTACCCCTTTAGACGCTCCTAAGCCTCATACAATGACTCATTTCCCCTTGTTTGAAAGTCGAAATGTCATTTCGAATCTTAGCCGTCCGTTGGTTCGAGAAGAACTTAGAGAGAAACCGCTTCTTGCATTCTTCCCATGTGGTGATTGAAGTTGTGACAACACTCTTTTCCCATTGGGAGGCTTTATCTCCTAGAGAGAAAGGGAAAAGAGTCAATTTGATGACGTCCTCGGGGACTCCATTCATCTTTACCATAGCGCAAAGGCGCTCAAAGTTGTCTACATGCTCGATTGGGTGCTCCATGGGCAAACCGAAAAAGCGATTGTTTTGCACCATATTTATCAAGCTTGACTTGATCTCCCAATTATTGTTTCCGCATGGAAGAGCTCTAATTCTCATCCTTTCTCCATTAGTAATCGGTTCATCAAAGTCACCAATTCTCCTTGCATCTGGAAGTGGATGCACGGGAATCCTACCTCTCGCGTTCCCAAGTCCCACTCCTTGAGCCTCATCTTCTCGATCATTTCTCGGCTCCATATCTAGCCGCCTTAAATGGTCTAGGCATTCGCGTTCTCACCTTGCTTCTCTAGCTGTTTCTCTCTCCAAACGTCGAATGTCAACAATGAGTGGTTGAAGATTTGTCGGTCCCTAACTCCTTGTGTTCATACACCTTTGGAACAAATGAGAAACAAGTGAGAAAAATTAGTAACAAATGAAAAACAAAAACTTAGTCTCAATCGAAGACCAAATCCTAATGGCTAATGCACAATCTCCCCGGCAACGGCGCCAAATTTGATGTGTGTCAAATTGTATTTGTACCTAGACTTAGCTAGCAACACACACTAGTTGTTGCAGCATAGCATAGGGTCGAACCAAGGGAGATTGGAGTAGTTACACTAAGAATCCAAGTATTCGAATAAGCTAAGCAATTTGAGGTTGTGTTTTGGACTTTAAAAGTCCTAATTCCAAAACTAAGTGAAACAAACGAAATTATAATGCAAATGGAAGGAAAACCAAACCAAATAAGTAAACAAGCACTAAACAAGAGCAAAGCAAGAGAATTTGAGCATAAACAAAATCAAAATGCAAAAGTCAATAAGAAGTCAACCAACAAGAACTTGATCAAATATGGAAACCATGGGCCTTGGGCAAAGCATTTGACTTGGGATGTGTGGGAGTCGAAATCAACACAATTAGATTTGTCGGAGGTTTGTTAAGGGGGATGAAATTTCTGCGGATGAACCACGAATGGAGAGATCCAAAGATGGTTTTTATTAAGCTGTGTCGAAAAGCTTTCGTACAAGAGTTTGAGAGCAAAAAAGTCTAGGGTTTTTTGCTAAGTAAATTGCGGATCCCTTTTTCAAGGGATGTACATAGATATATATATAGTCGTTTGAGTTGGCTAGGTCAATCCCCAAGGGATTAGGAAAACTTCCTAAGCCTTCGGGATTAGGAAAACTTCCTAATCCTTCAGGATTTCTGTTTTAGCAAGTCGGCTCGGCTTCGTGGGCCTTTGATCCATCGCGGGCCGAAGATGGGCTTGTCGTCCTTGTATAGAAATGACTTAGGCCGCGGCATCTTCCAGCTTCGTATTAAAATAACTTCGGCCATGTCGTCTTCTGTCTTCGTATAGAAATGGCTTCGGCCGCGTCGTCTTCCAGCTTCGTATAAAAATGACTTTGGCCAGACAGCTTCGTATAAAAATGACTTCGGCCAGACAGCTTCGTATGACTTCGGCCAGACAGTTTCGTATGACTTCGACTTCGGCCGAACAGTTTCGTATGGTTTTGACTTCGGCCAAGCAGTCTCGTATGATTTTGACTTCGGCCAAGCAGTCTCGTATGATTTTGACTTCGGCCAAGTAATCTCGTATGATTTTGACTTCGGCCAAGCAGTCTCGTATGATTTTGACTTCGACCAAGCTATCTTCGTATAGAAATGACTTCGGCCGAAACAAGCTCGTGTCGTGCCTAAATGACGCGTGGCCGAAGTGGAGCGTGGCCGAAGCCATGGGTCGTGTTGGGGTCAGTTTTCACCCCATCGAGATCAACTGCTAAAAACGCTAAGTATGGGAAAAAGCCTAGGCGACGAGCTAAAACATTAGAAGACGAGCCAAACTTGGCTCGGTAGCAAAGAAGGAGTAATGACGAGCCAACATCTTGGCTAGGCAGCAGGAAGAAGTAGTGACGAGCCAAACTTGGCTCGGCGACAATGCAGCAAGAAGTAATGACGAGCCAACATCTTGGCTAGGCAGCAGGAAGAAGCAGTGACGAGCCAAACTTGGCTCGGCGATAATGCAGCAAGGAGTAATGACGAGCCAACATCTTGGCTAGGCAGCAAGAAGAAGCAGTGACGAGCCAAACTTGGCTCGGCGACAATGCAGCATGGAGAAATGGTGACGAGCCAACATCTTGGCTCGGTAGCAAGGAGTAATGACGAGCCAACATCTTGGCTCGGTAGCAAGGAGTAATGACGAGCCAACATCTTGGCTAGGCAGCAGGAAGAAGCAGTGACGAGCCAAACTTGGCTCGGCGACAATGCAGCATGGAGAAATGGTGGCCAACATCTTGGCTCGGTAGCAAGGAGTAATGACGAGCCAACATCTTGGCTCGGTAGCAAGGAGTAATGACGAGCGAACATCTTGGCTAGGCAGCAGGAAGAAGCAGTGACGAGCCAAACTTGGCTCGGCGACAATGCAGCAAGGAGAAAGAAGTGACAAGCCAACATCTTGGCTAGGCAATGGAAGTAGTAGGAGACGAGCCAAACCTGGCTCAGCAACATGTTGGCAAACCAACGAACGGTGACGAGCCAACATGTCGGCAAACCAACGAACGGTGACGAGCCGACATATTGGCAGACCAACTTCCTGGCTTGGTATCAAGGGAAGTCAGGCGACGAGCCAACTATTTGGCTCGGAATTGGGAGAAGCAGGTGAGACAAACGACGAGCCAGCTCGCCAATGACCCAGCGAAGTAACGAGCCCAATATCTTAGCATGTCCAAGACAACGAGTCGTAAGAGATTGGTGGGCCGAGGCGATGAGGCATAGAGAAGCCCATGAAAATCATAGAGGAAATTCCGAAGAATAAGGAAGTTTTCCTTTCTCGTTTAGAAAGAAACCTAGCCGACCTATTGGTGTATAAATAGACAATGTACCTCTTTGAAAAGGGGATCCGAAAAATTGACCTAGCTAAACGCTTATTACTTTAAAAACAGCTTTCGAAACAGCTTGAATAAGATCTCGATCTTTGGATCTCAGTTTCTTGGTTTCTTTACATAGAAGTTTGTCGAATCCCTAAATCTCTTTACAAGTTTTAGTTGTGCGAGTTTCGACTCCCACAATTTGGCGCCGTCTGAGGGGATTTTCTCAAACTTTCTGACACCTTATAACCACTTAATACGAGATATGAAGCGATGACTACCGATGGAGACCGAAGCGGTGACGATGCAAGCAACACCTGCGTCGATCCTCCTAGGACAGGAACCAATCTGCCTCCAGCGAACACGGAAGGCACCACAGAAACTTTAACAGAATTGAAAAACATGATGACCGCGTTGCTGAAGAAGGCCGAGGAGCAAGACAAGCTGAACAGCTCGCTAATAGAGAGAATTGAGTCACTGGTAACCGATAGCCGAGCCAGAAACTTACGATCTGGAGGAGTCGGCTCAACTATGAACCCACCTATTAGCGGAATAACCAGGCGGCTTGGCCTAAACCCGACGGCCCTGGATTTTTCAACACCACGCGACGCACCAAGGACCTTGGGAGGGTTACCACCGCCACATCCAACAAATGAGCAGGCACCCGCGGTGATAAGATCAAATATCACCGAGCTACCCCGGCTGACCCAAGGCGCAAGAGGAACCAGGGATGGATATGACCTACGCACCGACGTTGGATCGGCTACAGCAATCATTCTTGACGAAGAAGGAAACCACAACGCAGAAAATCTCGCTGACGAGAGGTTCGCACCAGAAATAACGGAACCCCGAGCCAGCAAAGGTGATATTAACCTAAACCGAGCCAGGAATTCGGCAGAGGAAGAGGAAAATCTCCTCTGGGTCCAACGAGCGCAGTTTGCTGATGAACCAAGAACGACGAGCCGAGCCCAGAGGGAAGAGTTGGACGAAATCCGAGCCTCACTGATTCGAGCCACTGCTGAGATGAAAGCCGTCCGATCCCAGGTGCACAAGGCAACCAGTAAAGTCCCCGAGATTGACCGCGTATTAGAAGAAGCACACAATACACCGTTTACAGCCCGAATTACCAAGGCAAGGATCTTCGACCCAGGAAAGATCAAAGTCCCAATCTACGAAGGGACAACCGACCCAAAGGAACACATAACGGCGTTTATCATAGCAATGGGTCGAGCCAATTTTAGAGAAAAAGAGAGAGATGCTGGTTTCTGCTTGGTATTTGTGGAACATCTAAAGGGTGCAGCCCTCCAATGGTTTTCAAGATTAGAGCGGAACTCCATTGATGATTTCCAGCAGCTGTCTGCCGCCTTCTTGAAGCATTACTCCATGTTTATGGATCGAGGGGCCTCAGATGCCGACCTATGGACATTAACTCAAGGGCCTACAGAGACATTGCGAAGCTTTATAGGGAGATTCAAAGCAGTAATGTCAAAAGTGGAAGGCGTAAGCGACAAGGCCGCTGTGCTCGCGTTAAAAAGGGCTCTGTGGTACGAATCCGAATTCCGAAAAGAGATTGCTCTAAACACGCCACTATCAATTCAGGATGCACTGCACCGAGCCTCAGATTTCATAGTCAATGAAGAAGAGATGAAGATTTTGTCTCAGAAGTATGGAGCCGCCAAAGCGACGAACCATTCTTTCCAAATCCCGAGCCAACCTCCTCAAAAGAAGAATACTCAAGGGAACGGGTATGTACACCATGAGAAACCTAACTTTGGAGGAGCCCACAACTATCAGGTGGGAACGGGCTGAGGCAAAGCACCCTGGAACACCTGGACACGAAGTCAAAGTTTGTACGACGAAAAAGCCTACTGCGAATTTCATCACATGCACGGTCATTCGACTACCAACTGCCGAACCTTGGGAATGAAGCTCGCGGCAAAGCTGGTAGCCGGAGAACTCGGTAGCGCAGTCAGCTTAAAAGACTTCGAGCAAGAAGGCGAAAAAGATCAGCCGAACCAGACAAGGCAAAATGATGATACACCCAAGCGAGGAAGACGAGATGACGAGGCGACGCAGTCAGGTTCTCGAAGAAGAATAAATATGATAATGGGAGGATCACAGTACTGCTCGGACACGGTGTCTTCAATCAAAGCTTTCCAGCGGCGAGCCGATGCGAGTGTAAACTGGTCAGCACCCTCCAAACTTCCCAACGATGTTATCTCGTTCGAAGAAAGGGAAACCACCGGCATCGACAGACCACATAATGACCCCCTCGTGATAGAATTGATCGTCGATGATTGCGATGTCGCCCGAGTTCTGATAGACACAGGAAGCTCCGTAGATGTGATCTTCCGGGAGACTCTCAGAAGGATGAACATAGACCTGGACAAAATCACAGCCGCGCCGAAGCCTTTAACTAGATTCTCGGGAGAGACGACCATGACCCTTGGAACAATAAAACTCCCCGTCCGAGCTGAACAGGTGACCAAGATAGTGGAGTTTTCGGTTGCAGATCATCCTGCGATCTACAATGTGATCATGGGCACACCCTGGATAAACTCGATGCGAGCTGTACCATCGACCTATCACCTCTGCATCAAATTTCCGACCCCAAGGGGAATCAAAACAATTTGGGGAAACCAAAAGGAATCCCGCATATGTTTTCTAGCCGAACACAAACTTAGGAACCCCGTCACAGAGATCACCACCAGGAGAAAGAAGATGAAGACGGAGAGGGAACCCGAGAAGGAGTTGGCAAAACTCTTATAGCAATTATAGATCACGGAGGATCGCGAGAGGGAAAGCAAACCAACTTGCGACCCCGTCGTCTCGGTGAACATAGATGGCAATCACCCAGAACGCTGTGTCGAAATAGGGGCCGAGCTGAAAGATCCAATAAGGGGAGAGCTCATTTCTTTCCTTAAAAAGAACCTACACACCTTCGCGTGGGCAGCTGAAGATATGCCCGGCATCAGCATCAATGTAACGTGCCACGAGCTACACGTGGACCCAACCTTTAAACCCGTCAAACAGAAAAGGCGAAAACTTGGTCCAGACAGAGCACAAGCAGTGAATGACGAGGTGGAACGATTACTACGTGTGGGATCGATAGTCGAAGCTAAGTACCCAGACTGGCTCGCTAACCCTGTGGTGGTTAAGAAGAAAAATGGGAAATGGCGTGTATGCGTGGACTTCACCGACTTGAACAAAGCCTGCCCCAAAGACAGCTTTCCACTGCCGCATATTGATCGATTGGTGGAAGCGACAGCGGGCAACAAACTCCTCTCATTTATGGATGCTTTCTCCGGATACAACCAAATCCTAATGAACCCAGACGATCAAGAAAAGACGGCGTTCATCACAGACCGCAGGATATACTGCTACAAAGTCATGCCGTTCGGTCTAAAAAATGCTGGTGCCACTTACCAGCGATTAGTGAACCGAATGTTCGCTGGCCAACTGGGGAAGACAATGGAAGTTTACATAGACGACATGCTGGTGAAGTCTTTAGAGGAGGAGGATCACGTAACTCACCTGGAAGAATGTTTCAAGCAGCTGAATCTGCATAACATGAAGCTGAACCCAACCAAGTGCAGATTCGCGGTCACGTCTGGAGAATTCCTTGGATATCTGGTCACCCACCGCGGAATTGAAGCTAATCCGAAGCAGATTGATGCACTCATACAGATGGTGTCGCCGAAGACAAAATGCGAAGTCCAGAGGCTAACTGGACGGGTCACCGCGCTGAATCGTTTTATCTCTCGGTCAACTGATAAATGTTTGCCCTTCTACGATACGCTACGTGGGAACAAGAAGTTTGAATGGACAGAAAAATGCGAGCAGGTGTTTCAACAGCTTAAAGAGTATCTAGCCAGCCCTCCAGTACTTACGAAACCGGTAGAAGGCGAGCCACTGTTTCTATACACGGCCGTTTCGGCCACAGCGGTAAGTGGTGTACTCATCAGAGAAGAGCGCAGCGAGCAGAAGCCAATTTTCTATGTTAGTCAAACTCTCACCGACGCTGAAACACGGTATCCGCAGATGGAGAAGCTGGCATTGTCTGTGGTAATGTCCGCTCGAAAACTAAAACCATACTTCCAGTCACATTCAATTGTAGTTTTGACTACCTTCCCACTGCGATCCATCTTACATAGCACTAGCCAGTCTGGGAGATTGGCAAAGTGGGCTATAGAGCTGAGCGAATATGACATCGAATATCGAAGTAGAACCTGCGCTAAATCTCAAGTCCTAGCTGACTTTTTGATAGAACTCCCAGAAGAAGTAATAGAGGAGCCGGCTCCGAGCACAATATGGAGGCTTCACGCGGATAGATCATCATCAAAACAAGGGTCCGGAGTGGGAATACGGTTAACCTCTCCAACAGGCGAAATCCTTGAGCAGTCATTCCGCCTGGGTTTTCGTGCATCCAATAACGAAGCAGAATATGAAGCTTTGATAGCTGGAATGAGACTTGCTCTTGGACTCAAGGTTTCGCACATCCAAGCCTACTGCGATTCACAGCTGGTGGTCAACCAAGTTAGCGGCGAGTACACAGCCAGAGACGACCGAATGGAAGCCTATCTAAAGATTGTCAAAGGACTGGCTGCGCAGTTCGAAGAGTTCACATTAACACGGATACCACGTGGGGAGAATACTTCGGCAGATGCGCTAGCAGCACTCGCATCCACCTCCGATCCGGACCTGAAAAGAATAATCCCAGTGGAATTCATCAAAAACCCAAGTATCAACCTCTCTGGCACCGTGAACGCGGTCACTCGCTCTCAAACAGCCGTTCGAGCCGAAGGGGCGTCTGGGCTAAGTCTTGCACAAAAGGGCAGCACCGACACCACCACTCTAGACGACCAGAACATAACATCATCGGAGGAGAACAAGGTAATTGAGATAGAGGAAGAACCTGAAATTGCGCCTCCGACCGAAGGTGAAGTAGTGGACATGGAGGAAGATCCGCAACAAACAGAAATGGACTACGGATGCGACAAAGAATGGATGGGAGCAATTCGCGTATACATCATGGACGGCGAGACACCATCAGATAAGTGGGCTGCTAGAAAACTCAGAGCTCAAGCTGCTCGATATGTTCTCTTAGATGGAAACGTCTTCAAGTGGAGATTCTCAGGCCCGCTGATGGCCTGCGTCGAAGGCGCCAAAGCGAGAAACATCATGGAAGAGGTCCATAGTGGCTCATGTGGCAATCACTCCGGCGGAAGAGCCCTGGCAATCAAGATCAAGCGTCATGGGTACTATTGGCCAACGATGGTGAAGGACTGTGAAAAGTTCTCTGCCAGGTGCGAAAAATGCCAACGACATGCCCCAATGATTCATCAACCTACTGAGCTACTATCATCAATCTCAGCGCCCTACCCTTTCATGCGCTGGTCAATGGACATCGTCGGGCCTCTGCATAGGTCCAAACAAAAGAGGTTTTTGCTGGTTTTGACAGATTACTTCTCAAAATGGGTAGAAGCAGATTCTTACGCCAACATAAAGGATGCCCAAGTCAAAAATTTCGTCTGGAAAAATATCTTATGCCGACATGGAGTTCCTACGAAATTGTTACGGACAATGGCTCGCAATTTATCTCTACAAGGTTTGAAGCCTTCTGCGAAAAATGGAAGATACGACTCAGCAAGTCTACGCCACGCTACCCACAAGGGAATGGACAAGCAGAAGCAATAAACAAGACTATCCTGGATGGATTGAAGAAACGCCTTGATGCAAAGAAGGGACGCTGGGCAGATGAACTCGAAGGAGTATTATGGTCACACCGAACAACTCCACGACGTGCTACCGGAGAAACACCCTTTGCTCTTGTCCATGGTACCGAATGTGTCATCCCAGCCGAGGTCCAATTCCCTGGAGTCCGCCGCGGACTTCTTTCTGGGCAGGAAGGACGGAATCACCTCATGCTACTCGATGAGTTGGACCTGGTTAACGAACGAAGGGATCAGGCACTGGTTCGGATTCAAAATTATCAACAGGCAGCAGCTAAGTATTACAACACTAACATCAGAAGTCGTAAATTCAAAGAAGGTGATCTGGTTCTCCGCAAAGTTTTTCAGAACACGGCCGAAACAAACGCTGGCAAACTAGGAGCAAACTGGGAAGGACCCTACAGAATCGCCAAGCCAGTTCGGCCAGGAGTATACGAGCTCTCAAACATGTTTGATGTTCCGATACCAAGATCTTGGAACGCAATGCACCTAAAGAGGTATTACCACTAAATCATTTCACATGAACTACGGGACGACTTGATCCCTGAAAAGGGTACGTAGGCAGCTCATCTTCGGATGGGTTCAGTTGTCCCCCTCCTCAAAAAGGGGGGGAGTGGGTACGTATACACGTATACTCCCACACCTCGCATCATTCTTTAAAGGTAATAACTTCAAGTTATTCTAACACAATTCGTATCACTTAGTCTAAAACAAGTTATATCTTTACATCCTTCATGGATATTCTACACTTCGTCCGTTGCTGGCCACAACAGACGAACAACCACGTCCTTTATGGATTTTAACCATTATCTCTATACGGGATCAAAGGTTCTCAACACCCTCTTACGGGTATGAAAATGCGCTATACAAATTCCGGTTGGGTATATCCTAATCTAATATCCGAAAGGTATATCCCGGACGATATTCTTACAAGTTTATTTTTGAGAGGGACCCGTAAGTCGAAAACTCGCAAGTCTTAACACTCAAACTAAACTCTGAAACCCAGTAAACACCTCTTGGTACACTGGTCATAAACATCTCGGAAACATAATACTAGACCTAAAAAGTTAGTATGAGATTTTAAACATGCTTCACTGTCGAAAGAATGGGGATATAAGCCGGAACACCGCGAATCCTAAAACTAATGCCAAAGGGACTAACCATATCTTTTACTAAACAAAGATGGTTCGTAATATCACATCAAAAAGACCAACGAGAACATGGATAGATATTTTCAGCAAAAGTCTAGGATTACTTGAGCAAAACACAAATAGAAAAATCCAAACAGAGTTACGCTTAAGCAGTCACTACAAAAAGGTGGATAAAGCCATCCAGGCACCTGTTCTCAACAATACCGAACAAAGGGGAAAATTCTTAAGTTATAGAAAAATAAGAGGAAGATCATTGACGAAGATCCGGCTCGACAGGCTCCTCAGCGGCAAGATCGGCGATCCCCGGAGTGCCTACATTCGAGCCCGCAAAGTCCGCAACTCCGGCTGTCGCTGCTGCATTCTCTGTTGGCTCGCTTCCCAGGAGAGTGCCCGTGGAGTCTGAGGAAACAGGAGAAAGCGTTAGGTTTTTCTTCAGCTCGGCCTCTATCTTTTCGAACTCATCAGCCACCTCGGCAAGATCAGCTCTCCAGCCCGTCAGTTTGGCCACCTCGGAGTCGAGGGCAGGCGCATCCTCTTTCTGCAAAATTTCGAGCAACTGAAGGTTGCTGTCAACCTGGGCCAGATCGAGCTCTTTCTCCTTCGCCTCTCTCAGCTCGCCAACTTTCTTCTCAATCTCAGCAAGCCGTTCTTGAAGTCTCTCAGACATCTCCCGCCTCGCCGCTTTCTGCGCCTTCTTCACATCCGCCTCGTGCAAAGCTTTTACAGCAGTGAGTTGCCTCTTCAAGGATTCAATTTCGGCAGCCTTCTTCTGCTTGGAGCGATCTATTCTCATAGCCAAGTCACCGGCTTTGTTCCACTCTTCCTTAAGGAACGCCTTGTCCTTCTCGAGAGCTTCGATCCGAGCTGCAGCAGTCGCTAGCTCGCCCGTATGTTTGCCTTCCAGCTCGGCAACCCTGCTTCGAAGGAAAGATACATCCTTCTGGGCATCTTCGATTCGGCGTTTATCCTTTCTAATGTCGTGCTCGAACGCAGCGACAATCTTGTTGATAGACGCGACGAACTGATCATAAGAACAAACAGTTAGCTCTCAAGATTTGTTACTGAACCACAATTTATATACGAACTTACCTTGGTGCCTCGGAGCGACATATCAGTATACAGGTCGCCGTGGGTTTGGACATCGATGGGCGGCAGTCTATCACCCGAGCAGCGAACCTACGAGAAGAGAGTCGCTGAAGCTTCAGCGTCATTACAGATCGGTGCTGATCCTTCTTGACGAAATGACGCTGGTGTTGGCTCGGCGGGAATTGGATCGGCGGGCTTTTGTTTTTTTCTTTTTTGTTTTTCGGGCTCGGCAGCAGCGCGCTTCTTCTTGACGTCTTTGTGCTGGGCAAGCGCCGAGCTAGAAGGTCTGGTGGCGGGGACGATGGCAGAAACTGTTTCCCTATTTTCTGCATCAGCTGCAGGCGGTTCGGGAAGAAGCTGTTGTTCCACCTCGGTGACAGTCTGAGCAACTGGCTCGGCAATTAGATCTGCCGCGACAGTCGCCTTGTCGGCTCGGATGGCCGCCTCTTTTTCCACCCTCTCTTTCAGAGCTTGTTTATCGTGAAACGTCAGTCTCTTTCCCATTTTTCTCTTCGGAGGACTTGGTACTGAAGACTCAGACTCTGAGCTGTCGGACACTTCGACACCAACGAAAATAGCTCGGGCTTTCTCAACTCTCCTTAAGGAAAAGTGTTTCTCCCAATGACACTTCTTAGCAGCAAGCGTTCTCTGAAGCGAAAGCGTGTCCTCTGGGAACCGTGGAAGAATCTGCCGAACTGTAAAAAACAACAGAAAAAGAAGCGGTCAGCTCGCTGCAAAACAAAACCTTAGAAATCTCCTGAAGGGTCTACGGCTCGCCCACCAATATCTCCCCATTCTGACTTGACATAATTGATGCTTTCGGCTTCCACCGTAGCATCATTAATGGGAACAAAGAAGAAATGATGGCCCCAGTAACCATCCTTGCTTCGGAAGCCTTCGATTATTTTTCTTTGCTTCTTATTGGAGATGTAGTAGGCTCGGGAGTTCTTAATCTTTCGAAACTCGAGGAACTGCCGAAGATGGGAGATGCGAATAGTCGCATCACACTCATAGCTCCGAACCAGAATCCCGACTAAGTGACGCATCCCACGAGGCGTAATTTGGCTCGGCGCTAACCCATGTTTGTATAGAAATCGAAGGATCAAACTGGGGATCGGAAACCAGAGCAGGCAACCGTAGAAGAAACTCTCATAGAGAGTGAAATACCCAGGTGGTGGAGATTCGGCTCGGTCTGTTGAAGCTGAAACAATCAGATCTACGTCCTCCGAGATATTAAAACGATGCCTTAATGCCTCCAGAGACTCAGCAGTGCATAAGGACGAACCAGGGGGGTCGGGTCGTCTCTTGGGAGCTTTTTTCTTAGGCTTTCGCCTCGCCGATGTGCTAGCCTGGCAGCTCGCAAACAATCTTTCCAAGCGTATTTTCTCCGCCTCGTCAATAACGTATTCCGTCGGCTCGGCCTTGAATTCTGCAAGGGCTCTCTGAATTAAAGCTGCCTCGGCATCCGCCTCTGCATCAAATGCTTCGTCTATCAGAGATGGGACGACAATCTGCAGTTGACCCTGCGGAAAACTAGGCTCGGCTGGCTCGGAAGTCTCTGGGGATAAAACCATCTTGCGACCCAGCAGTGAAGCAGAAGTTGCCGAACCAATAGAATCTTCCAGCTCGGCGATATGAGACATTGAGGATTTTGGCTCGGCGATATAAGAACGAGGAATCTGGCTCGGAAACAAACTGAACACTTAGCAAAAATTTGGAAATAATTTTGGCTCGGAGACAGAGAAGATTGAAGATGGCTCAAGCGTCCTCCGTGGAAGTTTGAAGATGGCTCGGAAAATGCAAGATCTCGCCGGAAGAATTTGAAGGTGGATCGGAAAACACAAGAAGACGCCGAGCCACGTTTGAAGATTGGTCGGAAAATTCAATAGTGGCAGCGGCGGAACAGAAGAATCGATGAAACCCTAGCCAACTACTTAAACAAAAAAAAAATGAAAAGAGGAGAGAGAAGAGAGCTACCTGATTTTTTGGAAATGAAGAGAAGTGAGTTATGAGGAAGTGAGACGGAGATCTGAATATAAAGAAGCATGGAATTACAGCGCGTGACGCCACGCAGCCTCGGGAACATGCGAAACGCTTACGGTTCCCAATAAAGTTGTAATCATGATAAGAGATACTTCAAGACAACTTTGTTACCGAGCCAAAGGCAAATCACATGTTGGGTTGGTTCGGCAAACATATCAAAGGAGGATGGCTCGGCGAAATAGCAGTCCAAGGAATACAGCAAGATAACGAGCCAGAACAGTTCGGTCAAATGAATAACAACTTGGCTCGGCAGCGTGACAAAGGTGTCGGTTCGGCAAAATGGAAACGAATATATCACAGGCCGAAGTAGTTGGGAACGCAATTGAAGACGAATCAGCAGCACGTCGAGGGGTTTGGCTCGGCAATAAGATATTCCGGTGTTGGCTCGGACGTAAAACACCTTGGTAAAACTCAGTTTGGCTCGGCATGTATCGATGCCCGGATGGCAACTTCACTGCAGATTTGGCTCGGCAATCCAAAGAATGCTGATCTCGACTCTTCACCTCGGCACTATTACTAATAATACTGCCGAACTAGGGGGCTAACTGTTGGGGTCAGTTTTTACCCCATCGAGATCGACTGCTAAAAACACTAAGTATGGGAAAAAAGCCTAGGCGACGAGCTAAAACATTAGAAGACGAGCCAAACCTGGCTCGGTAGCAAAGGAGAAGAGAGGACGAGCCAAACTTGGCTCGGCGGCAAGGCAGCACGAAGAAGCAGTGACGAGCCAAACTTGGCTCGGCGATAATGCCGCATGGAGAAATGGTGACGAGCCAACACTTGGCTCGGTAGCAAGGAGTGGTGACGAGCCAACATCTTGGCTAGGCAGCAAGGAGAAAGAAGTGACGAGCCAACATCTTGGCTAGGCAGCAGGAAGAAGCAGTGACGAGCCAAACTTGGCTCGGCGACAATGCCGCGTGGAGAAATGGTGACGAGCCAACACTTGGCTCGGTAGCAAGGAGTGGTGACGAGCCAACATCTTGGCTAGGTAGCAAGGAGAAAGACGTGACGAGCCAACATCTTGGCTAGGCAGCAGGAAGAAGCAGTGACGAGCCAAACTTGGCTCGGCGACAATGCCGCGTGGAGAAATGGTGACGAGCCAACACTTGGCTCGGTAGCAAGGAGTGGTGACGAGCCAACATCTTGGCTAGGCAGCAAGGAGAAAGAAGTGACGAGCCAACATCTTGGCTAGGCAGCAGGAAGAAGTAGTGACGAGCCAAACTTGGCTCGGCGACAATGCCGCGTGGAGAAATGGTGACGAGCCAACACTTGGCTCGGTAGCAAGGAGTGGTGACGAGCCAACATCTTGGCTAGGTAGCAAGGAGAAAGAAGTGACGAGCCAACATCTTGGCTAGGCAGCAGGAAGAAGCAGTGACGAGCCAAACTTGGCTCGGCGACAATGCCGCGTGGAGAAATGGTGACGAGCCAACACTTGGCTCGGTAGCAAGGAGTGGTGACGAGCCAACATCTTGGCTAGGCAGCAAGGAGAAAGAAGTGACGAGCCAACATCTTGGCTAGGCAGCAGGAAGAAGTAGTGACGAGCCAAACTTGGCTCGGCGACAATGCCGCGTGGAGAAATGGTGACGAGCCAACACTTGGCTCGGTACCAAGGAGTGGTGACGAGCCAACATCTTGGCTAGGTAGCAAGGAGAAAGAAGTGACGAGCCAACATCTTGGCTAGGCAATGGAAGTAGTAGGAGACGAGCCAACCCTGGCTCAGCAACATGTTGGTAAACTAACGAACAGTGACGAGCCAACATGTCGGCAAACCAACGAATGGTGATGAGCCAACGTGTCGGCAAACCAACGAACGGTGACGAGCCGACATGTTGGCAGACCAACTTCCTGGCTTTGTATCAAGGAAAGTCAGGCGACGAGCCAACTATTTGGCTCGGAATTGGGATAAGCAGGTGAGACAAACGACGAGCCAGCTCGCCAATGACCCAGCGAAGCAACGAGCCCAATATCTTAACATGTCCAAGACAACGAGTCGTAAGAGATTGGTGGGCCGAGGCGATGAGGCAAAGAGAAGCCCATGAAAATCATAGAGGAAATTCCGAAGAATAAGGAAGTTTGCCTTTCTCGTTTAGGAAGAAACCTAGCCGACCTATTTGTGTATAAATAGACAATGTACCTTTTTGAAAAGAGGATCAAAAAATTGACCTAGCTAAACACTTATTACTTTACAAACAGCTTTCGAAACAGCTTGAATAAAATCTCCATCTTTGGATCTCAGTTTCTTGGTTTCTTTACATAGAAGTTTGTCGAATCCCTAAATCTCTTTACAAGTTTTGGTTGTGCGAGTTTCGACTCCCACAAGGGGCCTCAGATGCCGACCTATGGACATTAACTCAAGGGCCTACAGATACATTGCGAAGCTTTATAGGGAGATTCAAAGCAGTAATGTCAAAAGTGGAAGGCGTTAGCGACAAGGCCGCTGTGCTCGCTTTAAAAAGGGCTCTTTGGTACAAATCCGAATTCCGAAAAGAGATTGCTCTAAACACGCCACTATCAATTCAGGATGCACTGCACCGAGCCTCAGATTTCATAGTTAATGAAGAAGAGATGAAGATTTTGTCTCAGAAGTATGGAGCCGCCAAAGCGACAAACCGTTCTTTCCAAATCCCGAGCCAACCTCCTCATAAGAAGAATACTCAAGGGAACGGGTATGTACACCATGAGAAACCTAACTTTGGAGGAGCCCACAACTATCAGGTGGGAACGAGCCGAGGCAAAGCACCCTGGAACACCTGGACACGAAGTCAAAGTTCATACGACGAAAAAGCCTACTGCGAATTTCATCACATGCACGGTCATTCGACTGCCAACTGCCGAACCTTGGGAATGAAGCTTGCGGCAAAGCTGGTAGCCGGAGAACTCGGTAGCGCAGTCAGCTTAAAGGACTTCGAGCAAGAAAGCGAAAAAGATCAGCCGAACCAGATAAGTCAAAATGACGATGCACCCAAGCGAGGAAGACGAAATGACGAGGCAACGCAGTCAGGTTCTCGAAGAAGAATAAATATGATAATGGGTGGATCACAATACTGTTCGGACACAGTGTCTTCAATCAAAGCTTTCCAGCGGCGAGCCGATGCGAGTGTAAACTGGTCAGCACCCTCCAAACTTCCCAACGATGTTATCTCGTTCGAAGAAAGGGAAACCGCCGGCATCGACAGACCACATAATGACCCCCTCGTGAGAGAATTGATCGTTGATGATTGCGATGTCGCCCGAGTTCTGATAGACACAGGAAGCTCCGTAGATGTGATCTTCCGGGAGACTCTCAGAAGGATGAACATAGACCTGGACAAAATCACAGCCGCTCCGAAGCCTTTAATTGGATTCTCGGGAGAGACGACCATAACCCTTGGAACAATAAAACTCCCTGTCCGAGCTGAACAGGTAACCAAGATAGTGGAGTTTTCGGTTGCAGATCATCCTGCGATCTACAATGTGATCATGGGCACACCCTGGATAAATTCGATGCGAGCTGTACCATCGACTTATCACCTCTGCATCAAATTTCCGACCCCTGGGGGAATCAAGACAATTTGGGGAAACCAAAAGGAATCCCGCATATGTTTTCTAGCCGAACATAAACTTAGGAACCCCATCACAGAGACCACCACCAGGAGAAAGAAGATGAAGACGGAGAGGGAACCCGAGAAGGAGTTGGCAAAACTCTTATAGCAATTACAGATCACGGAGGATCGCAAGAGGGAAAGCAAACCAACTTGCGACCCCGTCGTATCGGTGAACATAGATGGCCATCACCCAGAACGCTGTGTCGAAATAGGGGCCGAGCTGAAAGATCCAATAAGGGGAGAGCTGATTTCTTTCCTTAAAAAGAACCTACATACCTTCGCATGGGAAGCTGAAGATATGCCCGGCATCAGCATCAACATAACATGCCACGAGCTGCACGTGGACCCAACCTTTAAACCCGTCAAACAGAAAAGGCGAAAACTTGGTCCGGACAGAGCACAAGCAGTGAACGACGAGGTGGAACGATTACTACGAGTGGGATCAATAGTCGAAGCAAAGTACCCAGACTGGCTCGCTAACCCTGTGGTGGTTAAGAAGAAAAATGGGAAATGGCGTGTATGCGTGGACTTCACCGACTTGAATAAAGCCTGCCCCAAAGACAGCTTTCCACTGCCGCATATTGATCGATTGGTGGAAGCGACAGCAGGCAACAAACTCCTTTCATTTATGGACACATTCTCCGGATACAACCAAATCCTAATGAACCCAGACGATCAAGAGAAGACGGCGTTCATCACAGATCGCGGGATATACTGCTACAAAGTCATGCCGTTCGGTCTAAAAAATGCTGGAGCCACCTACCAGCGATTAGTAAACCGAATGTTCGCCGGCCAACTGGGGAAGACAATGGAAGTTTACATAGACGACATGCTGGTGAAGTCTTTAGAGGAGAAGGATCACGTAGCTCACCTGGAAGAATGTTTCGCGCAACTGAATCTGCATAACATGAAGCTGAACCCAACCAAGTGCAGATTCGCGGTCACGTCTGGAGAATTCCTTGGATATCTGGTCACCCACCGCGGAATTGAAGTTAATCCGAAGCAGATTGATGCACTCATACAGATGGTGTCGCCGAAGACGAAACGCGAAGTCCAGAGGCTAACTGGACGGGTCGCCGCGCTGAATCGTTTCATCTCTCGGTCAACTGATAAATGTTTGCCCTTCTACGATATGCTACGAGAGAACAAGAAGTTTGAATGGACAGAAAAATGCGAGCAGGCGTTTCAACAGCTTCAAGAGTACCTAGCCAGCCCTCCAGTACTTACGAAACCGGTAGAAGGCGAGCCACTGTTTCTATACACGGCCGTTTCGGCCACAGCGGTAAGTGGTGTACTCATTAGGGAAGAGCGCAGCGAGCAGAAGCCAATTTTCTATGTTAGTCAAACTCTCACCGATGCTGAAACACGGTATCCACAGATGGAGAAGCTGGCATTGTCTGTGGTAATGTCCGCTCGAAAACTGAGACCATACTTCCAATCACATTCAATTGTAGTTTTGACTACCTTCCCACTGCGATCCATCTTACATAGCCCTAGCCAATCTGGGAGATTGGCAAAGTGGGCTATAGAGCTGAGCGAATATGACATCGAATATCGAAGCAGATCCTGCGCTAAATCTCAAGTCCTAGCCGACTTTTTGATAGAACTCCCAGAAGAAGTAATAGAGGAGCCGGCTCCGAGCACAATATGGAGGCTTCACGCGGATGGATCATCATCAAAACAAGGGTCCGGAGTGGGAATACGGTTAACCTCTCCAACAGGCGAAATCCTTGAGCAGTCATTCCGCCTGGGTTTTCGTGCATCCAATAACGAAGCAGAATATGAAGCTTTGATAGCTGGAATGAGACTTGCTCTTGGACTCAAGGTTTCGCACATCCAAGCCTACTGCGATTCACAGCTGGTGGTCAACCAAGTTAGCGGCGAGTACACAGCCAGAGACGACCGAATGGAAGCCTATCTGAAGATTGTCAAAGGACTGGCTGCGCAGTTCGAAGAGTTCACATTAACACGGATACCACGCGGGGAGAATACTTCGGCAGATGCGCTAGCAGCACTCGCATCCACCTCCGATCCGGACCTGAAAAGAATAATCCCAGTGGAATTCATCAAAAACCCAAGTATCAGCCTCTCTGGCATCGTGAATGCGGTCACTCGCTCTCAAACAGCCGTTCGAGCCGAAGGAACGTCTGGGCTAAGTCTTGCACAAAAGGGCAGCACCGACACCACCACTCTAGACGACCAGAACATAACATCATCGGTGGAGGACAAGGTAATTGAGATAGAGGAAGAACCTGAAACTGCGCCTCCGACCGAAGGTGAAGTAGTATACATGGAGGAAGATCCGCAACAAACAGAAACGGACTACGGATGCGACAAAGAATGGATGGGAGCAATTTGCGTATACATCATGGACGGCGAGACACCATCAGATAAGTGGGCTGCTAGAAAACTCAGAGCTCAAGCTGCTCGATATGTTCTCTTAGATGGAAACGTCTTCAAGTGGAGATTCTCAGGCCCACTGATGGCTTGCGTCGAAGGCGCCGAAGCGAGAAACATCATGAAAGAGGTCCATAGTGGCTCGTGTGGCAACCACTCCGGTGGAAGAGCCCTGGCAATCAAGATCAAGCGTCATGGATACTATTGGCCAACAATGGTGAAGGACTGTGAAAAGTTCTCTGCCAGGTGCGAAAAATGCCAACGACATGCCCCAATGATTCATCAACCTACTGAGCTGCTATCATCAATCTCAGCGCCCTACCCTTTCATGCGCTGGTCAATGGACATCGTCGGGCCTCTGCATAGGTCCAAACAAAAGAGGTTTTTGCTGGTTTTGACAGATTACTTCTCAAAATGGGTAGAAGCAGATTCTTACGCCAACATAAAGGATGCCCAAGTCGAAAATTTCGCCTGGAAAAATATCTTATGCCGACATGGAGTTCCCTACGAAATTGTTACGGACAATGGCTCGCAATTTATCTCTACAAGGTTTGAAGCCTTCTGCGAAAAATGAAAGATACGACTCAGCAAGTCTACGCCACGCTACCCACAAGGGAATGGACAAGCAGAAGCAATAAACAAGACTATCCTGGATGGATTGAAGAAACGCCTTGATGCAAAGAAGGGACGCTGGGCAGATGAACTCGAAGGAGTATTATGGTCGCACCGAACAACTCCACGACGTGCTACCGGAGAAACACCCTTTGCTCTTGTCCATGGTACCGAATGTGTCATCCCAGCCGAGGTCCAATTCCCTGGAGTCCGCCGCGGACTTCTTTCTGGGCAGGAAAGACTGAATCACCTCATGCTACTCGATGAGTTGGACCTGGTTAACGAACGAAGGGATCAGGCACTGGTTCGGATTCAAAATTATCAACAGGCAGCAGCTAAGTATTACAACACTAACGTCAGAAGTCGTAAATTCAAAGAAGGTGATCTGGTTCTCCGCAAAGTTTTTCAGAACACGGCCGAAACAAACGCTGGCAAACTAGGAGCAAACTGGGAAGGACCCTACAGAATCGCCAAGGCAGTTCGGCCAGGAGTATACGAGCTCTCAAACATGTTTGATGTTCCGATACCAAGATCTTGGAACGCAATGCACCTAAAGAGGTATTACCACTAAATCATTTCACATGAACTACGGGACGACTTGATCCCTGAAAAGGGTACGTAGGCAGCTCATCTTCGGATGGGTTCAGTTGTCCCCCTCCTCAAAAAGGGGAGGAAGTGGGTACGTATACACGTATACTGCCACACCTCGCATCATTCTTTAAAGGTAATAACTTCAAGTTATTCTAACACAACTCGTGTCACTTAGTCTAAGACAAGTTACATCTTTACATCCTTCATGGATATTCTACGCTTCGTCCGTTGCTGGCCACAACAGACGAACAACCACGTCCTTTATGGATTTTAACCATTATCTCTATACGGGATCAAAGGTTCTCAACACCCTCTTACGGGTATGAAAGCACGCTATACAAACTCCGGTTGGGTATATCCTAATCTAATATCCGAAAGGTATATCCCGGACGATATTCTCACAAGTTTTTGATTGAGAGGGACCCGTAAGTCGAAAACTCGCAAGTCTTAACACTCAAACTAAACTCTGAAACCCAGTAAACACCTCTTGGTACACTGGTCATAAACATCTCGGAAACATAATACTAGACCTAAAAAGTTAGTACGAGATTTTTAAACATGCTTCACTGACGAAAGAATGGGGATATAAGCCGGAACATCGCGAATCCTAAAACTAACACCAAAGGGACTAACCATATCTTTTACTAAACAAAGATGGTTCGTAATATCACATCAAAAAGATAAACGAGAACATGGATAGATATTTTCAGCAAAAGTCTAGGATTACTTGAGCAAAACATAAATAGAAAAATCCAAACAGAATACGCTTACAAACAAGCAATCGCTACAAGAAGGTGGATAAAGCCATCCAGGCACTTAGGTCTCAACAATAACCAAACAAAAGAGAATTCTCGAGTTAAAAAGACACAAGGAGAAGGATTATCCGAGAGGATCTGGCTCGGAAGGTTTCTCAGCAGCGAGAGCAGAAATCCCAGGCGTATAAGCATTCGATCCGGAAAAATTTCCAACACCAAGGTTCGCCGCCGCGTTTTCCACTGGCTCGCTCCCTAGGAGAGTTCCCGTCGATTCTGAAGAAACAGGAGAAAGCGTCAGATCTTTCTTCAGCTCGGCTTCGATCTTTTCGAACTCATCAGCCGCCTCGGCCAGATCAGCTCTCCAGCCCGTTAGCTTCGCCACCTCGGAGTCAAGGGCAGGCGCATCCTCTTTCTGCAGAATCTCGAGCAACTGAAGATTGCTGTCAATCTGGGCCAGATCAAGCTCCTTCTCTTTCGCCTCTCTCAGCTCGTCCATCTTCTTTTCAATCTTAGCGAGCCATTCCTGGAATCTCTCGGACATCTCCCGCCTCACAGTTTTCTGCGCCTTCTTCACGTCTGCCTCGTGCAAAGCTTTTACAGCAGTGAGTTGCCTCTTCAAGGATTCAATTTCGGCAGCCTTCTTCTGCTTGGAGCGATCTATCCTCATAGCCAAGTTGCCGGCTTTGTTCCATTCTTCCTTAAGGAACGCCTTGTCCTTCTCGAGAGCTTTGATCCGAGCTGCAGCAGTCGCTAGCTCGCCCGCATGTTTGCCTTCCAGCTCGGCAACCCTGCTTCGAAGGAAAGATGCATCCTTCTGGGCATCTTCGATTCGGCGTTTATCCTTTCTAATGTCGTGCTCAAACGCAGCGACAATCTTGTTGATAGATGCGACGAACTGATCATAAGAACAAACAGTTAGCTCTCAAGATTTGTTACTAAACCACAATTTGTATACGAAGTTACCTTGGTGCCTCGGAGCGACATATCCGTATACAAGTCGCCGTGGGATAGGACATCAACGGGCGGCAGTCTATCACCCGAACAGCGAACCTGCGAGAAGAGAGTCGCTGAAGCTTCAGCGTCATTACAGATCGGTGCTGATCCTTCCTGACGAAATGACGCTGGTGTTGGCTCGGCGGGAATTGGATCGGCGGGCTTTTGTCTTTTTCTTTTTTGTTTCTCATTGGCCTTTTCCTTGTCAGGCTCGGCAACGGCACGCTTCTTGTTGGCATCTTTGTGCTGGGCAAGCGCCGAGCTAGAAGGCCTGGCGACAGGAATAATAGCGGAAGCCACTTCCCTCGCTTCGGCGTCAAGGGCTAATGGCTCGGAAGGAAGATTTGTCTTCGCTTCAGTCGCAGTTTGGCCAGGCACCTCGGCAACTGGCTCGGTGTTTTGTTCGGTTAAGTTCGTTGCTTCGTCAGCTCGGCTAGCTTCTTCCTGCTGCTTTTTCTCCTTCAATGCCTATTTGTCGCGAATTGTTAGTCTTTTTCCCATGCTTATTCTTGGAAGACTCTGCGAGGATGATTCAGACTCCGAACTGTCAGATACTTCCACACCGGCGAAAATGGCTCGGGCTTTCTCAACTCTCCTTAAGGAAAAGTGTTTCTCCCAATGACACTTCTTAGCAGCAAGCGTTCTCCGAAGCGAAAGCGTGTCCTCTGGGAACCGTGGAAGAATCTGCCGAACTGTAAAAAAAAAACCAGAAAAAGAAGTGGTCAGCTCGCTGCAAAACAAAACCTTAGAAATCTCCTGAAGGGTCTACGGCTCGCCCACCAATATCTCCCCATTCTGACTTGACATAATTGATGCTTTTGGCTTCCACCGTAGCATCGTTAATGGGAACAAAGAAGAAATAATGGCCCCAGTCACCATCCTTGCTTCGGAAGCCTTCGATTATTTTTCTTTGCTTCTTATTGGAGATGTAGTAGGCTCGGGAGTTCTTAATCTTTCGAAACTCGAGGAACTGCCGAAGATGGGAGATGCGAATAGTCGCATCACACTCATAGCTCCGAACCAGAATCCCGACTAAGTGACGCATCCCACTGGGCATAATCTGGCTCGGCGCTAACCCATGCTTGTATAGAAAGTGAATGATCAAGCTAGGAATCGGAAACCAGAGTAGACAACCGTAGAAGAAACTCTCGTAGAGAGTGAAATACCCAGGCGGTGCAGACTCAGCTCAGTCTGTTGAGGCTGGAACAATCAGATCTACGTCCTCCGAGATATTAAAATGATGCCTTAGTGCCTCCAAAGACTCAGCAGTGCATAAGGACGAACCAGGGGGGTCGGGTCGTCTCTTGGGAGCTTTTTTCTTAGGCTTTCGCCTCGCCGATGTGCTAGCCTGGCAGCTCGCAAACAATCTTTCCAAGCGTATTTTTTCCGCCTCGTCAATAACTTATTCCGTCGGCTCGGCCTTGAATTCTGCAAGGGCTCTCTGAATCAAGGCTGCCTCGTCATCCGCCTCTGCATCAAATGCTTCGTCTATCAGAGATGGGACAACAATCTGCAGTTGACCCTGTGGAAAACTAGGCTCGGCTGGCTCGGAAGACTCTGGAGATAAAACCATCTTGCGACCCAGCAGTGAAGCAGAAGTTGCCGAACCAATAGAGTCTTCCAGCTTGGCGATATGAGACATTGAGGATTTTGGCTCGGCGATATAAGAACGAGGAATCTGGCTCGGAAACAAACTGAACACTTAGCAAAAATTTGGAAATAATTTTGGCTCGGAGACAGAAGATCAAAACAGCAACGCGATACGAATAAGGACGGGTCGGAGAACTCAAGCGACCACCGTGGAAGTTTGAAGATGGCTCAGAAAATGCAAGATCTCGCCGGAAGAATTTGAAGGTGGATCGGAAAATACAAGAAGACGCCGAGCCACGTTTGAAGATGGGTCGGAAAATTCAATAGTGGCGGCGGCGGAACAGAAAAATCGATGAAACCCTAGCCGACTACTTAAACAAAAAAAAAATGAAAAGAGGAGAGAGAAGAGAGCTACCTGATTTTTCGGAAATGAAGAGAAGTGAGTTATGAGGAAGTGAGGCAAAGATCTGAATATAAAGAAGCATGGAATTACAGCGCGTGACGCCACACAGCCTCGGGAACAAGCGAAACGCTTACGGTTCACAATAAAGTTGTAATCATGATAAGAGATACTTCAAGAAAACTTTGTTACCAAGCCAAAGGCAAATCACATGTTGGGTTGGTTCGGCAAACATATCAAAGGAGGACGGCTCGGCGAAATAGCAGTCCAAGGAATACAGCAAGATAACGAGCCAGAACAGTTCGGTCAAATGAATAACAACTTGGCTCGGCAGACGAGGGGTTTGGCTCGGCAATAAGATATTCCAGTGTTGGCTCGGACGTAAAACACCTCGGTAACACTCAGTTTGGCTCGGCAGGTATCGATGCCCGGATGGCAACTTCACTGCAGATTTGGCTCGGCAATCCAAAGAATGCTGATCTCGATCCTAACTCTTCACCTCGGCACTATTACTAATAATACTGCCGAGCTGGGGGGCTAACTGTTGGGGTCAGTTTTCACCCCATCGAGATCAACTGCTAAAAACGCTAAGTATGGGAAAAAGCCTAGGCGACGAGCTAAAACATTAGAAGACGAGCCAAACTTGGCTCGGTAGCAAAGAAGGAGTAATGACGAGCCAACATCTTGGCTAGGCAGCAAGAAGAAGCAGTGACGAGCCAAACTTGGCTCGGCGACAATGCAGCAAGGAGTAATGACGAGCCAACATCTTGGCTAGGCAGCAGGAAGAAGCAGGGACGAGCCAAACTTGGCTCGGCGACAATGCAGCATGGAGAAATGGTGACGAGCCAACATCTTGGCTAGGCAGCAAGAAGAAGCAGTGACGAGCCAAACTTGGCTCGGCGACAATGCAGCATGGAGAAATGGTGACGAGCCAACATCTTGGCTCGGTAGCAAGGAGTAATGACGAGCCAACATCTTGGCTCGGTAGCAAGGAGTAATGACAAGCCAACATCTTGGCTAGGCAGCAGGAAGAAGCAGTGACGAGCCAAACTTGGCTCGGCGACAATGCAGCATGGAGAAATGGTGACGAGCCAACATCTTGGCTCGGTAGCAAGGAGTAATGAGGAGCCAACATCTTGGCTCGGTAGCAAGGAGTAATGACGAGCGAACATCTTGGCTAGGCAGCAGGAAGAAGCAGTGACGAGCCAAACTTGGCTCGGCGACAATGCAGCAAGGAGAAAGAAGTGACAAGCCAACATCTTGGCTAGGCAATGGAAGTAGTAGGAGACGAGCCAAACCTGGCTCAGCAACATGTTGGCAAACCAACGAACGGTGACGAGCCAACATGTCGGCAAACCAACGAACGGTGACGAGCCGACATATTGGCAGACCAACTTCCTGGCTTGGTATCAAGGGAAGTCAGGCGACGAGCCAACTATTTGGCTCGGAATTGGGAGAAGCAGGTGAGACAAACGACGAGCCAGCTCGCCAATGACCCAGCGAAGTAACGAGCCCAATATCTTAGCATGTCCAAGACAACGAGTCGTAAGAGATTGGTGGGCCGAGGCGATGAGGCAAAGAGAAGCCCATGAAAATCATAGAGGAAATTCCGAAGAATAAGGAAGTTTTCCTTTCTCGTTTAGGAAGAAACCTAGCCGACCTATTGGTGTATAAATAGACAATGTACCTCTTTGAAAAGGGGATCCGAAAAATTGACCTAGCTAAACGCTTATTACTTTAAAAACAGCTTTCGAAACAGCTTGAATAAGATCTCGATCTTTGGATCTCAGTTTCTTGGTTTCTTTACATAGAAGTTTGTCGAATCCCTAAATCTCTTTACAAGTTTTAGTTGTGCGAGTTTCGACTCCCACAGGTCGTTGCCGAAGCCGCGGATCGCGTTGGCCGAAGTTACCCATTTGGCCGAAGTCTTCGTATTGGCCGATGTGGCTGTGTTGGCCGAAGTCTCCGTGTTGGCTGAAGTGGCCGTGTTGGCCGAAGTGACCCATTTGGCCGAAGTGACCCATTTGGCCGAAGTCTCCGTATTGGCCGATGTGGCCGTATTGGCCGAAGTGACCCGTTTGGCCGAAGTCTCCGTATTGGCCGATGTGGCCGTATTGGCCGAAGTGACCTGTTTGGCCGAAGTGACCCATTTGGCCGAAGTCTTCGTATTGGCCGATGTGCCCGTATTGGCCGAAGTCTCCGTGTTGGCCGAAGTGTCCGTGTTGGCCGAAGTATCCGTGTTGGCCGAAGTGACCCATTTGGCCGAAGTCTTCGTATTGGCCAATGTGCTCGTATTGGCCGAAGTCTCCGTGTTAGCCGCAGTGGCCGTGTTGGCCGAAGTGACCCATTTGGCCGAAGTATCCGTATTGGCCGATGTGGCCGTATTGGCCGAAGTGACCCGTTTGGCCGAAGTCTCCATATTGGCCAATGTGGCCGTATTGGCCGAAGTGACCCATTTGGCCGAAGTCTTCGTATTGGCCGATGTGGCCGTATTGGCCGAAGTGACCCGTTTGGCCGAAGTGACCCGTTTGGCCAAAGTCTTCGTATTGGCCGAAGTCTCCAAGCTTGCCGAAGTCTCCAAGCTTGCCGAAATCTCCAAGATTGCCAAAGTCTCCGTGTTTGCCGAAGTCTCCGTGTTTTCCAAAGTCTCCAAGCTTGCCAAAGTCTCCGTGTTTGCCTAAGTCTCCAAGCTTGCCGAAGTCTCCGTGTTTGCCGAAGTCTCCAAGCTTGCCGAAGTCTCCGTGTTTGCCGAAGTCTCCAAGCTTGCCGAAATGGAGCAAAGCTTTGCCGATGTGAGTCAAAGATTGCCTAAGCGGAGACAAAGTTTGCCTAAGCGGAGACAAAGTTTGCCTAAGTGAAGACCAGGCCTTGCCGAAGTGACGACCAAGCTTGCCGAAGTCTCCATGCCGAAGTGACGACCAAGCTTGCCGAAGTCTCCAAGCCGAAGCGAAGCTTCCTTCAAGGCTTGCCTAAGCGGATACAAGGCTTGTCTAAGTGGAGCAAAGCTTGCCTAAGTGGAGCAAGGCTTGCCTAAGTCTCTCCCTTCTTTGCCGAAGTGGAGCAAAGCTTTGCCGATGTGAGCCAAAGCTTGCCTAAGTGAGCCAAAGCTTTGCCGAAGTGAGCCAAAGCTTTGCCGAAGCGGAGACAAGGCTTTGCCGAAATCTCTCCCTGCTTTGCTGAAGTCTCCCTGCCGAAGTGAAGCTTCCTTGGCCGAAAATGGAGCTGCTTTGGCCAGAATGGCCTCTCTTGTTCTTAAGTGGACTCGTACAGAAATGACTTAGGCACAATTTCGGCCTTGTCCGATTCTTCGTATTTTCATACTTAGCCATTTTCCCATTGATCACAGCTGGGTGGGTTTTGACCCCAACAGTTAGCCCCCCAGCTCGGCAGTTTCAGTGATGATAGTGCCGAGGTAGAGGAAGTCCAAGCTGGGATCAATGTGCCGTGTCGATTGGTACGAGCTGAGCTGACATGACGTTGAGTCCGTTGTTTTTGATGTCTACCAGGTTCTCTGTCTTCAGACTGATAATCTTTTTTCCAGTAGAAATTTCTTCATTCAACTGTGTTTTGGCCCGATTCCCAATGCATGATGACATCATCTTTTGCTTTATGAGCCTATATATGCTCCCCCTTCTCCTCATTTCCTCTTCACTTCTTCACTTCTCAAAAATCTCAAGGTAACTTCTCTCCTCCCTTCTCTCTCCTCCTCTTGAAGATTTTTTTTTTTTTTTTTAGGTTGTTTTGTTGTTTTTTTTTTGTCTCTGAAATTGTTTTCGGCTGGAGTCTTCTCTGCCGAAGTAATCTTTTGCCGAAGTGGTGCTCGGCCGAAATACTTTTTCGCCGAAGTGATTTCCTTTGCTGGGCGAAATGGAGAGTCCTTTCAACGTAAAAATCGAGATGGAGAATTGGAGTTCCGATTGTGTTAGGATTAGGCAAGACGCGAGCCTTCGGGTGTGTTCTTCAAAACGGCGAGTTTCTAAGGGCGGATACAAGCATGAGGCGCCTGATCCACCAGGATCCACTCTATCCACTGCTGAATCTTTGGAGACCCTCAGGCACCGCTTCAACATTTCCGAAGAAATTGACTTCATCCTTCCATCACCATCGGATCGGGCCAGTGAACCCCCAAAAGGGTTTTTTACCTTGCACGAGAGTTGTTTCTACATGTGCTTCATATGGTTCCCAATATCAGGGGTCATCCTTGGGTATCTGTGGAAGCATAGACTGGCTCTGGCGCAAATAACTCTGCGGGGAATTCGACACCTGGTTGGGATCGTGGTCCGCAGCTTCGAGTGTGGCGAAGAAGTCACCGTGGATGACTTGTTGAACCTGCTATCCTTCCGGACATTTTGCTCCAAGGATTCGCTTCTTTTCTCCCTTTCGAACAAAACTCACCGCAAAATTATCGGAGGATTCCCAAGTAAAGACAGATATTGGGAGGATTATTTCTTCTTTGTGCCCATCTCTGAGGCTTCAGTTGGTGCAGATTGGCTTACCAAAATTAGGACCACATGGAGAAAAATCGATAGCCGATCCATAGCTTTACGAGCTTTTCTGTCTTGTTGAACATGTCATGACTTTCCGCCTTATTCGTTGGTCTTGCAGTTCCTAATCCGCTTCCGACGTGTCCTCCGGACATAATTACGCTTTGTGAGACTCTAGCTTCCGGTGAGTGCGACTGGCAAGGAGATTTTACTCTTCAAAGAGTAGAGAGAGCGCGGGCACGATACTTTGGGTATTATTCTCCGAGTTCAACTCCTTCGTGTTCTTCTGGCAGTACGAAGAGAACCATGGGGAAAAGACCATCTGTTCGCGAAAGGATGGATGCCGAAAGCCGCGCCGCGATGGAGCATGCAGAGGTCGGCCGAACTGAGATTTCTGCGGAGCAGCTAAGTGCTGCCCTTGCTTTTCCCTCGGGTAACTCATTTGTTGAACCGTTGTGGGAGTCGAAACTCGCACAATCAAAAACTTGTAAAGAGATTTAGGGATTCGACAAACTTCTATGTAAAGAAACTAAGAAACTAAGATCCAAAGATGGAGATTTTATTCAAGCTGTTTTGAAAGCTGTTTGTAAAGTAATAAGTGTTTAGCTAGGTCAATTTTCGGATCCCTTCCTCAAAGGGGTACATGTCTTATTTATACAAGAACAAGTCGGCTAGGCCTGCTTCCTAAAGATATTTGGAAAACTTCCTTTCTCTGGCTCGGATGTGGGCTTCTTTCTTAGGCTCGTTATCTTGGCCCACCAGTCTCTTACGACTCGTTGTCTTGGACATGTTAAGATATTGGGCTCGTCGTCCCTCTCAATTCCGAGCCAGGTAGTTGGTTTGCCAACATGTTGGTTCATCATTTGTTTCTTCATGCTGCCGAGCCAAGTTTGGCTCGTAACCATTTCTCCCTGCCTAGCCAAGTTTGGCTCGTCGCCCTCTTTCTCCTTGCTACCGAGCCAAGTGTTGGCTCGTCTCCTGCTTCTTCCACTGCCTAGCCAAGTTTGGCTCGTCGCCATCTTTCTCCTTGCTACCGAGCCAAGTGTTGGCTCGTCTCCTGCTTCTTCCACTGCCTAGCCAAGTTTGGCTCGTCGCCATCTTTCTCCTTGCTACCGAGCCAAGTGTTGGCTCGTCTCCTGCTTCTTCCACTACCTAGCCAAGTTTGGCTCGTCACCATCTTTCTCCTTGCTACCGAGCCAAGTGTTGGCTCGTCACCATCTTCTTCCACTGCCTAGCCAAGTTTGGCTCGTCACCATCTTTCTCCTTGCTACCGAGCCAAGTGTTGGCTCGTCACCATCTTCTTCCACTGCCTAGCCAAGTTTGGCTCGTCACCATCTTTCTCCTTGCTACCGAGCCAAGTGTTGGCTCGTCACCATCTTTCTCCTTGCTACCGAGCCAAGTGTTGGCTCGTCTCCTGCTTATTCCACTGCCTAGCCAAGTTTGGCTCGTCACCATCCTTCTCCTTGCTACCGAGCCAAGTGTTGGCTCGTCTCCTGCTTCTTCCTGCCTAGCCAAGTTTGGCTCATCGCCTAGCCAAACATTGGCTCGTCATTGCTTGCTTCTGTCGCCGAGCCAAGAGTTTGTGCTTGCTTGGCTAGCATTTTCTCCATACTTAGTCCTGTCAGCAGTTGATCTCGACGAGGCGAAAACTGACCCCAACAGTTAGCCCCCCAGCTCGGTAGTATTATTAATAATAGTGACGAGGTGAGAAGTCAAGACCGAGATCAATTATCTTTGGGCTACCGAGCCAGATTTGTGGTGAAGTTGTCACCCGGGCATTGACACATGCCGAGCCAAACTGAGAGTTTTGCCGAGGTGTTTTATTTCCGAGCCAACACGGGAATGTCTTATCGCCAAGCCAACTCCTTGACATGCTGCCGAAGTGTTTTCAATTGCATTGCCGAGCCACTTTGGCATGTGAAATTTGTTTTTCATTGTGCCGAACCAACACCTTTATCATGTTGCCGAGCCAAATTATCACTAGTTTGACCGAGCTGCTTTGGCTCGTTATCTTGCTGTATTGCTTAGGTCGTTATTTCGCCGAGCCGTCTTCTTTTGATATGCTGCCGAACCAAGCTGTCATTTCTTTTTTTGGCTCGGCAGTATCGTTGGCTTGAAGTGTCTCTGTTCATGATTACAACTTTATTGGGAACCGTAAGCGTTTCGCATGTTCCCGAGGCTGCGTGGTGTCACGCGCTGTAATTTCATGCTTCTTTATATTCAAACCTTTGTCTCTCCTCATAACTCACTTCTCTTCATTTCCGAAAAATCAGGTAGCTCTCTTCTCTCTCCTCTTTTCTCTCTTTTTTGTTTTAAGTAGTTGGCTAGGTTTTCATCGATTCTTCTGTTTCGCCGCCGCCACTATTGATTTTTCCGATCCATCTTCAAGCGTGGCTCGGCGTCTCCTTACATTTTCCCATCCATCTTCAAACGCGTCCGGCGAGTATTTGAATTTTCCGATCCATCTTCATCCGGATCGAGTTATCCTCCTTGATCTTCCGTTTCCGAGCCAAAATTCTTCGCATTGAGTGTTTCCGAGCCAAAAAACTCTTCACTCTTTCTAAGTATCAGCTTTACTCCGAGCCAGAAAAATTGATGTCTCATATCACCGAGCTGGAAGATTCTATTGGTTCGACAACTTCTGCTTCACTGCTGGGTCGCAAGATGGTTTTATGTCCAGAGATTTCCGAGCCAGCCGAGCCTAGTTCTCCGCAGGGTCAACTTCAGGTTGTTGTCCCATCTCTGATAGACGAAGCATTTGATGCAGAGGCGGATGCCGAGGCAGCTTTGATTCAGAGAGCCCTTGCAGAATTCAAGGCCGAGCCGACGGAGTACGTTATTGACGAGGCGGAAAAAATACGCTTGGAAAGATTGTTTACGAGCCATCAAGCCAGTACGTCGACGAGGCGAAAAACCAAAAGGAAAACGCCCAAGAGACGACCTGACCCACCTGGTTCGACTTTGTGCACCGCTGAATCCTTGGAGGCACTAGGGCATCGATTTCATATTTTAGAAGATGTCGAACTGGTTATCCCTGCTCCAACTGACCGAGCCGAATCTCCGCCACCCGGGTATTTCACTCTCTATGAGAGTTTTTTCTACGGTTGTTTGCTCTGGTTTCCGATCCCTAGCTTGATCGTTCGCTTTCTATACAAGCATGGGTTAGCACCGAGCCAAATTATGCCTCGTGGGATGCGTCACCTAGTTGGGATTCTGGTTTGGAGCTATGAGTGTGACGTGACTGTTCGCATCTCCCACCTTCGGCAGTTTCTTGAGTTCCGAAAGATTAAGAACTCCCGAGCCTACTATATTTCCAACAAGAAGCAAAGGAAGATTATCGAAGGTTTCCGAAGCAAAGATGGAGATTGGGGGAACTATTTTTTCTTTGTTGGGGAACCATTGGTGGGCGAGCCGTAGACTTTTCAGGAGATTTGCTAATGTTTTTCTTTGTAGCGAGCTGACCACTGATGCATCTTCTCTGTTTTTGCAGTTCGGCAGATTCTCCCACGTTACCCAGAAGACACGCTCACGCTTCAGAACACACTTGCTGAGAGAAGGTGTCATTGGGAAAAACATTTTTCCCTAAAAAGAATCGAAAAAGCCCGAGCCACTTTCGCCGGTGTTGAAGTATCTGATAGCTCGGAGTCTGAATCTTTATTTCCAAGTCCTCCAAGAAAAAGCATGGGAAAAAGACTGACGATCCGTGATAAGCAGGCTCTGAAAGAAAAGGAAGAAAGGGAGGCAGCTAGCCGAGCCAACGAGGCAACTGCAGCAATTGAGCAAGCCACCGAGCCAGCTGCTGAAAAGGTTGGCGAAACTGAAACAGGAAAAGAGCCTCAAACTCTTGCCGAGCCTCCAACTACTGAAGTCGAGACCAGGGAGGTGTTTTCAGCTATTGTCCCGGTAGCCACGCCTTCTAGCTCGGCGATATCTCAACACCGATTGGGAGAGAAAAAGGCTTCCAGTAAACGCTCTGAACCGGACAAGGAGAAAACTCGGGAGAAGCAGGAGAAAAGAAAATGCCAAAAGCCTGCCGATCCAACCACTACCGAGCCGTTGCCGACGTTGTTTAGACAGGAGGAATCTGTGCCAGTGTGCAATGACGAGGCAGCCTCAGCAACTCTCTTCTCACAAGTACGTTGTTCGGGGGATAGGCTACCGCCTCTCGACGTGCTCTCTCATGGTGATCTATATGCCGATATGTCGCTCCGCGGCACCAAGGTATGTTTGGAGATCGTTCATTTCAGGGAATAACAAAAAGAAATGACTAAGTACTGACCTTTTCCTTTCTTCGATCAGTTTGTGGCATCCATCAACAAGATCGTCGCAGCCTTCGAACACGACATGCGAAAAGACAGGCACCGGGTCGAAGATGCCCGCAAGGATGCGACTTTCTTTCAGGAGAAGGTCACCGAGCTGGAGGGGAAACACGCAGCCGAACTGGCCACTACTTCAGCCCGGATTGACGCTCTTGAGAAGGAGAGGGCGTACCTCAAAGATGAGTGGGGAAAAACAGGTGATTTGGCCATGAGATTGGATCGTTCCAAGCAGAAGAAAGCTGCTGAAATCGAGTCCCTGAAGAGACAGCTCAAAGCCGTCAATGCTTTGCATGAGGCAAACGTCAAAAAATCCCAAAAAGCAGCGAGGCGAGAGATGTCGGGGAGGTTTCAGGAGCGGCTTGTTAAGATCGAGAAAAGCATTGACGAGCTGAAAGCGGCAAAGGAGAAAGAGCTTGATTTGGCCCAAGTTGACAGCAATCTTCAGCTGCTTGAGATTCTGCAGAAGGAGGATGCACCTGCTCTCGACTCCGAGGTGTCGAAGCTGACAGGATGGAGAGCTGACTTGGCCGACGCGGCGGATGAGTTCGAGAAGATTGAGGCCGAGCTGAAGAAAGACCTGATGCTTCGCCCGTTTCCTCAGAATCCACAAGCACTCTCCTGGGAACCGAGCCAACGGAGAATACGGCGGCAACGGCCGGAGTTGTAGATTTTGCAGGTTCGAATGTTGGCACACCGGGGATTGCCGACCTTGCCGCTGAGAAGCCTTCCGAGCCAGATCCTCTTGAATGATCCTTCTCCTTGTTTCTTTTTAACTCGAGAACTCTTTCTTTTGTTTGGTATTGTTGAGAACCAAGTGCCTGGATGGCTTTATCCACCTTCTTGTAGTAATTGTTTGTTTGTAAGCGTAACTCTGTTTGGATTTTTCTATTTATGTTTTGCTCAAGTAATCCTAGACTTTTGCTGAAAATATCTATCCATGTTCTCGTTTTTCTTTTTGATGTGATATTACGAACCATATTTGTTTAGTAAAAGATATGGTTAGTCCCTTTGGTGTCAGTTTTAGGGTTTGCGGTGTTCCGGCTTATATCCCCGTTCTTTCGACAGTGAAGCATGTTTAAAATCTCATACTAACTTTTTAGGTCTAGTATAATGTTTCAGAGATGTTTATGACCAGTGTACCAAGAGGCGTTTACTGGGTTTTAGAGTTTAGTTTGAGTGTTAAGACTTGCGAGTTCTCGACTTACGGGCCCCTCTCAAAGATAAACTTGTAAGAATATCGTCCAGGTATACCTTTCAGATATCAGATTAGGATATACCCAACCGAAATTTGTATAGCGCGCTTTCATACCCGTAAGAGGGTGTTGAGAACCTTTAATCCCGTATAGAGATAATGGTTAAAATCCATAAAGGATGTGGTTGTCCGTCTGTTGTGGCCAGCAACGGACGAGGTGATAAATATCCATGAAGGATGTAAAGATGTAACTTGTGTAGACTAAGTGACACGAGTTTACTTAGAAAAAATTTGAAGTTATTACCTTTAAAGAATGATGCGAGGTGTGGGAGTATACATGTATACGTACCCACTCCCCCCCTTTTTGAGGAGGGGGACAACTGAACTCGTCCGAAGACGAGCTGCCTACGTACCCTTTTCAGGGATGAAGTCGTCCCGTAGTTCATGTGAAGCGATTTAGTTGTAATACCTCCTTAGATGCATTGCGTTCCAAGATCTTGGTATCGGAACATCAAACATGTTTGAGAGCTCGTATACTCCTGGTCGAACTACCTTGGTGATCTTGTAGGGTCCTTCCCAGTTTGCTCCTAGTTTGCCAGCGTTTGTTTCGGCTGTGTTCTGAAAAACCTTGCGGAGAACCAGATCACCTTCTTTGAACTTGCGACTCCTGACGTTAGTGTTGTAATACTTGGTTGCTGCCTGTTGATAATTTTGAATCCGAACCGATCTCTTCGTTCGTTAACCAAGTCCAACTCATTGAGTAGCATGAGGTGGTTCAGTCCTTCCTGTCCAGAAAGAAGTCTGCGGCGGACGCCAGGACATTGGACCTCAGCTGGGATGACACATTCGGTACCATGGACAAGAGCAAAAGGTGTTTCTCCAGTGGCACGTCGCGGAGTGGTTCGGTGCGACCATAATACTCCTTCGAGTTCATCTGCCCAGCGTCCCTTCTTTGCATCAAGGCGTTTTTTCAATCCATCCAGGATGGTCTTGTTTACTGCCTCTGCTTGTCCATTCCCTTGTGGGTAGCGTGGCGTAGATTTTCTGAGTCGTATCTTCCATTTTTCGCAGAAGGCTTCAAACCTTGTAGAGATAAATTGCGAGCCGTTATCCGTAACAATTTCATAGGAAACTCCATGTCGGCATAAGATATTTTTCCAGACAAAATTTTCGACTTGGGCATCCTTTATGTTGGCGTAAGAATCTGCTTCTACCCATTTTGAGAAGTAATCTGTCAAAACCAGCAAAAACTTCTTTTGTTTGGACCTATGCAGAGGCCCGACGATGTCCATTGACCAGCGCATGAAAGGGTAGGGCGCTGAGATTGATGATAGCAGCTCCGTAGGTTGATGAATCATTGGGGCATGTCGTTGGCATTTTTCGCACCTGGCAGAGAACTTTTCACAGTCCTTCACCATCGTTGGCCAATAGTATCCATGACGCTTGATCTTGACCGCCAAGGCTCTTCCGCCGGAGTGATTGCCACACGAGCCACTATGGACCTCTTCCATGATGTTTCTCGCTTCGGCGCCTTCGACGCAAGCCATCAGTGGTCCTGAGAATCTCCACTTGAAGACGTTTTCATCTAGGAGAACATATCGAGCAGCTTGAGCTCTGAGTTTTCTAGCAGCCCACTTATCTGATGGTGTCTCGCCGTCCATGATGTATACGCGAATTGCTCCCATCCATTCTTTGTCGCATCCGTAGTCCGTTTCTGTTTGTTGCGGATCTTCCTCCATGTCCACTACTTCACCTTCGGCCGGAGGCGCAGTTTCAGGTTCTTCCTCTATCTCAATTACCTTGTCCTCCACCAATGATGTCATGTTCTGGTCGTCTAGATTGGTGGTGTCGGTGCTGCCCTTTTCTGCAAGGCTTAGCCCAGATATTCCTTCGGCTCGAACGGCTGTTTGAGAGTGAGTGGCCGCGTTCACGGTGCCAGAGAGGCTGATACTTGGGTTTTTGATGAATTCCACTGGGATTACTCTTTTCAAGTCCGGATCGGAGGTGGATGCGAGTGCTGCTAGCGCATCTGCCGAAGTATTCTCCCCGCGTGGTATCCGTGTTAATGTGAACTCTTCGAACTGCGCAGCCAGTCCTTTGACAATCTTTAGATAGGCTTCCATTCGGTCATCTCTGGCTGTGTACTCGCCGCTAACTTGGTTGACCACCAGCTGTGAATCGCAGTAGGCTTGGATGTGCGAAACCTTGAGTCCAAGAGCAAGTCTCATTCCAGCTATCAAAGCTTCATATTCTACTTCGTTATTGGATGCACAAAAACCCAGGCGGAATGACTGCTCGAGGATTTCGCCTGTTGGAGAGGTTAACCGTATTCCCACTCCGGATCCTTGTTTTGATGATGATCCATCCGCGTGAAGCCTCCATATTGTGCTCGGAGCCGGCTCCTCTATCACTTCTTCTGGGAGTTCTATCAAAAAGTCAGCTAGGACTTGAGATTTGGCGCAGGTTCTGCTTCGATATTCGATGTCATATTCGCTCAGCTCTATTGCCCACTTTGCCAATCTCCCAGTTTGGCTAGTGCTATGCAAGATGGATCACAGTGGGAAGGTAGTCAAAACTACAATCGAATGTGACTGGAAGTATGGTCTCAGTTTTCGAGCGGACATTACCACAGACAATGCCAGCTTCTCCATCTGTGGATACCGTGTTTCAGCGTCGGTGAGAGTTTGACTAACATAAAAAATTGGCTTATGCTCGCTGCGCTCTTCCCTGATGAGTACACCACTTACCGCTGTGGCCGAAACGGCCGTGTATAGAAATAGTGGTTCGCCTTCTACCGGTTTCGTAAGTACTGGAGGGCTGGCTAGGTACTCTTTCAGCTGTTGAAACGCCTGCTCGCATTTTTCTGTCCATTCAAACTTCTTGTTCCCACGTAGTGTATCGTAGAAAGGCAAACATTTATCAGTTGACCGAGAGATGAAACGATTCAGCGCGGCGACCCGTCCAGTTAGCCTCTGGACTTCGCGTTTTGTCTTCGGCGACACCATCTGTATGAGCGCATCAATCTGCTTCGGATTGGCTTCAATTCCACGGTGGGTGACCAGATATCCAAGGAATTCTCCAGATGTGACCGCGAATCTGCACTTGGTTGGGTTCAGCTTCATGTTATGCAGATTCAGTTGCTTGAAACATTCTTCCAGGTGAGTTACGTGATCCTCCTCCTCTAAAGACTTCACCAGCATGTCGTCTATGTAAACTTCCATTGTCTTCCCCAGTTGGCCAGCGAACATTCGGTTTACTAATCGCTGGTAGGTGGCTCCAGCATTTTTTAGACCGAACGGCATGACTTTGTAGCAGTATATCCTGCGGTCTGTGATGAACGCCGTCTTCTCTTGATCGTCTGGGTTCATTAGGATTTGGTTGTATCCGGAGAAGGCATCCATAAACGAGAGGAGTTTGTTGCCCGCTGTCGCTTCCACCAATCGATCAATATGCGGCAGTGGAAAGCTGTCTTTGGGGCAGGCTTTGTTCAAGTCGGTGAAGTCCACGCATACACGCCATTTCCCATTTTTCTTCTTAACCACCACAGGGTTAGCGAGCCAGTCTGGATACTTTGCTTCGACTATTGATCCCACACGTAGTAATCGTTCCACCTCGTCATTCACTGCTTGTGCTCTGTCCGGACCAAGTTTTTGCCTTTTCTGTTTGACGGGTTTAAAGGTTGGGTCCACGTGCAGCTCGTGGCACGTTATGTTGATGCTGATGCCGGGCATATCTTCAGCTTCCCATGCGAAGGTGTGTAGGTTCTTTTTAAGGAAAGAAATCAGCTCTCCCCTTATTGGATCTTTCAGCTCGGCCCCTATTTCGACACAGCGTTCTGGGTGATTGCCATCTATGTTCACCGAGACGACGGGGTCGCAAGTTGGTTTGCTTTCCCTCTCGCGATCCTCCGTGATCTGTAATTGCTATAAGAGTTTTGCCAACTCCTTCTCGGGTTCCCTGTCAGTCTTCATCTTCTTTCTCCTGGTGGTGGTTTCTGTGATGGGGTTCCTAAGTTTGTGTTCGGCTAGGAAACATATGCGGGATTCTTTTTGGTTTTCCCAAATTGTTTTGATTCCCCCAGGGGTCGGAAATTTGATGCAGAGGTGATAGGTCGATGGTACAGCTCGCATCGAGTTTATCCAGGGTGTGCCCATGATCACATTGTAGATCGCAGGATGATCTGCAACCGAAAACTCCACTATCTTGGTTACATGTTCAGCTCGGACAGGAAGTTTTATTGTTCCAAGGGTCATGGTCGTCTCTCCCGAGAATCCAGTTAAAGGCTTTGGCGCGGCTGTGATTTTGTCCAGGTCTATGTTCATCCTTCTGAGAGTCTCCCGGAAGATCACATCTACGGAGCTTCCTGTGTCTATCAGAACTCGGGCGACATCGCAATCATCAACGATCAATTCTATCACGAGGGGGTCGTTATGTGGTCGGTCGATGCCGGTGGATTCCCTTTCTTCGAACGAGATAACATCGTTGGGAAGTTTGGAGGGTGCTGACCAGTTTACACTCGCATCGGCTCGCCGCTGGAAAGCTTTGATTGAAGACACCGTGTCCGAACAGTATTGTGATCCACCCATTATCATATTTATTCTTCTTCGAGAACCTGACTGCGTCGCCTCGTCATCTGGTCTTCTTCGCTTGGGTGTATCATCATTTTGACTTATCTGGTTCGGCTGATCTTTTTCGCCTTCTTGCTCGAAGTCTTTTAAGCTGACTGCGCTACCGAGTTCTCCGGTTACCAGCTTTGCCGAAGCTTCATTCCCAAGGTTCGGCACTTGGCAGTTGAATGACCGTGCATGTGATGAAATCCGCAGTAAGCTTTTTCGTCGTACGAACTTTGACTCAGTGTCCAGGTGTTCCAGGGTGTTTTGCCTCGGCTCGTTCCCACCTGGTAGTTGTGGGCTCCTCCAAAATTAGGTTTCTCATGATGTACATACCCATTTCCTTGAATACTCTTCTTATGAGGAGGTTGGCTCGGGATTTGGAAAGAACGATTCGTCGCTTTGGCGGCTCCATACTTCTGAGACAAAACCTTCATCTCTTCTTCGTTGACTATGAAATCTGAGGCTCGGTGTAGTGCGTCCTGGATTGATAGTGGCGTGTTCAGAGCAATCTCTTTTCGGAATTTGGATTCGTACCACAGAGCCCTTTTTAAAGCGAGCACAGCGGCCTTGTTACTTACGTCTTCAACTTTTGACATCACTGCTTTGAATCTCCCTATGAAGCTTCGCAATGTCTCCGTAGGCCCTTGAGTCAATGTCCATAGGTCGGCATCTGAGGCTCCTCGATCCATAAACATGGAGTAATGCTTCAAGAAGGCGGCAGACAGCTGCTGGAAATCATCAATGGAGTTCCGCTCTAATCTTGAAAACCATTGGAGGGCTGCACCCTTTAGATGTTCCACAAATACCAAGCAGAAACCGGCATCTCTCTCCTTTTCTTTAAAATTGGCTCGGCCCATTGCAATGATAAATGCCGTTATGTATTCCTTTGGGTCAGTTGTCCCTTCGTAGACTGGGACTTTGATCTTTCTTGGGTCGGAGACCCTTGCCTTGGTAATTCGGACTGTAAACGGTGTATTGTGCGCTTCTTCCAATACGCGGTCAATCTCTGGGACTTTACTGGTGGCCTTGTGCACCTAGGATCGGACGACTTTCATCTCAGCAGTGGCTCGAATCAACGAGGCTCGGATTTCGTCCAACTCTTCCCTCTGGGCTCGGCTCGTCGTTCTTGGTTCATCAGCAAACTGCTCTCGTCGGACCCAGAGGAGATTTTCCTCTTCCTCAGCCGAATTCCTGGCTCGGTTTAGGTTAATATCGCCTTCGCTGGCTTGCGGTTATGTTATTTCTGGTGCGAGCCCCTCGTCAGCAAGATTTTCTGCATTGTGGTCTCCTTCTTCGTCAAGAATGATTGCTGTAGCCGATCCAACGTCGGTGCGTAGGTCATATCCATCCCTGGTTCCTCTTGTGCCTTGGGTCAGCCGGGGTAGCTCGGTGATATTTGATCTTGTCATCGCGGGTGCCTGCTCGTTTGTTGGACGTGGCGGTGGTAATCCTCCCAAAGTCCTTGGTGCGTCGCGTGGTGTTGAAAAATCCAGGGCCGTCGGGTTTAGGCCAAGCCGCCTGGTTATTCCGCTAACAGGTGGGTTCATAGTTGAGCCGACTCCTCCAGATCGTATGTTTCTGGCTCGGCTATCGGTTACTAGTGACTCAATTCTGTCTGTTAGCGAGCTGTTCAGCTTGTCTTGCTCCTCGGGCTTCTTCAGCAACGCGGTCATCATGTTCTTCAACTCTGTTAAAGTTTCTGTTGTTCCTTCCGTGTTCGCTGGAGGCAGATTGGTTCCTGTCCTAGGAGGATCAACGCTGGTGTTGCTCGCATCGTCACCGCTTCGGTCTCCGTCGGTAGTCATCGCTTCAGATCTCGTATTAAGTGGTTCTAAGGTGTCAGAAAGTTTGAGGGTCCACTCAGACGGCGCCAAATTGTGGGAGTCGAAACTCGCACAATCAAAAACTTGTCAAGAGATTTAGGGATTCGACAAACTTCTATGTAAAGAAACCAAGAAACTGAGATCCAAAGATGGAGATTTTATTCAAGCTGTTTTGAAAGCTGTTTGTAAAGTAATAAGTGTTTAGCTAGGTCAATTTTCGGATCCCTTCCTCAAAGGGGTACATGTCTTATTTATACAAGAACAAGTCGGCTAGGCCTGCTTCCTAAAGATATTTGGAAAACTTCCTTTCTCTGGCTCGGATGTGGGCTTCTTTCTTAGACTCGTTATCTTGGCCCACCAGTCTCTTACGACTCATTGTCTTGGACATGTTAAGATATTGGGCTCGTCGTCCCTCTCAATTCCGAGCCAGGTAGTTGGTTTGCCAACATGTTGGCTCATCATTTGTTTCTTCATGCTGCCGAGCCAAGTTTGGCTCGTAACCATTTCTCCCTGCCTAGCCAAGTTTGGCTCGTCGCCCTCTTTCTCCTTCTACCGAGCCAAGTGTTGGCTCGTCTCCTGCTTCTTCCAATGCCTAGCCAAGTTTGGCTCGTCGCCATCTTTCTCCTTGCTACCGAGCCAAGTGTTGGCTCGTCTCCTGCTTCTTCCACTACCTAGCCAAGTTTGGCTCATCGCCATCTTTCTCCTTGCTACAGAGCCAAGTGTTGGCTCATCTCCTGCTTCTTCCACTACCTAGCCAAGTTTGGCTCGTCACCATCTTTCTCCTTGCTACCGAGCCAAGTGTTGGCTCGTCACCATCTTCTTCCACTGCCTAGCCAAGTTTGGCTCGTCACCATTTTTCTCCTTGCTACCGAGCCAAGTGTTGGCTCGTCACCATCTTCTTCCACTACCTAGCCAAGTTTGGCTCGTCACCATCTTTCTCCTTGCTACCGAACCAAGTGTTGGCTCGTCACCATCTTTCTCCTTGCTACCGAGCCAAGTGTTGGCTCGTCTCCTGCTTCTTCCACTGCCTAGCCAAGTTTGGCTCGTCACCATCCTTCTCCTTGCTACCGAGCCAAGTGTTGGCTCGTCTCCTGCTTCTTCCTGCCTAGCCAAGTTTGGCTCGTCGCCTAGCCAAACATTGGCTTGTCGCCTAGCCAAACATTGGCTCGTCATTGCTTGCTTCTGTCGCCGAGCCAAGAGTTTGTGCTTGCTTGGCTAGCATTTTCTCCATACTTAGTCCTGTCAGCAGTTGATCTCGACGAGGCGAAAATTGACCCCAACAACCGTCCGCCCTAGCTCCGTCGATCCCCATCGTGAGAGAGATCGTGTTGGGTCACGGGCGATTGGACTTGCCTCCGGTTCACCACAGAAAGGGCAAGGCTGCGGCTACAAGTGAGGATGCCGATCAGGTGAGGCCAGTCCGGAGACGTGTCCCGGCAAGGGCTGACAGAGGGAAAGATCCTCGAAAGGATGACGCTCCTGGACGAAAAAGGCGTAACGCATTGGTTAGTAATGCCGCCGAGCACGAACTGCCTTCGCAACCTATTTCTCAGACGTTTGCTTTTGAAATGTTTTGTGACGATGCGTTGGCCTCGGCCACTCTCTTCTCCAAGATTCTCTCCAAGGGGGATTGCTTTCCTCCTCCCGATACTCTATCCCGGAGCAAGCCATATGCTGAAATGTCTCGCCGTGGTGCTAAGGTAGTTTGCGTTGACCTCCTTTTTTGTACTTTGTTCAAAATGCTATGCCTGATCTCTCTTTTTCTCTCCGTTCAGTTCGTGGCCTCTATTAACAAGATGACGTCCGGTTACGAGGCGGACATCCGTAAGAATACGAGGAGGGCTGAGCGTGCACGGAAAGTGGTCGAAGGGCTTCGATCAAAGCTTACCGAAGCCGAGCGTGAGCGCGATGCTGCGACGAAGATAGCGTCGAAACGGAAGGAAGACTTGGACTCCTATCTGGTCCAGCAAGAGTCTCAAGTGGCCAAGCTCCAGCGGATGTTGAGCTCGGAGAGGGCCATGACCGACAAGAAGGTTGAACGGGCTAAGAAGGGGCCGATGCACGGACTGGCCGAGAAGTTTCAATCTAAAGTCGACCGAGCCAAGGAGAAGATCAAGATCTTGGGTGAATCGTCGAAGAACAGCGTCGTCGATCTTGCCCAAGTTGACGGGAACCTTGAACTCCTTGCGCTGCTCCGCGGTGACGAATCACCTTCGCTGGATGCCGAAACTGAGAAACTCGAGGGATGGAGAGCGAGGTACGCTGGTGCCGATGACGAGTTTGATAAGTTGGTCGCCTCGTTGGGGAACGACCTAGTGGTCTCGCCGATCTCTGAAGACTCGGCCGATGTCGCGCTTGGTAATGAGTCTGTTGAGGCGTTAGCGGCGGATGTCAGCGTTCGCGTATTCTCCGGATCCAACAGGGGTAAGCTTGGTTCGAACGAAGCCTTTGAATCCGAGACGACGACCGAATCCTCCGATGATGAATAGGGTGCGTCTTCAAGGGGTAAGGTATGATGATGATGGGGGACTGCCCAAGTCATCATTTTAATTTTGCTTTGACGTTATTTGGACATGGTGCCTGGATGGCTTTATCCATATTGACTTGTTATGTTTGCCTTGTGGATTTGGCTTTGGTTGTGTCGTTTCTTTGTTATTGAAACTTGTTGTTTGAATGCTTTTTTATCCAAGGAGGACTGATCCGTTTTGCTATAGTTTGTGCTAGTGTTAATACCGACGATTCATTTTTTGTTTTGAATGATTACGTTAGCGTAAGCATACTTGCTTCGATTATGAGCACAGGCGTTTTGACCAACGATTTGTTTGTTGGGTTTTCGGATGAACATTTCGGTTAGCGGATATGCTACCGTAAGCGTATCCGCTCCAACAATGGACACGTAGTACTGTTGCGACAAACGATTTGTTGTTGGGTTTAAGATGAACATTTCGGTTTACGGATACGCTACCATAAGCATATCCGCTCTGTCAATAAACATGTAGTACTGTTAGGACCAACGATTTGTTGTTGGATTTAGGATGAACATTTCGGTTTACGGATACGCTACCGTAAGCATATCCGCTCCGACAATGGACATGTTATTTATATAGCACGCGCTTTTGATCCGCTAGGATGTAGTAGTTAGATCCGTAAAGGATGTAGTAGTTCGTTGTTGTGGCCAGCAGCAACGAGGGTGAAGAGAGGTGCCTGTTTTAGTTAGGACTTTAAGTGATTCATGATAGGTGCGTATGTGATGCATGTTTCCATTAAGGCTTTAGTAACCCGTGGAGGGTGTGATATGAAGAAAATTGCTTTGAGAAGCTTGCATTGAGTAGACGCGGAGTCTATTACAAAGGTGGGAGTATACGAGTATACGTACCCACTGCTCCCCCTTTTTTAGGAGGGGGGGGGGGCAGAAGACGAGCTGCCTACGTATCCTTTGTAGGGATCAAGCCGCCTTGTAGTTCATGTGAAGTATCCTAAGTATAGTACTTCTTGAGGTGCATTACGTTCCACGATCTTGGTTTTGGGACGTCAGACATGTTGGCTAGTTCGTACACTCCGGGTCGGACTACTTTCGTGATTTTGTAAGGTCCTTCCCAGTTTACTCCGAGTTTGCCGGCATTCCGCTCAGCAGTATTCTGGAAAACTTTCCGTAGGACCAGGTCTCCTTCGTAGAACGGTCGATTTCGTACGTGAGAGTTCTAGTATTTTGCCGCTGCGTTCTGGTAATTCTGAATTCGGATCAAGGCTTGATCCCGTCTTTCGTCGATCAAGTCCAACTCATCAAGCATCAACAAGTTATTGAGTCCTTCTTGTTCTGGGAGTAGTCTTCGGCGGACTCCAGAAAAATTTATCTCTGGTGGAATGACGCATTCTGTCCCATAGACGAGAGCGAACGGAGTTTTGTTGGTTGCTCGTCGTGGTGTCGTTCTATGAGACCACAGTACACCTTCCAGTTCGTCGGCCCATCGGCCTTTCTTCTGGTCGAGGCGTTTCTTGAGACCGTCAAGAATCATTTTGTTTATTGCTTCAGCCTGGCCGTTGCCTTGTGGATATCGTGGGGTGGATTTGCCTAGCCGGATCTTCCACTTCTCGCAGAAAGCTTCGAACCTAGTGGAAATGAACTGTGATCCATTATCGGTGACGATCTCGTATGGGACTCCATGTCGGCATATGATGTTCCTCCATACGAAACTTTCGACTTGTGCATCCTTGATGCTAGCATACGAATCTGCCTCTACCCATTTTGAAAAATAGTCTGTCAGGACCAGTAAGAATCGTTTCTGCTTTGACGGATGTAAAGGTCCGACGATGTCCATTGACCATCGCATGAATGGATAGGGCGATGATATCGAAGAAAGCATCTCGGTCGGCTGATGAATTATTGGTGCGTGACATTGACACTTCTCGCACCTGGACGAGTATTTCTCGCAATCTTGTATCATGGTCGGCCAGTAATAGCCGTGTCGTTTGATTTTTATTGCCAAGGCTCGTCCTCCCGATTGGTTACCACAGGAGCCACCGTAAATGTAACACCCCCGATCATGGACTAACCGGAAGCGTTACTAATTCATACTTAGTTGTCCGATCCGAGGTTTCTAGAACGCATCCAAGTAAACCCTAGACCGAACTTCTACGTACAAATCCCTATCGAATATAACTCAAGGCTTGCCAACCCCAAATTATACTAGATAGTTAGTTTGCTCGGACTAGAACTAGGCATCATATGAAACCCGAATATTGCAAACACATTTTTATACATAATTATACATAGGATTTTAAACGTGTTACAAAACATATATCGGTCAAGTTTGGCCATGAGTCTAACACTCCAAAACAGTAATGTACATAATAGACATTATCCTTTACAAAAGGCAAGAAACACTACCACTGATTCTTCCTAATGCTCCTTCTTCCCAAACGGTCTACCCACTAACGATTACCTGCAAAACAAGTAGAGTCATAAGCAACTAGTTTGCTTAGTGAGTCAAGGCTCCCCTAAACAAGCATATAAATCACCCAGCCAAACCCAAAATAACAATCACACGCAACATGTATAATATTAACCATCATAGTAATAATTTACGTTCTTGATAATTATAACTTTAACTTTCACATTTTTAATAAGGCCTCATGTGATTGACTACTTCCCAACCCTTGTCACCACTAGGCATCACCAGACCCGTAGCCACTAAGGCTAGACAAGCCGATGATCCTTCACCCGTTCCAATGGCCTTAATTGTTAAGGTATCACACCGGAAATTCTGCATCGTCATGCAGTACACGGCCCTAGGCTGCAATCCCGTCTCTCCGTGTCTTCGTGTACTTAAACTAGTACTTACTATGACTAGTGAATCCACGGAATCTAGGGAAGGGTCTTACCACATTTTTCATAAGTGTATAAAATTTACCGAACACTTAAGTTGCTAATAAACTTATACCAATTTCAGTCTCATAAGTTTATAAAGTTTACCGAACACTTAAGTTGCTAATAAACTTATAAATGTATAGTATACTTTTCATTCTTAACATTTTCAGTCTTATTAGTTTATAAAGTTTATCGAACACTTAAGTTGCTAGTAAGCTTATAAACGTATAGTATAACTTTTATTCTTAACGGTATTGCCAAATTTTTAAAGAGTAATTATACTGCACAAGTTAGAGCTTTTAAGCCATCTAACGTGTGCTTAATTCAAGTGTACCAAAACCTCACGAAATTTATAATATAAACACGCAACAAACATCACCAAGACTCACCTTTAATTGGTGAACGATCCTGGTTCGGGTCACGGTTTCTACCCATGTTTTCTTTTGCTTAACACGGCTAGGATTTCTGTATAGAAATACTTGGGCTGTTAACAAGATTTGATTATATGTTTTCCCAAGGAAACTGGATCAGAATGGTCACGGGTCTTACCTAGACCGAACTGATTTTTCCACCGATTTATGTTGCCCTTTTTCAAACCTAACCAAGACTGAAACCATGATTTTTGGGACGGTTCCAGTCATTTAACACCAAAAACTAAGGTTAGATTTAGGTCCAGAATGAAAAATCGAGTTGGACTAGAAGGGTTTTGGATCCAGAACCTTACCCTAATATTCCTCCACTACACCCGTTTACGGTTCACGACAGTCTGCCTGTGGTATAAACTGCTTGATCCGACTGGTACAGCTGGTATGAACGATGCTAGATTGAATGATTTAGGTTAAGAAATTCAACTGATGGTCGAACAGAGCAGGACAGTGGGTGTATATATAGAATCAGTACCAAGCAGGTGAAGCAGGCAGGCAGGCAGGTGAAGCAGGCAGGCAAGTGAAGCAGGCAGACAGGCAGGTGAAGCAGGCAGGCAGGTCAGCCTTTCCTCCACCCATTACTGCCCATGGTGCGACACCTGGCAGTGACTAATGCTTGACCCATCTTTGACCCAGGCATGTGGGAAGCACGCTCAGACTCACGTTCTTCATATACAGACACACACCAACACACAGATGGCACAAGCACAGAGGCAGGTGACTAAGCTGCTTATCCACGGTTCACGGCAAAACTGCCGGTTTTGATCTGGTTCGACCCAGAATCATTTCCCTCGACCCAAACTGAATTTTCTTCGACCCAAACTCTCATTATACATCCTTTTTATCATTTCCATGATTTACTCAATGGTTGAAATATTCTGGTCATTCTTTTCCGTCCCATCAGGTTGTTAAAGCTCTCCGAAATCTCGACCAAGTTATACCAACTGGTTAAATCCCTTGACCCAACTAACCATGGTAACATCCCATATGCTTCCTAGGTCTTTCCTTGATGATTTTTGAGAAATTATTCTTAGTCTTAACACGGGTCACTACAGTGGACATCCTCCATGATTGCCCTTGCCTCCTTTCCTTCAACGCAGGCGAGTAATGGCCCCGAGAATCGCCATTTCAAAACATTATCGTCGAGCAAGATGTAGCGCGCTGCTTGCGCCCAAAGCTTTCGGGCTGCCCATTTGTCTGAAGGTAAGATACCATCGCAGATGTATCCGCGGATGTCGTCAAGCCACCCTTTGTCGTAGCCATACCGTATGCCCGTACACGCTCCATTCATCTTGATGACTCCAGTTTCGTGGCAGGGGTCGACGTTGGAAGGGAGGGTCGTAGAGTCCTCGTCCATAGACGTTGCTTCTTCTGCAGCATTCGCAGGATCTTCGTCCTCGATGACTGCATCTATTTCCATCCGAGAGGCCTGTCTTTCGTCTGCCGCATATGTCTCGTCCTGGACCATTGAGCCATTGATTACTGCTTCTCGTTCGTCAGTGTCATCTCCAGCATTGTCCGGTGCACAGGTTTTTTCCCTTGCAGTCCTGGCGGCTTGGGATCGCGTAACCATACTCACTGTTTCTGGAAGAGTGATGCTCGGGCGTTCGATGAATTCCACCGGAACAACTTGTTTCAAGGCTGGATCATAAGTGGATGCAAGGGCGGCCAGTGCATCGGCCGAAGTGTTTTCTCCTCGTGGAATACACGTGAGTGTGAACTCGTTGAACTGTGCAGTCAAGTCTTTGACGACTTTCAGATACGCCTCCATACGATCATCTTTAGCTGCGTATTCCCCGCTGAACTGGTTCGCGACTAACTGTGAATCGCAGAACGTGTGAATGCGGTCAATCTTGAGTCCGCGCAAGCTTTATTCCGGCAATGAGGGCTTTGTACTCTGCCTCGTTGTTGGAGGCGTGAAAACCTAGGCGGAAGGATTGTTAAAGTATCTCGCCCATTGGTGACGTTTGCCGTATCCCGACCCCTGAACCATTTTTGGATGATGAGCCGTCAACGTGAAGTTGCCAAGTCGAATTCGGGTTTCCTTCGGCGGGGCTCTCCTCCGGAAGCTCGATTAAAAAATCGGCAAGCACTTGCGATTTTATGTAGGTTCGTCCGCGATACTCGATGTCGTACTCGCTGAGCGCGATAGCCCACTTGGCCAATCTCCCGGATTGGCTTGGGCTGTGCAAAATCGATCGTAGGGGTAAAGGACTGAGGACCACAATGGAGTGTGATTGGAAGTACCGCCTTAGTTTCCTGGCAGACATTACCACCGATAGAGCCAACTTCTCCATCTGCGGGTATCTTGTCTCTGCGTCGGTGAGGGTCTTACTGACGTAAAAAATTGGTTTCCGCTCACCCCGTTCATCGCAAATGAGGACTCCGCTTACTGCCGTGGTGGAGATTGCGGTGTATAGGAAGAGTGGCTCTCCCTCGACTGGCTTTGCAAGCACCGGGGGACTGGCGAGATATTTCTTCAACTGCTGGAAAGCCTCTTCGCACTTCTCTGTCCATTCGAATTTCTTGTTTCCTCGTAAAGTGTCATAGAACGGTAAGCACTTATCGGTGGACCGCGAAATAAATCTGTTGAGTGCAGCCACCCTGCCAGTCAGTCTCTGTACTTCACGTTTTGATTTTGGGGAAGCCATCTGGATGAGGGCGTCGATCTGCTTTGGATTTACTTCAATTCCGCGATGGGTAACTAAGTAACCAAGAAACTCGCCGGACGTGACTGCGAATCTACACTTTGTCGGGTTGAGCTTCATGTTGTGCGAGTTGAGCTGTCGGAAACATTCCTCCAAATGTAACACGTGATCCGTAGGCTCTAGCGATTTCACCAGCATGTCATCTATGTAAACCTCCATCGTTCTTCCGAGTTGATTAGCAAACATCTTGTTTACTAAGCGCTGATATGTGGCTCCGGCGTTATTGAGGCCAAAAGGCATCACCTTGTAGCAATAGATTCCACGATCCATAATGAAGGCTGTCTTCTCACGATCGTCGGGATTCATTAGAATCTGATTGTATCCAGAGAATGCGTCCATGAAAGATAAGAGCTTGTTACCGGCCGTTGCTTCGACCAGTCGGTCAATGTGTGGTAGTGGAAGCTGTCTTTCGGGCACGCCTTGTTTAAATCGGTGAAATCGACAGACACCCAATATTTTCCGTTCTTCTTTTTGACCACAACAGGATTCGCCAGCCAATCCGGGTACTTGATTTCCATTATCGACCCGACTCGTAAGAGTCTTTTGACTTCGTCGTTCACTGCTTTCGCCCTGTCAGGACCCAACTTTCTCCATTTTTACTTGATTGGTTTGACGATTGGGACGATGTTCAATTCGTGACTGGTTACGCCGATATCAATTCCGGACATATCCTCTACTGCCCACGCGAAAGTGTCGACGTTTTCTTTTAGGAATGAAACCAGCTCGTCCTTGATTTTTTCTTCGAGGCCGAATCCAATCTCTACGCATCGTTCCGGGTGTTCGTCGTCGATACAAACTGATATTACGGGGTTGCAGGGCTGTTCGGCTGGCTCTTCTTCGCGATCCTCCGCAATCTGTAATTGCTATAAGAGCTTGGAGAGCTCTTTTACTGGCTCCATGTCTGTCTTCATCTTCTTGCATTCTGACTTGGCTATTGGATTGGTGACAGGATTCCTGAGCTTGTGTGCAGCTAGGACGCATACGCGGGACACCTTCTGACTTCCCAAAACCGTTCTGACCCGCTCGGTGTTGGGAATTTGACGCAGAGATGGTAGGTCGAGGCTACGGCGCGCATTGAGTTTAACCAAGGTGTGCCAACGATGACGTTATAGATTGCTGGGTGATCGGCTACGAGAACTCGACGAGCTTGATGACACCCCCAGCTTCTACAGGCAGCTTGATCGTCCCGATTGTCATTGTCGTTTCTCCGGAAAATCCAGTCAATGGTTTAGGGGTAGCCACTATGTCGGATGGATTGATATCCATTCGTCTGAGAGTTTCTTTGAAGATTATGTCCACTGTGCTGCCCGTATCCACCAGTACCCGAGCTACATCATAGCCACTGATGATCAACTCAATTACGAGAGGGTCATCATGTGGTTTGTCGATTCCGGCTGTTTCTCTTTTTCGAATGAGATTACGTCGTCTGGGAACTTGGAGGGTGCGGACCAGTTAACGCTGACATCGGCTCGTCGTTGAAAAGCTTTAATCGATGAGACGGTATCTGAGCAATAGTGAGACCCACCCATTATCATGTTGATCCGCCTTCTTGGGCCAGATTGTGGCGCTTCGTCGTCCTGCCTCCCTCGCTTAGTGAGATCTTCGTTTGCCTACTCGGGGCGGTTTGCGTTGGTATCCATGTCGAAGTCTTTGAGGCTAATATCACCTTTGAGTTTGCCGGCCGCCAGCTTGGCAGCGAGTTTCAAACCTAGGATGCGGCAATTTGCAGTTGAGTGTCCGAAGATATGGTGATGTTCGCAATAAGCCATTTTGTCGTAAGTTCCTTGGCCCCTGGTCCACGTGCTACTCCATGTACCACTTCCTCGGCCTTGACCTCGTCCTTGCCCATAGCTTGATGAATCAACTTGGTAGTTATGGGCTCCTTTGAATCCCCCCTTCGTGTTGGATGTATCCAGGGCCTTGGTTGCCCTTTCTGTTGTTCGGTGGGTTCAGAGCAGAAGGAGGGTGGTTCGTGGACTTCGCCTTTCCGTGTTTCTGGGTTAGGATCTTCACTTCTTCTTCGTTGGAGGCAAAGTCCGTCGCTCGGTGCAATGCATCAAGGATCGTGGTTGGAGCGTTCAGCGCAATCTCCTTCCGAAAATCAGAGTCGAACCACAGGGCTTTCTTTAACGCTTGTAGTGCGGCTTCATCACTTATTCCTTCTACCTTTGACAGTACTGACTTGAACCGTCTGATGAAGGTTCGCAATGTCTCGTTCTGTCCTTGCCCCATGGTCCACAGATCCGCATCGGATGTTCAGCGTTCCATGAATATATCATAATGTTTAAGGAACGCCGATGACAGCTGATTGAAATTGTCGATCGAATTTCTTCCCAGCCTGGAGAACCATTGGAGAGCTGGGCCTTTTAGGTGCTCAACGAACAAGAGACATTGTCCAGCGTCTTCTTCTCCTTCTCTGAAGTTTGCTCGTCCCATTGCTATTGCGAAGGCGGTCAAGTGCTCCTTTGGATAAGTTGTACCTTCGTAGACTGGTATCTTCATCTTCCCCGGATCAGAAACCCTTGCCTTAGTGATTCGAGTCGTGAATGGGGTGTTCTAGGCTTCTTCAAGCACTCGGTCGAGTTCGGGAGCCTTGCTAGTAGCCTTATTCATCTGAGATCGAACGAATTTCATCTCGGCGGCAGCTTGCTCCATGCCTGCTCGGATTTCGGCCATCTCCTCCTTTAGGGCTCGGATTATCGCTTTGCTCTCTTCCTCGATCTGGGCTCGCTGGGCCCAGAGGATGTTTTCCTCCTCTTTGATGAGGTCCTGATCATGGCCAGGGTTGGTGTTGCTTTGTTCGTTTCGAGTTTGGGTCACACCCATGAGTTCAGCTTCGCGGCGGTGTTCCGAGTCGTGTTCACCCTCCGGGTTGTCCTCCAGGTTGATCACTGGATTCGTTCCGCCCATAGTCTGCGTGTTTGCCTCCTACGGTGTTGCGTTCAGTCTAGCGGTCGTGGTTGGTTGGTTTGTAGGGAGCAATCCGCCTTGGATTCTCGTCGTATGGTGGGGTGTTGAGAAATCGAGGGCCATTAGGTTGAGACGTCGAAGAGGGCGCCTTATTAGGTAGATTCCTAAGCCTTTGCCACGAGCTCGGCTCGCCGTTGTAAGGATTTCAAGCTTATCGGGTCATCGTTGTGTTTAGTTTGTCCTGCTCCTTGGCCTTCTTGAGCAGCGTTTCCAGCATCGTCTTGATCTGTGATAGGGCCTCTGGGCTCATCTCCACGACTGCCGGCGTTGGTGTATCTGTTGCTCCAGATCCATCGATCCCCATGTCCTGCGGGTCATCGGTTCGTCCGTCGCTGGTCATCTTCTTCGAATCGTTCATGCGGTGGTTCCTTGGAGTAAGAAAGTTTCAAATCCCCCTCCTTCTAGCGCCAAATTGTGGGAGTCGAAATCAACACAATTAGATTTGTCGGAGGTTTGTTAAGGGGGATGAAATTTCTGCGGATGAACCACGAACGGAGAGATCCAAAGATGGTTTTTATTAAGCTGTGTCGAAAAGCTTTCGTACAAGAGTTTGAGAGCAAAAAAGTCTAGGGTTTTTTGCTAAGTAAATTGCGGATCCCTTTTTCAAGGGATGTACATAGATATATATAGTCGTTCGAGTTGGCTAGGTCAATCCCCAAGGGATTAGGAAAACTTCCTAATCCTTCGGGATTTCCGTTTTAGCAAGTCGGCTCGGCTTCGTGGGCCTTTGATCCATCGCGAGCTGAAGATGGGCTTGTCGTCCTTGTATAGAAATGACTTCGGCCGCGGCGTCTTCCAGCTTCGTATTAAAATGACTTCGGCCATGTCGTCTTCTGTCTTCGTATAGAAATGACTTCGGCCGCGTCGTCTTCCAGCTTCGTATAAAAATGACTTCGGCCAGACAGCTTCGTATAAAAATGACTTCGGCCAGACAGCTTTGTATGACTTCGGCCAGACAGTTTCGTATGACTTCGACTTCGGCCGAACAGTTTCATATGGTTTTGACTTCGGCCAAGCAGTCTCGCATGATTTTGACTTCGGCCAAGCAGTCTCGTATGATTTTGACTTCGGCCAAGCAGTCTCGTATGATTTTGACTTCGGCCAAGTAATCTCGTATGATTTTGACTTCGGCCAAGCAGTCTCGTATGATTTTGACTTCGGCCAAGCTATCTTTGTATAGAAATGACTTCGGCCGAAACAAGCTCGTGTCGTGCCTAAATGACGTGTGGCCGAAGCCGTGGGTCGTTTCCGAAGCCGCGGGTCGCATTGGCCGAAGTGACCCATTTGGCTGAAGTCTTCGTATTGGCCGATGTGGCTGTGTTGGCCGAAGTCTCCGTGTTGGCCGAAGTGGCCGTGTTGGCCGAAGTGACCCATTTGGCCGAAGTCTCCGTATTTGCCGATGTGGCCGTATTGGCCGAAGTGACCCGTTTGGCCGAAGTCTCCGTATTGGCCGATGTGGCCGTATTGGCTGTAGTGACCCATTTGGCCGAAGTGACCCATTTGGCCGAAGTCTTCGTATTGGCCGATGTGCCCGTATTGGCCGAAGTCTCCGTGTTGGCCGAAGTGGCCGTGTTGGCCGAAGTGACCCATTTGGCCGAAATCTTCGTATTGGCCGATGTGCCCGTATTGGCCGAAGTCTCTGTGTTGGCCGAAGTGACCCATTTGGCCGAAGTCTCCGTATTGGCCGGTGTGGCCGTATTGGCCGAAGTGACCCGTTTGGCCGAAGACTCCGTATTGGCCGATGTGGCCGTATTGGCCGAAGTGACCTATTTGGCTGAAGTCTCCGTATTGGCTGATGTGGCCATCTTGGCCGAAGTGACTCATTTGGCCGAAGTGACCCATTTGGCCAAAGTTTCGTATTGGCCGAAGTCTCCAAGCTTGCCGAAGTCTCCAAGCTTGCCGAAATCTCCAAGCTTGCCAAAGTCTCCGTGTTTGCCGAAGTCTCCGTGTTTGCCGAAGTCTCCAAGCTTGTCGAAGTCTCCGTGTTTTCCTAAGTCTCCAAGCTTGCCGAAGTCTCCGTGTTTGCCGAAGTCTCCAAGCTTGCCGAAGTCTCCGTGTTTGCTGAAGTCTCCAAGCTTGCCGAAATGGAGCAAAGCTTTGCCGATGTGAGTCAAAGCTTGCCTAAGCGGAGACAAAGTTTGCCTAAGCGGAGACAAAGTTTGCCTAAGTGAAGACTAGGCCTTGCCGAAGTGATGACCAAGCTTGCCGAAGTCTCCATGCCGAAGTGACGACCAAGCTTGCCGAAGTCTCCATGCCGAAGCGAAGCTTCCTTCAAGGCTTGCCTAAGCGGAGACAAGGCTTACCTAAGTGGAGACAAGGCTTGCCTAAGTGGAGACAAAGCTTGCCTAAGTGGAGCAAGGCTTGCCTAAGTCTCTCCCCTCTTTGCCGAAGTGGAGCAAAGCTTTTCCGATGTGAGCCAAAGCTTGCTTAAGTGAGCCAAAGCTTTGCCGAAGTGAGCCAAAGCTTTGCCGAAGCGGAGACAAGGCTTTGCCGAAATCTCTCCCTGCTTTGCCGAAGTCTCCCTGCCGAAGTGAAGCTTCCTTGGCCGGAAATGGAGCTGCTTTGGCCAGAATGGCCTCTCTTGTGCTTAAGTGGACTCGTACAGAAATGACTTAGGCACAATTTCGGCCTTTTCCGATTCTTCGTATTTTCATACTTAGCCATTTTCCCATTGATCACAGCTGGGTGGGTTTTGACCCCCAACAGGATGATCAATGACTAACTAATGATGCTAGGACTAACAATTCAAACACAATTCTATGACATGAATCACACAAATAGACTAATCCACTCCCATGATACTAATCCATTTATTAACCATTCAATTAAGCTAATTTTCCAATTGCAATCAAATGATCAATAATCATTAAACATAAGTTCATAAAGCCACTAATCACCTTAAGCATCAATTCCCATTGGTTAAGAATGAAAAGCAAGGTTAGGATTCTCCTAGACATTTTAACGAACACCTTCCGGGCATAAATTGTCCATGATCAAGATTTTGATTGATCATATCAAATCTAGCATTAAGAACACCCTAAGCTATAGAAATCATAAGAATCTAAGCCTAAACATCACTAATCATCCATCAAACATCCCTCATCTACTAAGCCCAAAAACCCATTGAGAAACTACTCACTAATCATGATGTAAAACACAAAGATAAATATGGATAAAGACATAAGCATAAAAATGAGGTTAAAGATTAAGAAAACTTCACTATAAATGGTAAGATGACAAAATCCAAGCGAAGATCATAAGAAAAGATTTTGGAGCATAAAAGAGGAGAAAAATCTGATAAAACTTAGGTTTTACAATGCTTAAGAGAGTATTTATACTAAGAAAAATATCTAGGTAAAACAATAGGTCAAATACTCAAAGTCAACATAAAGTCAACCAAAAAATAGTGCAGATCGAGCATTAGATCGATCGATCCATATATGGATTGGACCTTTAAAGTGACAGAATTCAAGGCCCAAAGTGAATTTTGGTTTCTGAAAATTTTTATGCATATTTGTTGACTATGTGTGGGGACTAAATGCCTCACTGAACTATTTATGCACTTCAGCTGTCTCCGCCTGTCTGATTGTGACTTCTGTTGTTTGCTTAGCTGCTTGGGAACGGATTACGACATTCACTGCGCATGTCAGATTGATGCTTGGGTGATGGATGAATTCTACCGGGATGATTCTCTTTAGATCTGGATCAGAAGTTGATGCAAAGGCTGCAAGTGCGTCAGCCGAAGTGTTCTCTCCTCGTGGGATGCGTGTAAGGATGAATTCTTTGAATTTCACGGCTAATTCTTTGACGATCTTCAGATAAACTTCCATTCGATCATCCTTTGCTGCATATTCGCCGCTGAATTGATTCGCGACTAGTTGGAAATCGTTAAATGCATGTAGTTGCTCGATCTTTAGGCCACTAGCAAGTTTCATCCCGGCAATCAAGGCTTTGTACTCTGCTTCATTGTTAGATGCATGGAAACTAAGGCGGAATGACTGTTCCAGCAGTTCGCCAGTTGGAGAAGTTAGTCGTATCCCTACTCCCGAACCATTTTTGGAAGACGAGCCATCAACGTGGAGTTTCCAAGGCTGGCATCGTATTTCATTGTCAATGCCCCCTTCAGGTAGTTCGATAAGGAAATCAGCTAGGACTTGGGATTTTGCGCATGTTCTTCCGCGATACTCAATGTCATATTTGCTTAGTTCTATCGCCCAATTTGCTAGTCTTCCTGAATGACTTGGGCTGTGTAGAATGGATCTTATTGGGGAGGTACTCAGGACGACGATCGAGTGAGACTGGAAATACGGCCTTCGCTTTCTTGCCGACATGACTATGGACAACGCCAATTTTTCCATCTGCGAGTACCTTGTCTCGGCATCTGTGAGGGTTTTACAGACGTAAAAGATTGGCTTCTACTCCCCACGCTCATCTCGAATCAGCATGCCGCTTACTGCTGTGGCGGAAACCGCGGTGTATAGAAAAAGCGGCTCTCCTGCTTCTGGTTATGCGAGTACTGGAGGGGTAGGCAGGTAGATCTTCAGTTGTTGAAAAGCCTCCTCGCATTTTTCCGTCCACTCGAACTTCTTGTTCCCTCGCAACGTATCGTAGGAAGGCAAGCATTTGTCGGTGGATCGTGAGATGAATCTGTTAAGTGCAGCTACCCTCCCGGTAAGTCTTTGCACTTCCCTTTTGGTCTTTGGTGAAGTCATATAGATGAGCGCATCGATTTTATTGGGGTTAACATCTATGCCGTGGTGAGTTACAAGGTATCCGAAGAATTCTCCTAAGGTGACCGCGAATCTGTACTTGGTCGGGTTTAACTTCATGTTGTGAAAGTTCAGCTGTGAGAAGCATTCCTTGAGGTGAGTGACGTGATCCTGCTCTCTTAGTGATTTCACCAGCATATCGTCTATATAAACCTCCATTGTCTTTCCGAGTTGATCGGCGAACATCTTGTTCACCAGTTGCTGGTACGTTACTCCGGCATTTTTCAGGCCGAATAGCATAACTTTGTAGCAATACATTCCACGATCCATTATGAAAGTGGTCTTTTCACGATCGTCGGGGTTCAGAAGGATCTGGTTGTAACCTGAGAAGGCGTCCATGAAAGATATGAGTGTGTTCTCTGCCGTTGCTTCGACTAGGCGATCGATGTGTGGATGGGGGAAGCTGTCTTTTGGACAAGCTTTATTCAGATCGGTGAAGTCCACGCATAGACGCCATTTGCCATTCATCTTTTTGACCACGACTGGGTTAGCCAGCTAATCCGGATATTTTACCTCAGTTATTGAACCAACACGCAGGAGTCTTTCTACTTCGTCGTTGACTGCTTTGGCTCTGTCTGTCCCAAGCTTTCTTATTTTCTGCTTCACCGGTTTGAACGTTGGATCGACGTTCAGTTCGTGGCTTGTTATGCTAATATCGATGCCAGGCATGTCTTCTTCTCCCCAAGTGAAAGTGTTGTTATTTTTTCTCAAGAATGCAAGGAGTTTTTCTCTGGTCTTTTCATCTAACATTGCTCCAATTTCCACGCATCGCTCTGGATGTTTGCTATCGATGCAGACTGAGATGACGGGGTCGCAAGTTGGTTTAGACCTTTCTTCTTCGCCATCCTCCGCAATCTGTAATTGCTATAACAGTTTGGAAAGCTCTTTCACTGGTTCCCATGATGACGTTGTAGATTGCCGGGTGATCAGCTACGGAGAATTCGACAATTTTTGTCCCCTCGCCAGCTTGGACAGGCAGTTTGATTGTCCCAGTAGTCATGGTGGTTTCTCCAGAGAATCCAGTCAATGGTTTGGGGGTAGATATCACTTCGGATAGGCCGATATTCATTCTTCTAAGAGTCTCGAGGAAGATTACGTCCACAGTGCTTCCGGTGTCTATCAATACTCATGTTATGTCACAGTCGTTGATAATTAACTCGATCACGAGAGGGTCATCATGTGGTCTGTCGATTCCGATCGTCTCTTTTTCTCGAATGATATCACGTCATTTGGAAATTTTGATGGTTTAGACCAGTTGATGCTGACGTCTTCCCTTCGCTGGAATGCTTTGATTGATGAGATGGTATCCGAACAATAGTGAGATCCTCCCATTATCATGCTTATTCTTCTTCTTGATCTGAAGGGCGGCGCTTCGTCATCCCTTCTATCGCGCTTTGTGTGATCTTCTTTTGTCAGGTCAGGTCTATGTGCGTTCACATCCATCTCGAAATCCTTAAGGCTAATGTTACCTCCAAGTTCGCCAGCTGCCAGTTTTGTGGCGAGTTTTAGGCCGAGGATGCGACAGTTTGCAGTGGAATGCCCATAGATGTGGTGGTGTTCGCAGTAAGCCGTTTCGTCATAGGAACTGTCGCTTTTGGTCTATGTACTCCATGAACTTCTTCTGCGGCCTTGGCCTCTTCCTCGACCGTATCCAAGGGTGTCAATTTGATAGTGGTTCGTTGTCTTGGCCTTCCCGTACTTCTTAGTTAGGATTTTTATCTCTTCTTCTTCGGTGATAAAGTCTGCAGCTCGATGTATAGCATCCTGTATCGTCGTGGGGGCATTCAGCGCGATTTCTTTACAAAAAGTCAGAATTTAACCAAAGCACTCGCTTCAGGGCTAGTAAGGCCGCTTTATCACTCAGGCCTTCCACTTTGGACATAACAGCTTTGAATCTTCCGATGAAACTATGGAGTGTTTCATTATGCCCCTGAGCTAGGGTCCACAGATCGGCGTCAGATGTTCCAGGATCCATGAATATGGAATAGTGTTTCAAGAATGCCGCAGACAGTTGGTTGTAGTTGTTGATGGAGTTCCGTTCGAGCCTGGAAAACCACTGGAGCGCCGGTATTTTGAGATGTTCCACGAAGAGAAGGCACTGTCCGGCGTCTCTTTCATTTTCTTTGAAATTAGAACGTCTCATGGCTATAGCGAAAGCCGTTAGATGCTCTTTTGGGTTGGTTTTTCCTTCTCCAGAGATGTACATGTCTATTTATACAAGTTTAAGTCGGATAAGTTAATGTCTAAAGAGATAAGGAAGGTTTCCTAATTCCTCGGGATTTCCTTTTATCAAAGTCGGCTACCACCATCGGCTTTAATCTTGTCGTATCTCTGTTATGGGCATGAATTCATGGGCTTGTTGTTTCGGCCCATATGATCGTCAGCTTGGCCTATCTTCCTGTCGTTGGACCTTGGTTCACGGCTCGGGTGACACCATGGTTCACGGCTCGGGTGACACCATGGTTCACAGCTCGGGTGACACCATGGTTCACGGCTCGGGTAACACCATGGTTCACGGCTCGGGTGACACCATGGTTCACGGCTCGGGTGACACCATGGTTCACGGCTCAGGGTTGCTTTGTATCATGATTCGGGTGTCGATGGTTGTCTTCGTATTTGACCTCGATCCGTCTTGTTTCCGACCCCTATCCATCTTGTCTTCGATTGAGGTCACGGTACCCGAACCAATCATCCATGGTTCGGGGGTTCTCGCATAAACTTATCTTGTCACGGTTAGGGATACCCGAACCAACTCCTCTTATCACGGTTAGGGGGCACCCGAACCAACTCACCTTGTCACGGTCAGGGGTACCCAAACCAACTCACCTTGTCACGGTTAGGGGTACCCAAACCAACTCTTGTCACAGTTATGAGCACCCGAACCAACTCACCTTGTCACGATTAGGGGTACCCGAACCAACTCCTCTTGTCACAGTTAGGGGGCACCCGAACCAACTCACCTTGTCATGGTTAGGGGTACCTGAACCAACTCCTCTTCACGGTTAGGGGCACCCGAACCAACTCCTCTTGTCACGATTAGGAGGCACCCGAACCAACTCCTCTTGTCACGATTAGGGATCCAGTTGCTAATGTTCTTTCATACTTAGCCATTCTTTAATCGTTGATTCTCAAGAGGTGGAAGCTGACCCCAACAGCAGCTATCAGGGAATGGAGGTAGTTCTCTCTTCTTCTCGTAGTTGTAGTTTTCTTCAGCTTCTCTTTAATGAAAATGGTTAGGAGCATGTTAAGTAATTGTTCTTTACCCCTTTCATTGTGGATATATGCATTAAAAACTGTAACGTATGTGCTGAATCGGATTCCAAGTAAGGCAGTTCCTAAGACTCCTTATGAACTGTGGACGGGAAGGAAACCTAGCTTAAGGCATCTTCGTGTCTGGGGTTGTCCAGCAGAAGTAAGGCTATATAACCCACATGAAAAAAAACTTGATTCCAGGACTGTCAATGGATTTTTCATTGGCTACCCTGAAAAATCAAAGGGATATACATTTTATTATCCTAACCATAGTACGAGAATAGTAGAAACGGGTAATGCTAGGTTCATTGAAAATGATGAAACTAGTGGGAGTGGTGAATCACGAAAGGTGGACATTAAAGAAGTTCAGGTTGAAATTCTTTCACCTGTTGTTGCACCTAAGGTAGTTATTCCTATTGTTGTATCACAGTCAAACGACATAATAGAACAACATGACGATGAGCTAATCCCACTAGTTGAACCAGCTAAACCTGTTATAATTCAAGAAGAGAATAGTGTACCACAAGAACCATTAAGGCGATCTAAAAGGGGGAGAAGATCTGCCGTTTCAAATGACTATGTGGTCTACACTATTGAAAGTGAATGTAACTTAAGTCTTGATGATTCCGAAGAGCCATGGACAGTAAAAATTCTGAAAAATGGTTTAATGCCTCGAAAGAAGAAATGAAGTCAATGAGTGATAATAAAGTATGTGACTTAGTAGAGTTGCATGATGGTTTCAAAACAGTTGGATCTAAATGGGTCTTTAAGACTAAACATGACTCGAAAGGTAGCATTGAAAGATACAAGGCTCGTCTTGTTGCTAAAGGTTTTACCCAAAAGGATGGCATTGACTATAAAGAGATCTTCTCTCTGGTTTTAAAGAAGGATTCTCTAAGGATTGTTTTGGGTTTGGTGGCTCATTATGATCTTGAGTTTCACCAAATGGATGTGAAAACCGCTTTTTTGAATGAAGAGCTTGAGGAGAAAGTATATATGGACCAATTGAAGGGTTTGTGACCACGGGAAAAGAACATCTGGTATGTAAGCTGAGAAAGTCGATATATGTACTAAAACAAGCTTTCATAGAATAGTATCTAAAATTTAATGATACCATAACGTCATATGATTCTGTAGAGATCATCGTTGATCGATGTATCTACATTAAGATCAGTGGGAGCAGATTTGTGATTTTAGTCTTATATGTTGATGATATTTTGATTGCTGCAAATGACATGGGTATGCTACATGATGTAAAGAAATATCTCTCTAAGAATTTTGAAATGAAAGATATGGGTGAGGCATCATATGTGATCGAAATAGAAATATTTCGAGATAGATCACAAGGATGTTAAGTTTGTCTCAGAAAGGATATATCAATAAAATGTTAGAGAGATATGGAATGGACAAATGCTCCGCAGGGATAGCTCTTATTCAAAAAGGGGGACAAATTCAATAAAATGCAATGTCCTAAAAATGAATTTGAGCGTAAGAAAATGGAAAGAATTCCTTATGTATCAGTGGTTGGGAGTTTGAACTATGTTCAGACATGTACTCGACCAGATATCAATTTTTTAATTGGTATGTTGGGTCGATATCAAAGTAATCCCGGAATGGACCACTGGAAAGCTGCAAAAAAGGTACTCAGGTACTTGCAAGGCACCAAAGAGTTTATGCTTACATATAGGAGATCCGACCATCTAGAGGTCATTGGATATTCAGATTCAGATTATGCCGGATACGTTGATAGCAAAAAATCGATGTTTGGCTATTTGTTCCTATTAGCTGGGGGAGCAATATCATGGAAGAGTGGAAAGCAGTCTGTCATTGCTACTTCCACTATGGAGGCTGAATTCGTGGCATGCTTTGAGGCCACGATTCAAGGATTGTGGTTGCGGAACTTTATCTCGGGGCTTAGGATTGTCGACACTATAGCTAGGCCGCTGAGAATTTATTGTGATAATTCTGCAGCTGTCTTTTTTTCAAAGAATGACAAATACTCGAAGGGTGCTAAGGACATGGAATTAAAGTACTTGTCTGTCAAAGAAAAAGTACAGAAACGTAGAGTGTCCTTTGAGCACATTAGGAAAGATATGATGGTAGCGGATCCGTTAACTAAGGGGGTTGCCACCCAAAGTGTTTAATGGCCATGTACAGCATATGGGTATTATAGATAAAGCCTTGCTCTAAAATTGATGTGTGCTTATTATGTGTGTGACACTTGGAATTCACGTTATCATTAAAGTATGTGTATACACTTATGGTTCATAGATAACATATAATTATTTTGAGAATCAAGGTTCTTCTCATGTAAGGATGAAATATAGAGTTGGAATTAATTGTGATACATGGAAGGAATCATGTCGTTTAATGATGTGTGACCGCCATGATTCGATTAGTTCTGGTTTTATTATGACAGTTAAAGATAGATGAACCTAATATAAAAGTGCACATTATAGTTATTAAACCTTTAAAGTCGACACAAAGGTCAAGTGGGAGAATGTAAGAAAATTTATATTCTTATGTGACCTATGTGTCCCTTAGGTTTAATTATAAGGATCAAATTCATATTAAAGTTAAGGATTCTAATATAAAAAATGACACCATGATGAATCGGTTTCGATTAACGGCATTAGAATTCGGGTGTATTGATAACCCTCCTCCATTACCTTATTATATTGTCTAAGTATCTCTCTGATGTTATATATATTGCATTAGTAGTTAATTATAATTAATTATAACTACATATGGATGATGCTATAGATACATGAAAGTGGCAAGAGTGGTCAAGTGAGTAATCGTGATGGCTCATCACAATTATAAAAATTTATTAAAAACCACATATAGTTAAGTGGCTATCACTTTTGCAAAGAGACATGACCTTTCCTCATGATGTGGCTTTTCATCTTATATAAAACCACATTAAAGAATGTGTGTAAGAGAAGATCAAGAAAAATATCAGAGAACTTGCCGTAAAGAAAATAGAGAGAAGATTTGATCCTTCTCCATCAAAAGGATTATTAGAGCAATTGATAAGAATGATTCCATAACAAGCTTAATCAATCTATGGATCAAGGTTAATCTTTCTTCTTCTACAAGAAAGAGTTTGTGGTTGGATTAGATTAAATCTAGATGATCTTGGGATAGATTTTATGAATTAAATTTATTAAAAAATTAATTTACATTTCAGACAATAATCCTCTCTCCGGCAAGGGTTTTCAAATGGAAGTAGTGGCGGTGGCTTTGGCTCAGCATTCAGGTTTTTTTCTTTTTTGCTTCTTCCTTTATACATAGGCATTAACAATGTCTACTGTTTGGTTTATTAATAAATTGGAGGAAGCTTTAGATATTTTGCTTCTTCCTTGGTTATAAAACAAGCCTTCTATTCATTCTTTTTTTTTCATGCTCTGAAATTGATGAGAAGCAAAATATCTCTCTCTCTCTCTCTCTCTCTCTCTCTCTCTCTCTCTCTCTCTCTCTCTCTCTCTCTCTCTCTTTCTCTCCCTCCCTCTCTCTCTCTCCGGTTCTTCCTCAAAAGTAAGTTTAGTCAAGAATATATCGTAGTTATAGTTCGTAGATTATTATTTCGGGTGTCGCGAATCAGTCTCGTCAAGATCGTATCATGTGATTCATTATCGCATTAAACCGTCACACTACGAGCGATATTTTGAATTAAAGAAAGAGATTCGTCTCGCTTCCTTGAATTTTTTTACTGTTTCTATTTCATTTTGAATCAGTTCCGCTTTTATTTATCGTTTATCAGTTTTATAAAGAAGTTTCTAATTCCGGTTCTAACACTTATTTAATATGATGACTTCAAAAATATAGTGTGTCTCTGAACCAAACATAACATCAAATCTCTATATTATTCACGCACAAAAAATGAAACAGCCATATAAATCCAAGTTTCAAGCCCATTAACACCAAACACCCCACTCCCGCTGAGCGGCTCTCACCAGCGCACATTCCACCCCTCTGGTGCCCTTTTTGGTCTTTTCACACCAAGTCTCTATTAGTGTAACATTAAAAAGTGCATAATTCTCCAATTTGCTACAGAATACTATCTATATCAGGTAAATATTCAGAAGAACCGGAAGCTAAAAAACTAAACCGAAAATGAAATTATCAAAGTATATATATCTTCCTCCTTAAAAAATAGTTAGGCGTATGGCTTGTGCCACAACTTATTAAGAGCCATAAGACCATGGTGAGTAGTTTATATTTGTAATATTGGTTTAATCAGGAAAACCAAATACGGTAATGTGTTTCTAATGCTAGCTAGCCTCTACATATAACCATGGTGAGTAGTTTATATTTGCAACACAAATTTGGACTTGTATGTAGAAAATAACAAGAGGAACTTACTATGACTTGTATGTAGAAGATGAAATCATTTACCTTCTCTTGTGGTCTTTGCTTGTGTTTAACCGAGACAACTACTCCAGAGGATGCTCAGCCGGGAAGCTAAGTTGGTATGGACTGCTGCTTAGTGGGAAATCCTTCTCTAGTTCAACTGCTGAAGCCTAAAGCAATTCGCTTCACCATATAAGGCGTGCTAGGTTTCAAGCTGCTGCAGCTATCAGGGAATGGAGGTTTCAAAAGGATGTTGTTGTTCACACACGCTTATGACTGATAGCTTCTGGAAAAATAGAGTAGTGCAAAAAAAAAATTTAGACAAATTAGCTTGCTCTATTTTTTGTTTGCTGAGTTCATCTACGGGAACTTCTAATCTGAATAATTAGAGGCTTGAGTTTATCGAATTGTTGACTAAAAACCTCAACAATCAAAGAAACTTCTACCTTTTGGCATTCCATTTCCACGTGAGGCCAAAAACCATCGAACAAAATGTGAAGAGCATATAATTTTTTTTAGATCATAGTTTTATGATCAATTTGGCCGAATTCCTCTTTATTCCTATCTCTTCATCTCATGTGAGATTTTAGTATAACAAGACTTTGGCTTTCTTTTTCATCCTAGCAATCGTTTATAATTTCAAATATAAAAAATTCACAAAATTTGTAACGCCCCGACCGCCACCGTTCGTGGGCTCCCACGCCATCGCTCGGTACTTTAGTGATATAGGTAGTCAAATCAATTCTTATAAACCTCTCCACATGCACCACATATTTTCAAAAATCGGGATGTTACAAAAAAAATTTGATTTTATTTATGCATTAGTTTCAATCCTCATTTCTGTCACGTTTGTAATAGAAAATGTACCTTTTAAAATTTATAAGGAAAAGTTACGACAACTAACATTTCAGAATGTGTACTACATTTCTTTTTTATATTATAGTTGGGGTTATCAGATTAATGATTTTTTTCTCTTTCATAAGAAACAAAGATAAAATTAGACAAATTTTGCAGTATTTCTCTAGGATAGTCGAGTGCAAAGTACATGTAGAAAGATAGATGATCAAGTATAGGAGACGAAAGCGTTGTAAACATAGACGTGAATGCTCAAGTATATGATGAAGATGGAGTTGTTCGTGTATACGAACGAGGCGAAGAAAGTGATATGAAATTTTTGTTTTAATGTGATTTTTTCCAGTTATAATGAATTTAATTATCAAATAGTTGTATTTGTTACAAAGTATTTGTGTTTCCAAAAATTGGTGAACCAATTAAATTAGATTGACACTGATGACAGAAGATGCTAATAGGACGATGCACATGATAGTGTTACACAAATGATATTCAAAGTCGATATAGCGATGCATATAAAAAAGCCTATAAAAATGTTAATTAAATCTAGAGAATACTCAAAACAAATAATAAAGATGCAATGAAGAATGGAAGAGACGATGACAACAACATGTCTCTTAAACCTTTTGAAGACAAAATTGCAACAAAGGAGTCGACGAAATAGGGAAAATCGCATTAAAAAATTTCAAGGTGGCACGTATTGACACTTTAAACCTACAAAATTTATCACTAGCACTTTAAACTTCCAACATAGCAATGTTTACATTTTAAACCATCAACATGGTACTTTTATACGCTCCGCCAAAATTTTAAACGGGATAGTAAACGCTGTTAACAGAATAATAACTCCGTTTAAACCAGTTAATTTTGTTTTACTTTTAAAAATGGCAAATTGCATAAAAACCTTCAAAGTGGTGACTACTAACACTTTAAACTTCCAAAGTTTGACACTTACACTTTAAACCTTCAAGGTGACAACTTTGACTAAATAAACCTCTAATGTATGTTTTTTATTTGCGCCGACATTTTACGGAACGGACTAGTTAACTCCGTCAACATAATTTTAATTTATGATTATTTTATTGTACACGTATCATTTTATCAATTAAAATATTATTTATATATTATTTTTATATATTATAATTAATAAATTATTTTTTTTTAAAAGGAAAAAGAAGAAAAAAATAATGTTCTTCTTCTTCCTCCTCCGCTCTTCCTCTTTTCTCAAATCTCTTCAGATTTCTTTCAATCGGAGACCATTTATTACTCCGATTCTTTAAAAATCATGTCCCGGGTTATGGTGGGTGGAGAGGATCTAGGGTTGAGGAATCGGAGAACGGATTGGAGGCGGTGGCGGCGGAGGATAACGGAGAAGAAAATTAAAAAAGAAGATAAAGATTAGAGGAAAAGCGGAGGAGGAAGAAGAAGATAATTATTTTTATTTTTTTCTTCTTTTTCCTTTTTTCTTTTCTTTTTTTGTTTTAATAATTTATACGATTGTTAAACCTAAACAATACAGTTTTAACTAGAGTAAAGTACAAATGATTTCAGGACATTTCCAACACGTGTATCAACGAAAAGGCATGCAATACACATTGTGCATCTTTGGATTACAAAAATGGGAGAATTTGTTTATTACATGGATCCAGTTATTTTTGGTGTTGCAAGATAGTTGAGTTTCATGGTCGTCCTATATCTCATCTTCTTGAATACTAATTAATTTTTAATTGAATATGTACCTTTATTATATGAATAAAAAAAATTCAAATATGATAAATTTATATTATCTCATGCAAACGCTACATTGATCAATTTTTTTTATTTAAAATTTGATGAACTCTAGAAAATCTATAAAAGAGCATCAAAACCAAACTTAAAAAAAAAAACATTCTAAAATTTTAAAATCTCCATAAAGAAAAATAAAGAAAAATATCACACCATTCACCTTTCCCCAAAATATCTCATTTATTATTATTGTGTTTTTTTACAGTCCCAATCATTTGATTTTAATTTTATCGATTTGTGTGTTAGACGTCGAATAACCAATAGTAGCATATGCAACTCGACCTATCGATTCTATCACTAGATTGACCAATGACGTTAAGTATTTTTTCGTTGTTTTGGTGATCTTGAGAGTTTTCCGAAGAAGACAACAAGGATACTTGGCAATGCAAAAAAAAAGGGCTTGATCTCTCAATGCTTGTATTCATGTTTTTTTTTTTTTGGTTTAATTGGCCAAAAAAGGGCTTGATAGTTGGACAACGAGATGGTGTTTCTTTGTATCTAGGCTTTGCTCGTAATGTTTCTTCTTCTTTGTGCTCTCTCGGATTGTTTAACCGGAGATAGAGAGAGTGATCTTCATATTGTAAACCACATCGGAGGTGTTTTCCGATTCTTCATAGTGCAGACAGTTGTGGAGGACAGTCTCCACCCCGGATGTAGCTTCGGTGAACCGGGTGAAAAGTCTTGTGTTCTTTAAATAAATGAATCGACGAATAGTTTTGGGACGGGATTGAAGTATAAATCCCTAACAAATGCAAAAAAAGGGGCTTGATCTCTCAATGCTTGTATTCATGTTTTTTTTTGTTGGTTTAATTGACCCAATAAAATGCGTATAACGTTACTACAACAAATCCTTAATAAAAAAAGTGTATAAAAATGTCACAATATCTGAAAGCAAATGCAATCTTTACGAGCACCTTCAAATATTGTAAAGGACCCATATTACGAGAAAGTTTGTTGAAGTGAATTTTTTTTGGGAGTAAAATTGGATTGAACCATAAACCTACAAAAATCAATTGAACCATGAACCTACAAAAATCAAGTTGTTATAATTAATCGTATGTGTTTATTAATGTTTGACAAATCTGATTTTAACCAGTTCCTACTTAAAAAAAAATAGAAGAAATATTCGTGGCGTCCAGTCGTCTAGTGAAGTAATGATGCACATCTTAACATTCAGACCAAAAAAAGAAGTAATGATGCGCATGCACCAACATGATCAACGACTATGGTCAAGATCAAGATCAATAATATATTTACGTCGAGTTTTTTTTTGAGCGAACGAGTTACATGTTTAATGGTCGGAGCTGTGAGGGATGGATCTGAGACCTGGAGCTCAACGGCATTCGAGAACGCTGAGAAGCTTCCCATTTTCTGGGAATTACTTTCGAGGGTAGCTCTATAAGAGAGAGCTATATGCTTGCTTATGGCAGTTATCTTGCGGAGCATCAATATTCTTCCTGTGCATATGTGACTCCGAAGACTTCTTGGCTTGTCAGTCTTGTACTCTCCAGGGTTTAGGTCCTGTCTATTACCTTTATATCCGCTTTCAGGCTTCCGTTCTAATAAGACACTCACGAGGGAACCTTCTTTACATTAATAAATAATTGTTTTTTATATTGATTTCTCAATTTCAGGTAAACTCGCTGCATTTTAACTTTAAGGGTTTTGTCTTGCCAAACTGTTCCAGCAAATTTCTGGGAACAACCAACAAGACAATATAAGATTCACTGGTCTGTTGTTGGCCGGATGATGCTTTGGAAGCTCTTGTTGGGAGGACCATGCCCCCGAAAGAGATGAGCGGTTTTTATGCAGACCGATCCTCACCCTTCTGGGAGCAGGTGAAATAGGAAGCTCCCGCTGCATTTCGTTCTTGATTCATCTAAACAAATATTATATTTTGAGTAATTATTAATTAAGATATGTAAAAGGATATAAAAAAAATTATATAATTTTAAAAAAATGATGATGTAGCATGTGACATTTAAGCTGACTCAGATGTTAGAGCATCCACGTCATCACTGGTTAACGACTAATGTATAAATTAACCAAAATTGGTTAGTTCATGTATTAAATCGATAAAAAAAATTAGTGCATGCATGAAGTAGCACAATTCTCGAATTCATGTACAAATCTGATATATTTAAAGCGGACTCCCTCTGCTCAGTCATCCAAATGATTACTAGTCAACCTACGCAATCACTCTAAATCCTTCCTCGTCCATATATTTTAAGGCTAGCACAGTTTAACAAGATTTTGAAGTACATGCCATCATCCTCACAGATTCTTCTCCATATATGGATTCTGATCCAACGTATGTGTTGAACATTTATACTGATGAGAGAGATATATAATAAATAACAAATTTATAGTCAAAAATTTTGTCATTGAAAATTTATTATATACATTATATTATTATTTAGCAAGTGCGAAATCCTACGTGGCGGTTCCAGAATCACTTTCAAACTTGTTTTTACCTTTATGCCATTAATGAAATCGTTTAATTACAATCCATTGCCATCGTGATATCGTTTTATTTGTTCTATTTTTTGGTAGGTTATGTTGCCGTCTTCGAGATATTATTTTGTTCGTTTTTGTGTTTATAGAATATATACTGCGCATGTTGTTAGTTTTGTCGTTTATTCGTTTATTTCTTTTTATTTTTCTACTAATTATCGTTCTATTCATTTTATAGGTTATAACCTCTTCTTCGAGGTATAATTCGTTGTTTATGTATATGTGTTTTGTTATCTATTATACTGTTCATGTTGTTTGTTATATCGTGAAATCGTTATTTATTTTTTACTCATGATTATCGTTTTATTCTTTTTTTATAGGTTATAAACTCCTCTCTGAGGTATAATTTGTTCTTATTTGTTTTTAAATTTATGTATTTTGTTCTCTATTATACAACTTATGTTCTTTTTATCTTATATTCATCTTTTTATTGTTTTAATTATTATCGTTGTATTCGTTTTATAGGTTGTAACGTTTTCATTAATTTCAAAGTAAGTTTAGTCTGTATTTTATATATTGTATTATTTCTAATAATAATCAGTAATTTATTTCTAACAAATTTTTTTTAATTATAAAATCTTATTTATTATTATTAAATTTGCTATGTTTATATTTGTCCTTTTGTTCTAATATTTATTTTTAAATTTTTAATTAATATTAATTTGTTTACGTGTCTTGAATCTATGATGACATACATTTTTAGTGATTGTATTTTTTTGTTAGTTCTTTGATCTATTATTTTTCTTCTTCTTGCTATTGTAATGATTCTTATTTCTTTTTCTTTTTCCCAGAATTTGACATTTTCTATAAGATAATTTTATAATCATATTATCTCTACATCTTTTCATTTTTCGTTGAAAGGAGTTTGTTATCTAATCCTACTTCTTCTTTTAGGTTTTGCCTCTTCAACAAGATATCTCCTTATAATGTTTTTACCCTTTATGTTTGAACGGAATTTGTTACATGAACCTATACTCTTTTTTCGTGTTTAACAAGGTTTCCTCTGTTTTTGAGTCTTCTATCCGATGAAGAGGTTTGTTCGGATTATGTCTAAATTGAAGAATAATTCATAGTTCCGATTATATTTTTCTCATTAAATGTTTTGTCATCTAAATGTTTTTTTTTGTTTCGTTTTTTTTTTTTTTATTTTGCTACTTAACAGGTTTGTTAGTATTCCTTCCCAAAGGTATGCAGTTAGAGAATTGTTTTAATATTATTTTGGTTGTTTATATTGGTTTAATATTAGTTTGGTTTTTTTATATTCGTGATTGGCAACCAATTGTTTTGTATTTTGTTTCTCGATTTTTTGTTTTTGCTTCTCCTTTTCATAATTCCGAAGATTTTCCTAACGATATTACTTATGCATGTTCCAACGCATCTCCAACGAATCATCGTGGTTTTCTCACCAGAGACAACAACTTAGGCGGACGCGCCTCTCATCCCCTAAGAGGACAGAAGTCCTACGTACCAGGAGCTCTCCGACTATTCCCATAGGACACTCTAAATTTTTATGCAAGAGATCTACGACTCTGTATGGAAGACCGAAAATCCGATCTGAATAATTAGTTCTAAAGAGGGAAAGACCAGGCATTCCACCGAAAGAAAAGACAAAACATATTATTTAAAACAAAAAAAAACTTATTGTTTAAATTCGAACAATAAGCTCATGTGTTTCAAATACTTTATGTAGAAACAAGACAAAAAAATCAAATTAAAACTCATCAATCAAATTGTTCTATGAAATGATATAATATGGAGATTTTATTGCTAATAGTGGGTCACGATGAATCGAGGACTTGAATCCTTTACATCTAGCCTATGCATTTTCTGTAAACCATCAAATGAGTCTATGTATAATTTTCAATGATTGTGTGCATGGTTAGAGTTTAGAATTTTATGGTATGTTTAATATCCCTAATCAAAAATTTTGATGGCATACGATTACTAAAAAAAATCAATTTATACGTGTTTGTATTTGGATTTAAGATTTGATGCTAGAGTTTCGGATTTAGGATCTATGTATTATTTTCAATGTTTACGTACATTTGTAAGGATTTAGGCTCCCGAATTAGGGTTTGGCACCTCTTATTTTTTGAAAAACAAATTGATGGTATAATGTTAATGAATAATTTTCTAATGTTCTCTTAAAAAATATATTAATAAAAAATATAAATAAATACAAACATTTGCGGTGATTAAAGATAATAAAAATGTGCACTAAAAAAATGGATAACAATGGTAAAAGAAAAAAAAATAAAATATCAAAATAATTAAATTGGTTATCTTCAAAATGAAATTTTTTTATCTTATATACAAAAATAACAATTACTTATAAAATTAGAGTGCTGCTTTTTTAAATTAGATCTAAAAATTAAAAAAATGAATAATAAATTCAAAATGGTATAAATGGCATCATTTTCCTAAGAATCATTTTGGTCCGTATGGTTATTTTTAATAAATTGTTAATAAATTGGTTTTGAACTCTATAAGTTGGTGTGAATCATTTTGGGACAACACAAAACATTCATCCATGCGAACATAAAACATTCATTTAATTGTGAATTTGTTTACAATAAAAGATTTACATTTTAAAATAATACACTTTATATTTTTTTTAATAAACGTCTCAACGATTGTTTAAATCCTTCCATACCAAATTTAACATTTTAAAATGCTACAATTTTATTTTTAAAACGGGTGGTTTTGAATGAAGAAACTGAATGTGGTTTATAAGAAAATATTTAAGTCTCTAGAATTTTGAGTTTTTAGTTATTTTATGAAATTGAAATTTTCGTTAGTTCTGTTTATAAATTATCCATTTGTATTTGTTTTTGTTGGTTATATTTTAGTATTTTTATTCTAAAATATGGTGTTATGGTGTTTACGCAAAATTTATATATCTATATTTCCAATCTCTTTTGTTAGTCAATTAGATCCATATTATTTGTAACTACGTATAAATATGAAAAGGTTATATGTTATATATCATTATACAAGATAAAGTGTCCAGTTAAGTTGATTTTTATGATTCTAATTTTTTTTTTGTAGTATTCGATACACGATAATGTCGTGTTCGATTTGTTTTCTTTAAATATGTATTTTTGAAAAATGAATAGATAATCAAAAAAATTATGTTTTAATTTTATTAACATACTAATGTATTTCATTAACACATTCACCTCTTGAATCAATTTACTCTCCAGCGGTAGCCTGGCTTGGGCTTCAGAGAGTCTTTAAGAGGGAAATCCCTTCTCATCATTCCGAAGATCTTCATGACGATATTACTTATGTATGGTCCAACGCATCTCCAGAGAATCATCGTGAATATCTCACCAGAGACAGCAACTTAGGCGGACGCACATCTCATCCCCCAAGAGGACGGAAGTCCTATGTACCAGGAGCTCTCTGACTATTCCCATAGGACACTCTAATGTTTTATGCAAAAAATCTACGACTCCGTACGGAGGACCCAAAATCTTATCCGAACAATTAGCATTAAAGAGGAAAACACCAGACGCTCCACCGAAAGAAAAGATAATATATATATATATATATATATATATATATATATTTAAAAAAATTTATTATCTAAACACGAACAGTAAGCTCATGTGTTTCAAATACTTTATGTAGAAATAAGAACAAAAAATCAAATTAAAACTCATCAATCGAATTGTTCTATGAAATGATATAATGTGGAGATTTTAATGCTGATAGAGGATCACGATGAATCGAGGAATTGAATCCTAGCCTATGCATTTTTTGTAAACCATCAAATGAGTCTATGTATAATTTCCAAGGATTGTGTGTATGGTAATTAGGGTTTAGACGTTCATGCTAGGGTTTAACATCCCTAATCAAAGAATTTGATGGCATATGATTACTATAAAAAATCAATATATACGTGTTTGTATTTAATTTAAGATTTGATGCTAGAGTTTAGGATTTATGATCTATGAATTATTTTCAATGTTTACGTGCATTTATAAGGGTTTAGGCTTCCATGTTAGGGTTTAGTACCCCTTATTTTTTTAAAATAAATTGATGTTACAATGTTAATGAATAATTTTATAATGTTCTCTTCAAAAAAATATTAATAAAAAATATAAATAAATACAAATATTTGTGGTGAGTAAAGATAATAAATGTGGACACTGGAAAAAAAAGATAACAATGATAAGAAAAAAAAGTTAAAATATCAAAATAATGAAATTGGTTATCTTCAAAATGAATTTTTTTTCATCTTATATACAAAAATAACAATTACTTATAAAATTAGAATACTGATTTTAAAAATTAGATCTAAAAATTTAAAATTGAATAATAAATTCAAAATGGTACAAGTAGCATCATTTTCCTAGGAATCATTTTGGTGTGAATGATTATTTTTAATAAATTATTTTTGAACTCTATAAGTTGGTGTGAATCATTTTGGGACAACACATGACATTCGTCGATGCGAACATAAAACATTAATTTAATTGTGAATTTTGTTTACAACAAAAGATATACATTTTAAAATAATACACTTTAGATTTTTTTTTGTAAACTTCCTAGCGATTCTCTAAATCCGTCCATACAAAATTTAACATGATTCGTACTTATGTTACAACTAGATTTTGACATGCACCAAGCGCAGAATTAAGTGATTAAATAGGTTGACTAATCGATTTTAATATATATAAATTTTTAATATTTAAACGTGTATGACAAAGCATATATATTCTAACATTTATAAACGTAAAAAAATGATATGTATTATGCATAAATATAATAAAGTTGAATACTTTTGATCAAACATCTATTAATGTCATTATTTTTAATATTTTATGTGTAAAATAAATCAAAACATATGCAAATGTTATTTATTTCAATATCTTTTATGTGTAAAATTGATCTTCATTATTCGTGTAAATTATAGAGCATATGATAAATCAAATAAATTTTAGATTTAAATGAATTTGTGAGACATAACAAACGAAAAAAATATATTTTTCAATAATGAATTGTATAAATATTTGCAAGTGTGAATAAATATGTATAATAGACTACATCATAATAAAAATATTTTTATAGTATATTAATCTAAATACATATATACACAATATATAATATTGTTATAAATATAAGAATAAAAATTTTGTTAATATATCAGAAAAAAATAAAAAATAGATGATATGGTATGTAACACCCCGATTTCTGGAAATATGTGGTGCATGCGGAGAGGCTTAAAAGAATTGATTTGGCTACCTATATCACCAAAGTGCACTTATCTTTTCGGTCACTGGTCCTGAGAGAACTCCAGAGTTAAGCGTGCCTGAGCTGGAGCAATTTCAGGATGGGTGACCTACTGGAAAGTCATTTCCATTACCGTGCGAGTGAGGACAAAACATGGGGAAAGATCACGTGGTGATTTGCAGGGTCAGTAAACAAGTCTTTCGAGCCTTCCGGACTAACGCACCGGCCGTCGGATAAGGGTGGGGCCCACAGGCCGAGAGTGGGCGTGGGGTCCCACGAACGGTGGCGGTCGGGGCGTTACATGGTAAGTCTAAAATATTATATTTAGTTGGGTTTAAATTTGTAAAACATGTATTAATAGGCTTATGTTATAAAATTAATGAGAATATGTAGAGATTTCCACCATGGCATATAGTTTTAATTGAAATGTTCTGATTGGTTAAATTAAATAACATGTTCCCTAAAATTCTCTTTGAACGACAACTATTATTTTTTTCTTTGAAGGACAGCTATGATTTTTTTTGAACGACAACTATGATTTTTTTGTAAATGTCTCCTCTATTAATATATATAGGATTGTATTGTTTAAACGAGTGGTTTTGAATGGAAGAAAATGAATGTAGTTTATAAGAACATATCTTAAAGTCTCTAAGATTTTGAATTTTTAGTTATTTTATGGAATTGAAATTTTCGTTAGTTCTATTTATAAATTATCTATTTCTATTTTTTTTAGTTATATTTTAGTATTTTTATTCTAAAATATGGTGTTTACGCAGAAGTTATATATCTATATTTCAAATCTTTTTTTTAGTCAATTAGATCCATATTATTTGTTACTACATATAAATATTGAAGAAGTTATATGTTATATATCATTATACGAGATAAGGTCGGTTAAGTTGATTTTTATGATTCTCAAATCTTTTTCCGTAGTATTCGATACACGAAAATGTCATATTCGATTTGTTTTATTTAAATATGTATTTTTGAAAAATGAATAGATAATAAAAACATTTATGTTTTAATTTTATTAACATACTAATGTATTTATTCTCCCGCGTAAGGCGCGGATTCCACCTAATATAATATATAATAAACACATACAAGACCATACAATCAATTTATAGTAAATAATAAATCCGTTGAACAAATTTATAGTCAAAGTTTCTGTTATGGAAAACTCATCACATAATATACAATACAAAATATGGAAGATTTATTAAAATTATATATATATATATATATTTATCAACACATACAAGACCATAAAATCGGATCATAATAAGCAACAAACTTTATAAAAACGAAAAGGTAAATCAAGTTATAAATATATATATATATATATATATATATATATATATATATATATATATATATGCTAAAATTATTTTATCAAAGAATGAAAATAAATCTTTGAGCATTCTCCTAAAAAAATTTACTATACAAATAGTAATTTTTGTTATTTTATATACTCAGCTGTCTCTATTACTTTAGAATTTGTTTTTAAATGTTTTGATTTTGAACTTTATTTTATTGTACGTTTTGTTTGTTTGAAGGATATCCAGACAAGGAGTTGTTGCAACCTATTGAAACATAACTAATGGCAACTAAAAAGTTTTCATCACTTTTATTACTCTCATCCTTATGACTATGGTTTCAGTCTCGGGTAACTTATTTATTTATTTATGGTTATATTGTTTTAAAAGCCAAAAAACATATTTTTCAATTTGAAATACTCTAAATCAAACATTTTAATTGGTTGAATCAGAATCATTAGACGCAAGATATATTTCCATGCTCTTTAATAAAATAATTATTACATAAAACATTTTAACTGCTCTTTAATAAAATAATAAAATTACATAAAACGACAAAATAGTATTTTGTATACGGAATATTTGGGAGAATGCTTCAAAGATTTATTTCTGTGCTCTTTAGTAAAATAATTTTACATATATATATATATATATATATATATATAACATGATTTACCTTTTTTTTTATGTAGTTTGCTGCTTATTATGAACTGATTGTATGGTTTTGTGTGTGTATATATATATATTTTGTAATAGATATTTTCTGAATAATTTTTTGTATTATATAACTTAACAATTTTTCGTTGTATATATGTCTACCTTTTACATTTATATCAAATAAAGAAAACTAAAATAGTAGATATTAAATACTAACATGTTTAGCAAGTTATATTGTATATAAATCTATCAATAATTTATTTATTTAGTAAATTAAAGGGTACTAAAAAATTAAAAAAATTGGCAAATTAAGGAGTATTAAACCCTAATAGTTCGATTAAAACTATGGTTCGATTCAGTTCGACTATGAAAAAATTTGGTTCGTATGTAACGTTGCAGAAAAAAATAAAGTTTTAATTCGATTTGGTTTTTAGTGAAAAATTTTGGTTAATTATGGGGTGTTCGGTTAATTTTGGTGCCTGCTTTTGTGCTTACATCGCGCTTCTCCTTCTCATGAAGTTCTATGCCAGCATCTATTTCACGTGCTCGTCTAACCATTACTTTGATTTCAACGATCTTATCATCAAAGTCCATGGATTCACCACTCTCAATCCGAGACGAATTAAAGAGTTCCAATTATTTCTCTGAACACTTTACTCTAAATATACTAATAATAATGTATTCATACCCCTTAATTGCCAGCGCGGGCATTAAAATTTAATTGTACACGTAAAATGGATTTATAACAGATGTTTTATGACCGAATTTTGGTTTTATATAAATAACTTATGTTTTGGTTGTATATAAATTTATCTTTTATATTTTTAGCAAATTAAGGGGCACGAAACCCTAATATGTGAGCCTAAACCCTTAAAATGCACGTAAAATATGTATTTTTTATATTTTTAGCAAATTAAGGGATACTAAACCCTAATATGTGAGCCTAAACCCTCACAAATGCACGTAAAATATTGAAAACAGTTACTTTTTTAGCAAATTAAGGAGTACTAAACCCTAATAAGAGAGTCTAAACCCTCACAAACTGAATAAAACTATGGATCGATTCAGTTCGGCTATGCAAAAATTTGGTTCGTATGTAACGTTGCAGAAAAAAATAAAGTTTTAATTCGATTTGGTTTTTAGTGAAAAATTTTGGTTAATTATGGAGTGTTCGGTTAATTTTGGTGCATGTTTTTGTGCTCACATCGCGCTTCTTATTCTCATGAACTTCTGTGCCATCATCTATCTCCCGTGGTCGTCTAACCATTGCTTTGATTTCGACGATCTTATCATCAAAGTCCATGGATTCACCACTCTCAACCCGAGATGAATTCAAGAGTTCTAATTACTTCTCTGAACCCTTTACTCTAAATACACTACTCATAATGTATTCATACCCCTTAATTTGCCAGCGCGGGGATTAAAATTTAATTATACACGTAAACATGGATTTATAACAGATGTTTTAAGACCAAATTTATGTTTTATATAAATAACTTCTGTTTTGGTTGCATATTAATCTACTTTTTATATTTTTAGCAAATTAAGGGGTACTAAACCCTAGTATGTGAGCCTAAACCCTCACAAATGCACGTAAAATATTGGATTTTTTTTTTTAGCAAATTAAGGGTACTAAACCCTGATAGGTGAACTTAAACCCTCACAAATGCACGTAAAATATTGAATGATTTAGATATATTGTGTTAATTATGGTCGGTTTGATTCGGTTTATCAGTTTTTTGTTTTTTCGGATTGGAAATATTATATATATATATATATATATATATATAACATGGGATCCTAAACCCTCACAAATGCACGTAAATATTGAAAACAATACATAGATACTAAATCCTAAACTCTACCATCAAAGCCTAAATCGAAATATAAACACATAAAATTTGATCTTTATTAGTACCCCTATGCATTCAAATTCTTTGATTTGGGATGCTAAACCCTAGCATGAACATCTAAACACTAACCATGTACATAATAATTGAAAATTATACATAGACTCAGTTTCTGGATTCAAGTCATCGATTCGTTGTGGCATTTCCTCTGCCAGCAAATAAGATCTCCATATTATGTCGTTTCATAAACCAACTTGATTTTTAAGTTTTCACTTGATTTTTTTTGTTCTTGTCTCTACATAAAGTATTTGAAAGAAATGAGCTTACTGTTCGAATTTAAACAATAAGAATTAAAAAAAATATATATATATATTATATATATGTTTTGTCTTTTTTCGGTGGAGCGTCTTAATTGTTCGGATCGGATTTTGGCTCCTTCTATTGGGATTGTAGATATCTTGCATAAAATCTTGGAGTGTCATATGGGAATAATCGTAGAGCTCTGGGTAGGACTTATGTCTTTTTGGGGGATGAGTGAAGCGTATGCCTAAGCTGCTGTCTCTGGTGAGCCACGATGATCCTCTGGAGATGCGTTGGACCCTGCATACGTAATATCGTCAGAAAGGTATTCGGGAGGATGAGAAGTAGTTTCCATCGTAAAGCCTCTCTGACGCCCAAATCAGGTTACCACTGGAGAGTAAATTAATCCGAGAAGTGAGTGTGGATTGTGTTTGGGACCACGTCCGAAGATCAAGATCTCTCTGATATTTTTGGAATGGATGAGAAGAGAAGAGGGATATATATTAATATATATTATAAGAATATATATATCTATTATATGTATAGGATTTTAAAAACTATAAACAAATATACCCTGAGATCAAAAGAAATACTTTGATAAAAACTTTCTTCATCTGGACTATCTTCGTCAATGACACAATCTTCCTTCACTTTAAGACAATCATCAGAGTTACCGGGCAATGGTGAATACTCGAATGGACCAACATTAACAATCTGACCAATTAAATCTATATACGAAACCAAATATATAATTAATACAAAATATACTAAAAAATAATAATAAGTAAATAAGTTCTTTTTAAAATAGTTCCAAAGATATTTACCAACTAAATAATCATCATTAGTAGTCCCATCGAAGATACGATCAAAAGTAACAAAATTGAAAAAAAATCTTATCACAATCCGACGATACAATGCTAAGCTTAGTTGCAAATACATATGCTCTGCAAGAACCATATTGATCAACAACCTTAAAATACTTTATAATGTACCAACAATCTTTGACTATTTTGTCAACAAACTGATGATAAATAACACCATTCATATGCGTTCAGCACGGATATTATAATTTATAATAGAAATTTTATGAATAAATTTGTATTTTATATAATCTACTATTTTTGGTTATATATATATATATATATATATATATATATATATATATATATATATGGATATGGGTTTGTGAAATATTTTATTTTTAAAGCTAATATTATTTAAATTTTTTGACTAATAAATATTTAAGTGATTTTTTTTTTTTTTTTGCTTTGGACCACATTTTTGTTGGGCCGACCTTGAAAATAGTAGATACTGAATTCTAACATATTTAGCAAATTATATTATATATAAATCTATCATTAATTTATTAATATAATTAAAGGTTACTAAACCCTAATATGATAGTCTTAACCCTCACAAATGCACGTAAAATAATTCAAACAATTTTTATTTTTAACAAATCTAGGGTACTAAACCCTAATATGAGAGCCTAAACCCTCATAAATACACATAAAATATTAAATGATTTAAAACGATCAATTTGACTCAATTTATTGATTTGTGTATTTTCTACGTTTTGAAATTATTCTAATGAAACCATGCGAAACAAACTGAATAAAACTACGATTCGGTTCAGTTAGATTGCGGGTAGTTAGGTTAATTTTGATTAGTCGGTTTGCGGGAATTTATTTAGCAAATTAGAAGGTACTAAACCCTAATATGGGAGCCTAAACCCTCACAAATGAACGTAAAATATTGAATAATTTAAAATAATCGAGTTGACTCTATTTGTTGTTTATTTATATTTTCTACGTATTGAAAATATGATATGAATCTACCATTAATTTATTTAGCAAATTAAAGGGTACTAAACCCAGCGCGGACATTACGATTTATAATAGAAGTTTTATGAATAAATTTTTGTTTTATATAACTTATAACTTTTTGGTTGTTTATATGTCTACTTTTTACATTTATATCAAATTAAAGGGAACTAAAATGGTGGATACTAAATCCTAACATATTTAGCAAATTAAAGGGAACGTCAAACAAAAATATCCTAATCGAAGATTAAAGCCTCTGGCCCATAAAAAAATGTCGGCTGGAATTTACCCTATAATTCTCTATATATAATAAATATTATACTTTAGATCTAAATAGACTACTCACAATATATTCATACCCCTTAATTTTCCAGTATGGACATTAAGATTTAATTATATATGCAAACACGGATTTATAATAGATGTTTTATGACCGAATTTTTGTTTCATATAAATAACTTTTGTTTTGGTTGTATATAAATATATTATTTATATTTTTAGCAAATTAAGTTGTACTAAACCCTAATATGTGAGTTTAAACTCTCACACTTGCACGTAAAATATTGAAAACAATTAAATCTTTTAGCAAATTAAGGGGTACTAAACCCTAATAGGAGAGCATAAATCCTCATAAATGCACGTAAAATATTGAATGTTTTAGATATATTGTGTTAGTTATGGTCGGTTTGTTTCGGTTTGTCGATTTTTTTATTTTTTTTCGACGGTTGCCTTTGACCCGTCTTGTCTTCAATTGAGATCACAGTACCCGAACCAATTGCCCATGGTTCGGGGGTTCTTATGCAACCTTCCCCTGCCGTGGTTAGGGGAAAACCGATCCAACTCCTTCACTTCACGGTTCGGGGAAACCCGATCCAACCCCTTCACTTCACGGTTCGGGAAAACCCGATCCAACTCCTTCACTTAGGGGAAACCCGATCAAACTCTTCTCTTCATGGTTCGGGGAAAACCGATCCAACTCCTTCACTTCACGGTTTGGGGAAACCCGATCCAACTCTTCTCTTCATGGTTCGGGGAAAACCGATCCAACTCTTTCACTTCACGGTTCGGGGAAACCCGATCCAACTCCTTCACTTCACGGTTCGGGGAAACCCGATCCAACGCCTTCACTTAGGGGAAACCCGATCCAACTCTTCTCTTCATGGTTCGGGGAAACCTGATCCAACTCTTTCACTTCACGGTTCGGGGAAACCCGATCCAACTCCTTCACTTCACGGTTCGGGGAAACCCGATCCAACTCCTTCACTTAGGGGAAACCCGATCCAACTCTTCTCTTCATGGTTTGGGGAAAACCGATCCAACTCTTTCACTTCACGGTTCGGGGAAACCCGATCCAACTCCTTCACTTCACGGTTCAGGGAAACCCGATCCAACTCCTTCACTTAGGGGAAACCCGATCCAACTCTTCTCTTCATGGTTCGGGGAAACCCGATCCAACTCCTCCACTTCACGGTTCGGGGAAACCCGATCCAACTCCTTCACTTAGGGGAAACCCGATCCAACTCTTCTCTTCATGGTTCGGAGAAACCCGATCCAACTCCTTCACTTCACGGTTCAGGGTACAGCTGCTAGCGTTTCTCCATACTTAGCCATTTTTTAACTGTTGATTCTCAAGAGGTGGAATATGACCCCAACAGTTAGCCCCCCTGCTTGGCAGTATCAGTAATGTTAATGCCGAGCTGTAAGTGGTCGAATGAGATCAACGATTCTCGTGGTTGCCCCGAATGACTTTTGATGATGATCCGAACCGTGATCCGTGGATAACCCCGAACCATCTCGTTGTAGTATTGCTGATTCAGTTCGGGTACGCCTTCGTAAACTCAGTTCGGGGTTTTGCTATCCTGATACCTTTATCGGGGAGTGCAAGCGTTTTTGCTGGTTCCCTAGGCGAATGACGTCACCGTTTGCCTATATAATCCGTGATACTTCTCATTTCTTCACTACTCCACTTCTCCGAAAATTTCTTCCCATCAGGTAACCTCTCTCTTCTTTCTCTCTCTAATTTTTGCTTAAGTTATTTTTAAGAAGAACCTCCGTTGTTCTTCTTCCGCCGCCGATCCAACCCGGCAGTTTGCTTTGAAGATTCGGATTGACTCATTCTTCTTAAAGGATCTTCAACTTGTTCTTCGATATCTTAAAGGCTTTGATCTGTTTTGATAGGCTGCTGAGAACCCCGATCCGTCTTCTGAAACTTAGAAACTCTAGATTCTATTTTGCGAGCTGTTAAGGATCCAGATCTGTTTGCATCTTCCAAAGTCCCGGGCCCGTTTTTCAGTTTAAAAAGGATGTCTCAGTCATCTGCGTCTCCCGATCCGTATACTCGCTTGTTTGGCATTTCAGGACAATCTTCGCTTCCCGAACCTTCTTTCTCTTCCGATCCATTTCCTGTCCAAAACTGCAGCCGGGAGGATTCTTCTGGTGCACACATTTCGGAGGACCTAAGTGGTTCGGGGATAGGACCCTCTCTCCTTGGCAGGAAAATGGTGCTTTCTGGATCCTCGAGAGCAGGCAGCAATTCCGGGGATTCTCCCAAGTTTGAGGTACCTCAGCTTCACGATTCTCATTTCGATGAGGCCGCGAACCCTTTTACTGATGTAGTGGATCCCAATCTGCCAAAAATCGAACCAGAAGACTGGTTTTTTGACCCAGCTGTGGCTAGGCAGGAATTGAAGCGTTTGATGGGTTCTAACTGTCAGGCTTCGAAGAAAAAGAAGAAAAAGCGACCCGATCCACCTGGTTCAACCCTCTCAACCATGGATTCACTGACGGCCCTTAGGCATAGATTCAGTATTTTGGAAGAAATTGAGATTGTTCTTCCTTCACCATCAGACCGAGCCAATCATCCTCCCCCTCATCATTTTACTCTCTACGAAGGCTTCTTCTACCACTGCCTGTTGTGGTTCCCGATCCCTGAAGTTATCCTACAATTTCTTTGGAAGTATAACTTGGCCATTTCTCAAATCAACGCTTGGGGAATCAGGCACATGGTTGGCATTCTGACTAGGAGCTACGAATGCGATGTCGAAGTTAGCGTCGAACACCTGACGCACTTGCTCGAAATTAGACGCCGTAATAAGCGAGAACTGAAGTATTACGTGTCGGGCAAAACCAGGAGGAACATAATAAGGGGTTTTCCGTCCAAAGATGATAATTGGGAAGAGTTTTTCTTTTTTGTTCCTATCACCGAAGCATCGGTGGGTTCGACGTGTCTTCGATCTGTCAAGACTAACTGGGGGAAATTGGTAGCCGATCCGTTGCTTGACTTGGGCCACGGTTCGGTTTTTTTTTTATTGTTTAACGATTTTCCTTTTTAGGGCTTCCTAACCTCTTAAATATCTTTGTTTTGCAGTTCGTCATCTCCGCCTTTCATTGCCTTTCGATCTGTCAGAGGTTCACGAAGTGCTTTCTGCTCGCAAGTGCAACTGGTCGAGAGACTTCAATCTTCGACGAGTGGAGAGAGCCCGAGGCCTTTCCGAGGGACAGTCAGTTGATCAATCATCCCATTCGCACTCTTCGATAGACACCATGGGAAGACCCACTTTCCGGGATAGGGCTGCTGCGAAGGCAAAAGCGGAGGAAGAGGCGAAGGAGAGAGCAAAGCTGGCAAAGGTATTAGATCGATCTCGTCCTCTGAACCCTCAACCTGCCGCCGCCGTCATCCATGAACCAACTCCTGCTGATAACCCTTACGAATCGGCTTCCGCAGAGGTTATTCTAGGGCTTCGTCCAGCTGGTTCTCAAATTTTGCCGCACAAAGACAAAGGCAAAGGAAAGGCCAAGGAAAAGAAAACTCCGAGTCGAAAGCGATAGTCATCAGTGGATGACAAGGATGAAGGAGCGTCGAAGCGACTACGGCGCGCTGAGGCAACTAGAGTTGTCCCCGAAGCGATTCCTCTCCCCGCCGTTCCTCTTAACGCTGAAGGTGCTTATAATGACGCCTCAGCAGCTACGGCTATATTCTCGAGGATCACTTGTCTGGGTGACCGTTGTGGGAGTCGAAATCAACACAATTAGAATTTGTCGGAGGTTTGTTAAGGGGGATGAAATTTCTGCGGATGAACCACCAACGGAGAGATCCAAAGATGGTTTTTATTAAGCTGTTAAGAAAGCTGTTTGCGTACAAGAGTTTGAGAGCAAAAAAAAGTCTAGCGTTTTTTTGCTAAGTAAAAATTCTGATCCCTTTTTCAAAGGATGTACATAGATATATATATTAGTTTTAGTTGTCCAGGTCAATCCTAAAGGGATTAGGAAAACTTCCCAATCCTTCGGGATTTCCGTTCTCGCGAGTTGGTTTGACTTCGTGGGCTTTTGTCCCATCGCGGGCCAAAGATGGGCTTGTCGTCCTTGTATAGAAATGACTTCGGCCGCGTTGTCTTCCAAGCAGCCTCGTACGATTTTGACTTCGGCCAAGCAGTCTCGTATGATTTTGACTTCGGCCAAGCAGTCTCGTATGATTTTGACTTTGGCCAAGCAGTCTCGTATGATTTCGACTTCGGCCAAGCAGTCTCGTATAAAAACGACTTCGGCCGAAACAAGCTCGTATCGTGCCTAAGTGGATTCGTATCATAGCCGAAGCGAGCTCGTTGGCCGAAGTGGGGCATAGCCGAAGTGGAGCTTGGCCGACGTGGACCGTGACCGAAGTGGATCGTGGCCGAAGTGGATCGTGGCCGAAGTGGAGCTTGGCCGAAGTGGACCGTGGCCGAAGTGAACCGCGGCCGAAGTGGATCGTGGCCGAAGTGGCCGAAGAGGAGCGTGGCCGAAGTGGAGCGTGGCCGAAGTGGACCGTGGCCGAAGTGAACCGCGGCCGAAGTGGATCGTGGCCGAAGAGGAGCGTGGCCGAAGTGGAGCTTGGCCGAAGTGGACCGTGGCCGAAGTGAACCGCGGCCGAAGTGGATCGTGGCCGAAGTGGCCGAAGAGGAGCGTGGCCGAAGTGGAGCTTGGCCGAAGTGGATCTATCTTGCCGATACGGGCTTTCGCCGATGTGGCTCATCGCTGAAGCCATTTTGCCGACGTGAAGCTCCTTCGGTGCCGAAGCCGCTTGCCGAAGCCGTTTGCCGAAGTGAAGCTCCTTTGGTGCCGAATCCGCTTGCCGAAGTCATTTGCCGATATGGGCTTTCGCCGATGTGGCTCATCGCCTAAGCCATTTTGCCGAAGTGAAGCTCCTTCGGTGCCGAAGTCGCTTGCCGAAGCCGTTTGCCGAAGTGAGGCTCCTTCCGTGCCGAAGTTGAATGCCGAAGTGAAGCTACCTTGCCGATGTGGGCTTTCGTCGATGTGACCATGGCTGAAGCCATTTTGCCGACGTGAAGCTCCTTCGGTGCCGAAGTCGCTTGCCGAAGCCGTTTGCCGAAGCCGTTTGCCGAAGTGAGTCTCCTTCCGTGCCGAAGTTGAATGCCGAAGTGAAGCTACCTTGCCGATGTGGCTTGCCGATGTGACCATGGCCCAAGGCTTGCCTAAGTGAAGATAAAGCTTGCCTAAGCGGAGACAAGGCTTGCCTAAGTGGAGACAAGACTTGCCTAAGTGAAGACAAGGCTTGCCTAAGTGGAGACAAGGCTTGCCTAAGTCTCTCCTTTCTTTGTCGAAGTCTCCCTGCCGAAGTGAGCTAGGCTTGCCGAAGTCTCCATGCCGAAATGCCTAAGCTTGCCGAAGTGAGCTAGGCTTGCCGAAGTCTCCTTTGTCGAAGTGACTGGGCTTGCCGAAGTCTCCCTTGCCGAAGTAAGCTAGGCTTGCCGAAGTCTCCGTGCCGAAGTGACTAGGCTTGCCGAAGTGAGCTAGGCTTGCCGAAGTCTCCCTTGCCGAAGTGAGCTAGGCTTGCCGAAGTCTCCGTGCCGAAATGCCTAGGCTTGCCGAAGTGATCTAGGCTTGCCGAAGTCTCCATTGCCGAAGTGAGCTAGGCTTGCCGAAGTCTCCTTTGCCGAAGTGACTGGGCTTGCCGAAGTCTCCCTTGCCGAAGTAAGCTAGGTTTGCCGAAGTCTCCATGCCGAAGTGACTAGGCTTGCCGAAGTGAGCTAGGCTTGCCAAAGTCTCCCTTGCCGAAGTGAGCTAGGCTTGCCGAAGTCTCCCTTGCCGAAGTAAGCTAGGTTTGCCGAAGTCTCCGTGCTGAAGTGACTAGGCTTGCCGAAGTGAGCTAGGCTTGCCAAAGTCTCCCTTGCCGAAGTGAGCTAGGCTTGCCGAAGTCTCCTTTGCCGAAGTGACTGGGCTTGCCAAAGTCTCCCTTGCCGAAGTAAGCTAGGCTTGCCGAAGTCTCCGTGCCGAAGTGAGCTAGGCTTGCCGAAGTCTCCTTTGCCGAAGTGACTGGGCTTGCCGAAGTCTCCCTTGCCGAAGTAAGCTAGGCTTGCCGAAGTCTCCATGCCGAAGTGACTAGGCTTGCCGAAGTCTCCCTTGCCGAAGTAAGCTAGGCTTGCCGAAGTCTCCGTGCCGAAGTGAAGCTTCCTTGGCCGGAAATGGAGCTGCTTTAGCCAGAATGGCCTCTCTTGTGCTTAAGTGGACTCGTACAGAAACGATTTAGGCACAATTTCGGCCTTGTCCGATTCTTCGTATTTTCATACTTAGCCATTTTCCCATTGATCACGGCGGGGCGGGTTTTGACCCCAACAGTTAGCCCCCCAGCTCGGTAGTTTCAGTGATGATAGTGCCGAGGTAGAGGAAGTCCAAGCTTGGATCAATGTGTCGTGTCAATCGATATGAGCTGAGCTGACATGACGCTGGGTCCGCTGTTTCTGATGTCCACCAGGTTCTCTGTCTTCAAACTGATAATCTTCTTTCCAGTAGAAATTTCTTCTTTCAACTGTGTTTTGGCACAGCTTCCAATGTATGATGACATCATCTTTTGCTTTATGAGCCTATATATGCTCCCCCTTCTCCTCATTTCCTCTTTACTTCTTCACTTCTCAAAAATCTCAAGGTAACTTCTCTCTCCCTTCTCTCTCCTCCTCTTGAAGATATTTTCTTTTTTGTTTTAGGTTGTCTAGTTGTTTTTTTTTTTTGTTGCCCCTGAAATTGTTTTCGGCCGAAGTCTTCTCTGCCGAAGTAGTCTGTTGCCGAAGTGATTTTCTTTGCTGGGCGAGATGGAGAGTCCGTTCAATGTAAAAATCGAGATGGAAAATTGGAGCTCCGATTGTGTTAGGCTTAGGCAAGATGCGAGCCTTCGGGCGTGTTCTTCAACACGGCGAGTTTCTAAGGGCACATACAAGCATGAGGCGCCTGATCCACCAGGATCTACTCTCTCCACTGCTAAATCTTTGGAGTCCCTCCGGCACCGTTTCAACATTTCTGAAGAAATTGACTTCGTCCTTCCATCGCCCTCGGATCGGGCCAGTGAGCCCCCAAAAGGGTTCTTTACTTTGTACGAGAGTTGTTTCTACATGTGCTTCATATGGTTCCCAATACCGGGGGTCATCCTGGGGTATCTGTGGAAGCATAGACTGGCTCTGGCGCAAATAACTCCGCGGGGAATTCGACACCTGGTTGGGATCGTGGTCCGCAGCTTCGAGTGTGGCGAAGAAGTCACCGTGGATCACTTGTTGAACCTGCTATCCTTCCGGACGTTTTGCTCCAAGGATTCGCTTCTTTACTCCCTTTCGAACAAAACTCACCGCAAAATTATCGGAGGATTCCCAAGTAAAGACAGATATTGGGAGAATTATTTCTTCTTCGTGCCCATCTCCGAGGCTTCGGTCGGTGCAGATTGGGTTAACAAAATTAGGACCACATGGAGAAAAATCGGTAGCCGATCCATAGCTTTACGAGATTTTCTGTCCTTTTGAACATGTCATGACCCTCAGTCTTATTTGTTGATTTTGCAGTTCCTAATCCGCTCCCGACGTGTCCTCCGGACATAATTACACTTCGTGAGACTCTAGCTTCCGGTGAGTGCGACTGGCAAGGAGATTTTACTCTTCGAAGAGTGGAAAGAGCGCGGGCACGATACTTTGGGTATTATTCTCCAAGTTCATCTCCTTCGTGTTCTTCTAGCAGTACGAAGAGAGCCATGGGAAAGAGACCATCTGTTCGCGAAAGGATGGAGACCGAGAGCCGTGCCGCGATGGAGCAAGCAGAGGTCGGCCGAACTGAGATCTCTGCGGAGCAGCTGAGTGCTGCCCTAGCTTTCCCCTCGGGCGACTCGTCTGTTGAACCGTCCACGCTGGCTCCGTCGATCCCCATTGTGAGAGAGGTCGTGTTGGGCTTGCCCCCGTTTCACCGCGGAAAGGGCAAGGCTGCGGCTACAAGTGAGGATGCCAATCGGGTGAAGCCAGTCCGGAGACGTGTCCCGGCAAAGGTTGACACAGGAAAAAAATCCTCAAAGAGATGACGCCCCTGGACGAAAAAGGTGCAACGCGTCGGTTCGTGGTGCTGCCGAGCACGAGCTGCCTTCGCAACCCGTATCTCAGCCGTTTGCTGCTGAAATGTTTTGTGACGATGCGTCGGCCTCGGCCACTCTCTTCTCCAAGATTCTTTCCAAGGGGGACTGTTTTCCTCCTCCCGATACTTTGTCCCGGAGCAAGCCATATGCTGAAATGTCTCGCCATGGTGCTAAGGTAGTTTGAGTGGAACCCCCCTCATTTTTTTACTTCGTTTAAAATATGATGCCTGATCTCTCTTTTTCCTTCCGTTCAGTTCGTGGCCTCTATTAACAAGATGACGTCCGGTTACGAGGCGGACGTTCGTAAGAATGCGAGGAGGGCCGAACGTGCACGAAAAGTGGCCGAAGGGCTTCGATCAAAGCTTACCGAAGCCGAGCGTGAGCGCGACGCTGCGACGGAGGCAGCGTCAAAACAGAAGGAAGACTTGGAATCCTATCGGGTCCAGCAAGAGGCTCGAGTGGCCGAGCTCCAGCGGATGCTGAGCTCGGAGAGGGCTATGACCGAGAAGAAGGTCGAAAGGGCCAAGAAGGGGGCGATGCGCGGACTGGCCGAGAAGTTTCGATCTAAAGTCAACCGAGCCAAGGAGAAGATCAAGATCTTGGGCGAAACTTCGAAGAACAGTGTCGTATATCTCGCCCAAGTCGACGGGAACCTTGAACTCCTCGCGCTGCTCCGCGGTGACGAACCACCTTCGCTGGACGCCGAAACTGAGAAACTCGAGGGATGGAGAGCGAGGTACGCTGGTGCCGATGACGAGTTTGATAAGTTGGTCGCTTCGTTGGGGAACGACCTAGTGGTCTCGCCGATCTCTGAAGACTCGGCAGACGTCGCGCTTGGTGATGAGTCTGTTGAGGCGTTAGCGGCGGATGTCGGCGTTCGCGTATTCTCCGGATCCAACAGGAAGTTTTTGGGCCGCCCATTTGTCTGAAGGCAAGAGACCATTGCAGATGTATCCGCGGATGTCGTTGAGCCACCCTCTGTCGCAGCCATACTGTATGTCCATACACGCTTCATTCGTCTCGACGACTCCAGTTTCGTGGCAGGGGTCGACGTTGGAGGGGAGGGTCATAAAGTCCTCGTCCATAGACGTCGCTTCCTCCGCAGCAGTCGCAGGATCATCGTCTGCGATGACTGCATCCATTTCCATTCGAGAGGCATGTCCTTCGTCTGCCGCGTATGTCTCGTTCTGGACCATCGAGCCGTTGGTTACAGCTTCTCGTTCGTCAGCGTGATCTCCAGCATTGGCTGGTGCACAGGCTTTCTCCCGCGCAGTCCTCGGCTTGGGATCGAGTAACTACACTCACTGTTTCCGTGAGAGTGATGCTTGGGCGCTCGATGAATTCCACCGGAATAACTCGTTTCAAGGCTGGATCAGAAGTGGATGCGAGGGCGGCCAGTGCATCAGCCGAAGTGTTCTCCCTTCGTGGAATCCGCGTGAGTGTGAACTCTTTGAATTGTCCAGTCAGGTCTCTGACGACTTTCAGATATGCCTCCATACGATCGTCTTTAGCTGCGTATTCTCCGCTGAACTGGTTTGCGACCAACTGCGAATCGCAGAAAGCGTGAATGCAGTCAATCTTGAGTCCTTGCGCAAGCTTTAATCCGGCAATGAGGGCTTCGTATTCTGCTTTGTTGTTGGAGGCGTGAAAACCTAGGCGGAAGGATTGTTCAAGTATTTCGCCCATTGGCGACGTCAGACGTATCCCGACCCCTGAACCGTTTTTGGATGATGAGCCGTCAACGTGAAGTTGCAAAGTCGAATTCGGGTTTCCTTCGGCGAGGCTTTCCTCCGGAAGCTCGATTAGAAAATCGGCAAGTACTTGCGATTTTACGCAGGTTCGTCCGCGATACTCGATGTCGTATTCGCTGAGCTCGATAGCCCACTTGGCCAATCGGCCGGATTGGCTTGGGCTATGCAAAATCGATCGTAGGGGTAGAGGACTAAGGACCACAATGGAGTGTGACTGGAAGTACGGCCTTAGTTTCCTGGCAGACATGACTACCGATAGGGCCAATTTCTCCATCTGCGGATATCTTGTCTCTGCGTCGGTGAGGGTCTTACTGACGTAAAAAATTTGTTTCTGCTCGCCCCGTTCATCGCGAATGAGTACTCCGCTTACTGCCGTGGTGGAGATTGCGGTGTACAGGAAGAGCGGCTCTCCCTCGACTGGCTTTGCGAGCACCGGGGGACTGGCGAGATATTTCTTCAATTGCTGGAAAGCCTCTTCGCACTTCTCTGTCCATTCGAATTTCTTGTTTCCTCGTAAAGTGTCGTAGAATGGTAAGCACTTATCGGTGGACCGCGAAATAAATCTGTTGAGTGCGGCCACCCTGCCAGTCAGTCTCTGTACTTCACGTTTTGATTTTGGGGAAGCCATCTGGATGAGGGCATCGATCTACTTTGGATTCGCTTCGATTCCGCGATGAGTGACTAAGTAACCAAGAAACTCGCCGGACGTGACTGCGAATCTACACTTTGTCGGGTTGAGCTTCATGTTGTGGGAGTTGAGCTGTTTGAAACATTCCTCCAAATGTAACACGTGATCCTTTGCCTCTAGTGATTTTACCAGCATGTCGTCTATGTACACTTCCATCATTCTTCCGAGTTGATCGGCGAACATCTTGTTTACTAAGCGCTGATATGTGGCTCCGGCGTTCTTGAGGCCGAAAGGCATCACCTTGTAGCAATAGATTCCACGGTCCGTAATGAAGGCTGTCTTCTCACGATCGTCGGGGTTCATTAGAATCTGGTTGTATCCTGAGAATGCGTCCATGAAAGATAAGAGCTTGTTACCGGCCGTTGCTTCGACCAATCGGTCAATGTGTGGTAGTGGGAAGCTGTCCTTCGGGCACGCCTTGTTTAAATCGGTGAAATCGACGCACACCCGCCATTTTCCGTTCTTCTTTTTGACTACAACAGGATTCGCCAGCCAATCCGGGTATTTGACTTCTATTATCGACCCGACTCGTAAGAGTCTTTCGACTTCGTCGTTCACTGCTGTCGCCCTGTCAGGGCCCAACTTTCTCCGTTTCTGCTTGACTGGTTAGAAGGTTGGGTCGATGTTCAATTCGTGACTGGTTACGCCGATATCAATTCCGGGCATATCCTCTGCTGCCCACGCGAAAGTGTCCATGTTTTCTTTTAAGAATGAAACCAGTTCGTCCTTGATTTTTTCGTCGAGGGCGGATCCGACCTCTTCCTCTGCCCTGTCCTCGTCCTTGCCCAAAGCTTGACGAATCAACTAGGTAGTTATGGGCTCCTTTGAATCCTCCTTCGTGCTGGATGTATCCAGGGCCTTGGTTGCCCTTTTTGTTGTTCGGTAGGTTCGGGGCAGAGGGAGGGTGGTTTGTGGATTTCACCTTTCCATGTTTCTGGGCTAGGATCTTCACTTCTTCTTCGTTGGAGGCGAAGTCTGTTGCTCGGTGCAACGCGTCTTGGATCGTGGTTGGTGCATTCAGTGCAATTTCCTTCCAAAAATCGGAATCGAACCACAGGGCCTTCTTTAAAGCTTGCAGCGCGGCTTCGTCACTGATTCCTTCTACCTTTGACAGCACTGTCTTGAACCGTCCGATAAAAGTTCGCAATGTCTCGTTCTGTCCTTGCCCCATGGTCCATAGATCCGCATCGGACGTCCGGCGTTCCATGAATATAGCATAATGTTTAAGGAAGGCCGACGACAGCTGATTGAAATTGCCAATCGAATTTCTTCCCAGTCTGGAGAACCATTGGAGAGCCGGGCCTTTAAGGTTCTCTACGAACAAGAGGCATTGTCCAGCGTCTTCTTCTCCCTCTCTGAAATTTGCTCGTCCCATTGCTATTGCGAAGGCGGTCAGGTGCTCCTTGGGGTCAGTTTTACCCTCGTAGACTGGTATCTTCATCTTCCCCGGGTCAGAAACCCTCGCCTTAGTGATTTGAGCCGTGAACGGGGTGTTCTGTGCTTCTTCAAGCACTCGGTCAAGTTCGGGAGCCTTGCTAGTAGCCCTATGCATCTGAGACCGAACGAATTTCATCTCGGCGGCAGCTCGCTCCATGCCTGCCCAGATTTCGGCCATCTCCTCCTTTTGGGCTCGAATCATTGCTTTGCGCTCTTCCTTGATGTGGGCTCGTTGGGCCCAGAGGATGTTCTCCTCCTCTTCGGTGAGGTCCTGATCATGGCCAAGGTTGGTGGTGCTTCGTCCGTTTTGAGTTCGGGTCGCACCCGTGAGTTCAGATTCGCGGCGGTGTTCCGAGTCGTGTTCACCCTCTGGGTTATCCTCCAGGTTGATCACTGGATTCATCCCGCCCACAGTCTGCGTGTTTGCCTCCTGCGGTGTTGCGTTCAGCTCTGCGGTCGTGATTGGTTGGTTTGTAGGGAGCAATCCGCTCTGGGTTATCGTCGTATGGTGGGGTGTTGAGAAATCGAGGGCCGTTGGGTTGAGACGTCGAAGAGGGCACCTCGTTAGGTCAACACCTGAGCCTCTACCACGGGCTTGGCTCGCCGTTGCAAGGACTTCGAGTTTATCGGTCATCGATGTGTTTAGCTTATCCTGCTCCTCCGCCTTCTTGAGCAGCGTTTCCAGCATCGTCTTGATCTGCGATAGGGCCTCTGGGCTCGTCTCCACGACTGCAGGCGTTGGTGCATCTGTTGCTCCAGACCCATCGATCCTTGTGTCCTGCGGGTCGTCGGTTCGTCCGTCGCTAGTCATCTTCTTCGAATCGTTCGTGTGGTGGTTCCTTGGAGTAAGAAAATTTCAAACCCCCCTCCTTCTAGCGCCAAATTGTGGGAGTCGAAATCAACACAATTAGAATTTGTCGGAGGTTTGTTAAGGGGGATGAAATTTCTGCGGATGAACCACCAACGGAGAGATCCAAAGATGGTTTTTATTAAGCTGTTAAGAAAGCTGTTTGCGTACAAGAGTTTGAGAGCAAAAAAAAGTCTAGGGTTTTTTTGCTAAGTAAAAATTCCGATCCCTTTTTCAAAGGATGTACATAGATATATATATTAGTTTTAGTTGTCCAGGTCAATCCTAAAGGGATTAGGAAAACTTCCCAATCCTTCGGGATTTCCGTTCTCGCGAGTTGGTTTGACTTCGTGGGCTTTTGTCCCATCGCGGGCCAAAGATGGGCTTGTCGTCCTTGTATAGAAATGACTTCGGCCGCGTTGTCTTCCAAGCAGCCTCGTACGATTTTGACTTCGGCCAAGCAGTCTCGTATGATTTTGACTTCGGCCAAGCAGTCTCGTATGATTTTGACTTCGGCCAAGCAGTCTCGTATGATTTTGACTTCGGCCAAGCAGTCTCGTATGATTTCGACTTCGGCCAAGCAGTCTCGTATAAAAACGACTTCGGCCAAAACAAGCTTGTATCGTGCCTAAGTGGATTCGTATCATAGCCGAAGCGAGCTCGTTGGCCGAAGTGGGGCATAGCCGAAGTGGAGCTTGGCCGACGTGGACCGTGACCGAAGTGGATCGTGGCCGAAGTGGATCGTGGCCGAAGTGGAGCTTGGCCGAAGTGGACCGTGGCCGAAGTGAACCTCGGTCGAAGTGGATCGTGGCCGAAGTGGCCGAAGAGGAGCGTGGCCGAAGTGGAGCTTGGCCGAAGTGGACCGTGGCCGAAGTGAACCGCGACCGAAGTGGATCGTGGCCGAAGTGGCCGAAGAGGAGCGTGGCCGAAGTGGAGCTTGGCCGAAGTGGACCGTGGCCGAAGTGAACCGCGACCGAAGTGGATCGTGGCCGAAGTGGCCGAAGAGGAGCGTGGCCGAAGTGGAGCTTGGCCGAAGTGGACCGTGGCCGAAGTGAACCGCGGCCGAAGTGGATCGTGGCCGAAGTGGCCGAAGTGGCCGAAGAGGAGCGTGGCCAAAGTGGAGCTTGGCCGAAGTGGATCTATCTTGCCGATACGGGCTTTCGCCGATGTGGCTCATCGCCGAAGCCATTTTGCCGACGTGAAGCTCCTTCGGTGCCGAAGCCGCTTGCCGAAGCCATTTGCCGAAGTGAATCGTGGCCGAAGTGGCCGAAGTGGATCGTGGCCGAAGTGGCCGAAGTGGATCGTGGCCGAAGTGGCCGAAGAGGAGCGTGGCCGAAGTGGATCGTGGCCGAAGTGGATCGTGGCCGAAGTGGATCGTGGCCGAAGTGGATCGTGGCCGAAGTGGCCGAAGAGGAGCGTGGCCGAAGTGGAGCTTGGCCGAAGTGGATCTATCTTGCCGATATGGGCTTTCGCCGATGTGGCTCATCGCCGAAGCCATTTTGCCGACATGAAGCTCCTTCGGTGCCGAAGCCGCTTGCCGAAGCCGTTTGCCGAAGTGAAGCTCCTTTGGTGCCGAATCCGCTTGCCGAAGTCATTTGCCGATATGGGCTTTCGCCGATGTGGCTCATCGCCGAAGCCATTTTGCCGAAGTGAAGCTCCTTCGGTGCCGAAGTCGCTTGCCGAAGCCGTTTGCCGAAGTGAGGCTCCTTCCGTGCCGAAGTTGAATGCCGAAGTGAAGCTACCTTGCCGATGTGGGCTTTCGCCGATGTGACCATGGCTGAAGCCATTTTGCCGATGTGAAGCTCCTTCGGTGCCGAAGTCGCTTGCCGAAGCCGTTTGCCGAAGCCGTTTGCCGAAGTGAGGCTCCTTCCGTGCCGAAGTTGAATGCCGAAGTGAAGCTACCTTGCCGATGTGGCTTGCCGATGTGACCATGGCCCAAGGCTTGCCTAAGTGAAGACAAAGCTTGCCTAAGCGGAGACAAGGCTTGCCTAAGTGGAGACAAGACTTGCCTAAGTGAAGACAAGGCTTGCCTAAGTGGAGACAAAGCTTGCCTAAGTCTCTCCTTTCTTTGCCGAAGTCTCCCTGCCGAAGTGAGCTAGGCTTGCCAAAGTCTCCGTGCCGAAATGCCTAAGCTTGCCGAAGTGAGCTAGGCTTGCCGAAGTCTCCTTTGCCGAAGTGACTGGGCTTGCCGAAGTCTCCCTTGCCGAAGTAAGCTAGGCTTGCCGAAGTCTCCGTGCCGAAGTGACTAGGCTTGCCGAAGTGAGCTAGGCTTGCCGAAGTCTCCCTTGCCGAAGTGAGCTAGGCTTGCCGAAGTCTCCGTGCTGAAATGCCTAGGCTTGCCGAAGTGAGCTAGGCTTGCCGAAGTCTCCATTGCCGAAGTGAGCTAGGCTTGCCGAAGTCTCCTTTGCCGAAGTGACTGGGCTTGCCGAAGTCTCCCTTGCCGAAGTAAGCTAGGTTTTCCGACGTCTCCGTGCCGAAGTGACTAGGCTTGCCAAAGTGAGCTAGGCTTGCCAAAGTCTCCCTTGCCGAAGTGAGCTAGGCTAGCCGAAGTCTGCCTTGCCGAAGTAAGCTAGGTTTGCCGAAGTCTCCGTGCCGAAGTGACTAGGCTTGCCGAAGTGAGCTAGGCTTGCCAAAGTCTCCCTTGCCGAAGTGAGCTAGGCTTGCCGAAGTCTCCTTTGCCGAAGTGACTGGGCTTGCCGAAGTCTCCCTTGCCGAAGTAAGCTAGGTTTTCCGACGTCTCCGTGCCGAAGTGACTAGGCTTGCCAAAGTGAGCTAGGCTTGCCAAAGTCTCCCTTGCCGAAGTGAGCTAGGCTAGCCGAAGTCTCCCTTGCCGAAGTAAGCTAGGTTTGCCGAAGTCTCCGTGCCGAAGTGACTAGGCTTGCCGAAGTGAGCTAGGCTTGCCAAAGTCTCCCTTGCCGAAGTGAGCTAGGCTTGCCGAAGTCTCCTTTGCCGAAGTGACTAGGCTTGCCAAAGTCTCCCTTGCCGAAGTAAGCTAGGCTTGCCGAAGTCTCTGTGCCGAAGTGAGCTAGGCTTGCCGAAGTCTCCTTTGCCGAAGTGACTGGGCTTGCCGAAGTCTCCCTTGCCGAAGTAAGCTAGGCTTGCCGAAGTCTCCGTGCCGAAGTGACTAGGCTTGCCGAAGTCTCCCTTGCCGAAGTAAGCTAGGCTTGCCGAAGTCTCCGTGCCGAAGTGAAGCTTCCTTGGCCGGAAATGGAGCTGCTTTAGCCAGAATGGCCTCTCTTGTGCTTAAGTGGCCTCGTACAGAAACGACTTAGGCACAATTTCGGCCTTGTCCGATTCTTCGTATTTTCATACTTAGCCATTTTCCCATTGATCACGGCGGGGCGGGTTTTGACCCCAACAACCATTTTCCTCCAGTCGACACCTCCAACTGAGGGACAAGGCCTACAAGGAGATGTCTCTTCGGGGTGTCAAGGTACATTTGATGCTATTTGTTTTACCCTTGCTACCCGAACTGCTTGAGCATTTTAACTAACTGTCCTGGTTTTCTTGCAGTTCGTATCCCATCTCAACAGGATGGTGATGGGCTATGAGTCCGACGCCTGCAAGGATCACGAAAGGGTTGAGGATGCCAGGCGTAAAGCCATTGAGCTGGATGGGAAGCTCAAAGAAGCTGAGGCAAACCGTGCTGCTGAAGGAGAGAGAGCCGTACAGAGGATCAAGGATCTTGAAGCAGATGCCGAAGGTCACAGGAAGCATATTACGGAAGCCGACGAGCGGATCATGCGGCTGGAATCCGGCAAAGTGAGACGGGATGCTCACATAGCAAGCTTGACCAGGCAGCTAGAAGCGGCGAACGAGTTGCACGAAAGCAAGCTAGAGCAAGCCATTATGGAAGCCGAGCGGGACATGCTCTCATTGTTTGAAGGAAAAATCTCCCGAGCCACGAAGCTTCTTGGCCGTATTGATGGCGAGCCGAAGGAAAACATGCTCGACCTTGCACAGATCGAAGGCAATCTGCAATTTATCGAGCTGCTTCAAAGTGACGAGCCCCCTTCTCTTGACGCCGAGGCAAAGAGCTTAGTTGAACAGAGAGATTGCTTACAAGGAACTCATGAAGCATTTGCGCAGCTCGTGGCTGAAACAAAAGGGGCAGTAAAGCTATCTCCAATCCGTTCTGATATCCTTAAAGAGCTCAATGACGGTGAGCCCATGGAGACTGCTGCCGCAAGCGTAGGGATCCGAGACTTTTCCGGCTCTAACAAGGGAACGCCCGGCTTGGCTGACCTTGGTTCAATGGAGGTTGCCGAAGAAGCAGTCCCCGAACCATATTCCGAGAAAGCTCTTGAGGACGCTCTAGAGGAAAAAGTCGCGGAGTTTGCCGAGGCGTTACTCGAGGATTTCAAGGCGCTGGGAGATGTTCCAGCTGAGCAGAAGATGGAGCCGGAGCAGAGGGTGATCCCGACCCCTGAGATAACAGAGGGTTATGATCCTCTTTTCTTTGTTTAGTTTTAAAATTCCTCTTCTTTTTTGTTTAATGCCTGGATGGCTTTATCCGAGTAGTTTCTCGAACTTAACTTCTTTTTTACTACTTGGTTTTATAAAGGAACGTCCTGTGTTTTGATAAAGCATGTTTACAAAGTAGATGAATGATAAGACATAGATGAATGGTTGTAGGCCCGGATTTGCATGGTAGTTATGTTTAAGATGACCAATTCGGCATTCAGATATGTTACCGTAAACTTTCCTGCCCCGAAGTTGATCATGAGTTTGCATAGTTTAGTTCTTGAACATTCTGGTTTACGGGTTCATTACCATAAATGTACTCACTCCGATAATGAACATATGCTTGGATAGTTTAGGATGAACATTTCGGTTTACGGATACATTACCGTAAACATATCCGCTCCGATAATGAACAAAGTATTTGTATAGCGCGCTTTTAATCCTGAGATGGATGTGATAGTGTAGATCCGAGATGGATGCAAGATTTCATTACTGTGGCCAGCAGTAATGGAGATGTGGCGTAATGCCCATTGTAGCTTTGATTTGTATGAGCATGTCTGTTTTCGTTAAGACTGTGATTCTTGAAAGATGTTTAAGTAAAGCTTTGCTTCGATAGATCGTAAAGTCGATTACAAAGATGGGAGTATACGAGTATACGTATATGTACCCCACTCCCCCCCCCCTTATGAAAGGAGGGAGGGGGGGCAACTGAACCCGCCCGAAGATGAGCTGCCTACGTACCCTTTGTAAGGATCAAGTCGCCCCGTAGTTCGTGTTAAGTAGCTTAGTGATAGTACTTTTTGAGATGCATTGCGTTTCATGATTTTGGTACATGAACGTCTGTCATGTTAGCAAGTTTGTAAACTCCAGGTTTGACTACTTCGGTGATCTTGTAGGGTCCTTCCCAATTTGCTCCTAGTTTGCCGGCATTTGTTTCCGCGATGTTCTGAAAAACCTTTCGCAAGACTAAATCTCCTTCGTAGAATCTTCGTTCTCGAACGTTGGAATTGTAGTATTTTGCGGTCGCGTTTTGATAGTTCTGAATCTTGATCAAGGCCTGGTCCCTTCTTTCGTTGATCAAGTCCAGTTCGTCAAGCATCAATAGGTGATTGAGCCCTTCTTGTTCTGGTAATAGCCTCCGGCGAATCCCTGGGAAATGTATCTCTGGGGGGATGACACACTCTGTTCCGTATACGAGTGTGAATGGAGTTTCTCCCGTTGCTCGTCGTGGGGTGGTGCGGTGATACCAAAGTACTCCCTCGAGTTCTTCAGCCCAACGTTCCTTTTTTTTATCAAGGCGCTTCTTTAGGCCGTCAAGAATTGTTTTGTTGATTGCTTCGGCCTGTCCATTCCCTTGTGGATATCTTGGAGTAGACTTGCTGAGTCTGATTTTCCATTTCTCGCAGAAACCTTCGAAACGATTTGAGATGAACTGCGAGCCGTTATCTGTCACGATCTCGTATGGTACTCCATGTCGGCATATGATATTTTTCCAGACAAAGGCCTCCACTTGTGCATCTTTAATGTTAGCATAGGAGTTGGCTTCGACCCATTTTGAGAAATAGTCTGTCAAAACCAGAAGGAAACGTTTCTGTTTTGATGGGTGCAGTGGCCCGACGATGTCCATAGACCATCGCATGAATGGATACGGCGACGAGATTGATGAAAGTACTTTTATTGGTTGGTGAATCATCGGCGCATGGCGTTGGCATTTTTCGCATTTGGCTGAAAACATCTTGCAATCTTTTATCATTGTTGGCCAATAGTAGCCGTGACGTTTGACTTTTATGGCTAGTGCTCTCCCTCCAGAATGATTTCCACATGAACCGTTGTGAATTTCCTCCATAATCTTCCTGGCGTCTTTTCCTTCCACGCAGTTTAGCAATGGTCCTGAGAACCTCCACTTGAAGACATTTCCATCGAGTAACACGTAACGTGCTGCCTGGACTCGAAGCTTGCGAGCTGCCCATTTTTCTGTTGGTAGGATGCCGTCGTATATGTATCCTCTGATTGCGCCGAGCCATTTCTTGTCACAGCCATATTCTGCGTCGTTGTTGACCTCGCTTGTTTCTTCGTTGGGTTCGATGACAGGGTCGTTGCTGCTTTTATGGTTGGTGACCCTTCGAGATTGTCTTCCATTGGGGCAATATCTGGCTCTGCGGGTGATTGGTCGGTCAATTCTTCCTGCATTGCACCCATCACCTCTTGCCCGGTTGTGACATCTGTTGCTTGTCTAGCCGCTTGTGAATGAGTTATGGCATTCACTAAATCGCCAAGACTGATGCTCGGGTGTTGGATGAATTCTACCGGGATTACTCTCTTTAGATCTGGATCGGAAGTTGATGCAAGGGCTGGAAGTGCGTCGGCTGGGGTGTTCTCTCCTCGTGGAATGCGTGTTAGGATGAATTGTTTGAACTGTGCAGCCAATTCTTTGACGATTTTCAAGTAAGCTCCCATTCGATCATCCTTTGCTGCATATTCGCCGCTGAACTGATTCGCGACCAGTTGGGAATCGCAAAATTCATGGAGTTGCTCGATCTTTAGGCCATTAGAAAGTTTCATCCCGGCAATCAAGGCTTCGTATTCTGCTTCGTTGTTGGATGCATGAAAGCCAAGGCAGAATGATTGTTCCAGGAGTTCACCAGTTGGAGAAGTTAGCCGTATCCTGACTCCTGAACCGTTTTTGGAAGATGAGCCATCAACATGGAGTTTCCAGAGCTGGCCTTGTGTTTCATCGTGAATGCCTTCTTCGGGGAGTTCAATGAGAAAATCAGCCAAGACTTGGGATTTGGCACACGTTCGTCTGCGATATTCAATGTCATACTCGCTCAGTTCAATTGCCCAGTTTGCTAGCCTCCTTGACTGACTTGGGCTATGCAGAACGGACCTTATCGGGAAGGTGCATAAGACGACAATTGAGTGCGACTGGAAGTATGGCCTTAGCTTTCTTGCCGACATAACTATGGATAGCGCCAATTTCTCCATTTGCGAGTACCTTGTTTCAGCGTCTGTAAGGGTTTTGCTGACGTAAAAAATTGGCTTATGCTCCCCACGCTCATCTCGAATCAACACGCCGCTTACTGCTGTGGCTGAAACCGTGGTGTACAGAAAAAGTGGTTCTCCTTCTTCTGGTTTTGTGAGAATTGGAGGAGTAGTCAGGTAGATCTTTAGTTGTTGAAAAGCTTCCTCGTATTTTTCCGTCCATTCGAACTTCTTGTTCCCTTGCAAAGTATCGTAGAAAGGTAGGCATTTGTCGGTGGTCCGTGAGATGAATCGGTTAAGTGCAGCTACCCTCCCGGTAAGTCGTTGCACTTCCCTTTTGTCTTTGGTGAAGTCATATTGATGAGTGCATTGATTTGCTTAGGATTGGCCTCAATGCCGCGGTGAGTTACTAGGTAACCAAGGATTTCCCCGGAGGTGACTGCGAATCTGCACTTGGTCGGGTTTAATTTCATGTTGTGAAGATTCAGCTGCTAGAAGCATTCCTTGAGATGAGTGACGTGATCCTGTTCTTCCAGCGATTTCACCAGCATGTCATCTATGTAAACCTCCATTGTCTTTTCGAGTTGATCAGCGAACATCTTGTTCACCAGACGCTGGTACGTTGCTTCGGCATTTTTCAGGCCGAATGGCATCACCTTGTAGCAGTAAATTCCACGGTCCGTTATGAAACCGGTCTTCTCACGATCGTCGGGGCTCATCAAGATTTGGTTGTAACCTGAGAAGGCATCCATGAAAGAGAGGAGTGCGTTCCCTGCCGTTGCTTCGACTAAGCAATCGATGTGTGGAAGGGGGAAGCTGTCTTTTGGACAGGCTTTGTTCAGATCGGTGAAATCCACACACACACGCCATTTGCCGTTCTTCTTCTTGACCACCACTGGGTTAGCTAGCCAATCTGGGTACTTCACCTCAGTTATCGATCCGACATGCAGTAGTCTCTCTACCTTGTCATTGACCGCTTTAGCTCTGTCTGGCCCAAGTTTTCTTCTTTTCTGCTTTACTGGTTTGAAAGTTGGGTCAACGTTCAATTCGTGACTTGCTATGCTGATATCGATGCCGGGCATATCTTCTACCTCCCATGCGAAGGTGTTGATATTTTTCTTCAAGAATGCCACGAGTTCTTCTTTGATCTTTCCATCTAACGTTGCTCCAATTTCTACACATCGCTCTAGATGTTTGCTGTCGATGCAAACTTATATGACGGGGTCGCAGGTTGGTTTAGACATTTCTTCTTCGCGATCCACCGCGATCTGTAACTGCTATAACAGTTTCGAAAGCTCTTTCACTGGTTTTCTGTCGGTCTTTATCTTCTTGCGCTTTGAACTTGCCGTCGGATCAGTCACCGGGTTTCTAAGCTTGTGTGCAGCGAGAAAGCAGACACGAGACTATTTTTGATTTCCTTGAATCGTTTTCACGCCGTTTGGTGTAGGGAACTTGAGGCAGAGATGGTAGGTTGAAACGGCTGCGCGCATTGAATTTAACCAGGGGGTCCCCATGATGACGTTGTAGATGGCCGGGTGGTCAGCTACGGAGAATTCGACGATCTTCGTCACCTTGCCAGCTTGGATAGGCAGTTTGATGGTCCCGGTAGTCATGGTGGTTTCTCCAGAGAATCCTGTCAAGGGTTTGGGAGTAGATATCACTTCGGACAGGTCCACATTCATTCTTCTGAGAGTCTCTAGGAAGATTACGTCCACGGTGCTCCCAGTGTCCACCAATACGCGTGCTTCGTCGCAGTCGTTGATGATTAACTCGATCATGAGAGGGTCATTGTTGGGGTCAAAACCCGCCCCGCCGTGATCAATGGGAAAATGGCTAAGTATGAAAATACGAAGAATCGGACAAGGCCGAAATTGTGCCTAAGTCGTTTCTGTACGAGTCCACTTAAGCACAAGAGAGGCCATTCTGGCTAAAGCAGCTCCATTTCCGGCCAAGGAAGCTTCACTTCGGCACGGAGACTTCGGCAAGCCTAGCTTACTTCAGCAAGGGAGACTTCGGCAAGCCTAGTCACTTCGGCACGGAGACTTCGGCAAGCCTAGCTTACTTCGGCAAGGGAGACTTCGGCAAGCCCAGTCACTTCGGCAAAGGAGACTTCGGCAAGCCTAGCTCACTTCGGCACGGAGACTTCGGCAAGCCTAGCTTACTTCGGCAAGGGAGACTTTGGCAAGCCCAGTCACTTCGGCAAAGGAGACTTCGGCAAGCCTAGCTCACTTCGGCAAGGGAGACTTTGGCAAGCCTAGCTCACTTCGGCAAGCCTAGTCACTTCGACACGGAGACTTCGGCAAACCTAGCTTACTTCGGCAAGGGAGACTTCGGCAAGCCTAGTCACTTCGGCAAAGGAGACTTTGGCAAGCCTAGCTCACTTCGGCAATGGAGACTTCGGCAAGCCTAGCTCACTTCGGCAAGCCTAGGCATTTCGGCACGGAGACTTCGGCAAGCCTAGCTCACTTCGGCAAGGGAGACTTCGGCAAGCCTAGCTCACTTCGGCAAGCCTAGTCACTTCGGCACGGAGACTTCGGCAAGCCTAGCTTACTTCGGCAAGGGAGACTTTGGCAAGCCCAGTCACTTCGGCAAAGGAGACTTCGGCAAGCCTAGCTCACTTCGGCAAGCTTAGGCATTTCGGCACGGAGACTTCGGCAAGCCTAGCTCACTTCAGCAGGGAGACTTCGGCAAAGAAAGGAGAGACTTAGGCAAGCCTTGTCTCCACTTAGGCAAGCCTTGTCTTCACTTAGGCAAGTCTTGTCTCCACTTAGGCAAGCCTTGTCTCCGCTTAGGCAAGCTTTGTCTTCACTTAGGCAAGCCTTGGGCCATGGTCACATCGGCAAGCCACATCGGCAAGGTAGCTTCACTTCGGCATTCAACTTCGGCACGGAAGGAGCCTAACTTCGGCAAACAGCTTCGGCAAACGGCTTCGGCAAGCGACTTTGGCACCGAAGGAGCTTCACGTCCGCAAAATGGCTTCAGCCATGGTCACATCGGCGAAAGCCCACATCGGCAAGGTAGCTTCACTTCGGCATTTAACTTCGGCACGGAAGGAGCCTCACTTCGGCAAACGGCTTCGGCAAGCGACTTCGGCACCGAAGGAGCTTCACTTCGGCAAAATGGCTTCAGCGATGAGCCACATCGGCGAAAGCCCATATCGGCAAATGACTTCGGCAAGCGGATTCGGCACCAAAGGAGCTTCACTTCGGCAAATGGCTTCGGCAAGCGGCTTCGGCACCGAAGGAGCTTCACGTCGGCAAAATGGCTTCGGCGATGAGCCACATCGGCGAAAGCCCATATCGGCAAGATAGATCCACTTCGGCCAAGCTCCACTTCGGCCACGCTCCTCTTCGGCCACTTCGGCCACTTCGGCCATGATCCACTTCGGCCGCGGTTCACTTCGGCCGCGGTTCACTTCGGCCACGGTCCACTTCGGCCAAGCTCCACTTCGGCCACGCTCCTCTTCGGCCACTTCGGCCATGATCCACTTCGGCCGCGGTTCACTTCGGCCACGGTCCACTTCGGCCAAGCTCCACTTCGGCCACGCTCCTCTTCGGCCACTTCGGCCACGATCCACTTCGGCCGCGGTTCACTTCTGCCACGGTCCACTTCGGCCAAGCTCCACTTCGGCCACGATCCACTTCGGCCATGATCCACTTCGGCCACGGTCCACGTCGGCCAAGCTCCACTTCGGCTATGCCCCACTTCGGCCAATGAGCTCGCTTCGGCTATGATACGAATCCACTTAGGCATGATACGAGCTTGTTTCGGCCGAAGTCGTTTTTATACGAGACTGCTTGGCCGAAGTCGAAATCATACGAGACTGCTTGGCCGAAGTCAAAATCATACGAGACTGCTTGGCCGAAGTCAAAATCATACGAGACTGCTTGGCCGAAGTCAAAATCATACGAGACTGCTTGGCCGAAGTCAAAATCGTACGAGGCTGCTTGGAAGACAACGCGGCCGAAGTCATTTCTATACAAGGACGACAAGCCCATCTTTGGCCCGCGATGGGACAAAAGCCCACGAAGTCAAACCAACTCGCGAGAACGGAAATCTCGAAGGATTGGGAAGTTTTCCTAATCCCTTTAGGATTGACCTGGACAACTAAAACTAATATATATATCTATGTACATCCTTTGAAAAAGGGATCCGAATTTTTACTTAGCAAAAAAACCCTAGACTTTTTTTGCTCTCAAACTCTTGTACGCAAACAGCTTTCTTAACGGCTTAATAAAAACCATCTTTGGATCTCTCTGTTGGTGGTTCATCCGCAGAAATTTCATCCCCCTTAACAAACCTCCGACAAATTCTAATTGTGTTGATTTCGACTCCCACAATTTGGTGCTAGAAGGAGGGGGATTTGAAATTTTCTTACTCCAAGGAACCACCACACGAACGATTCGAAGAAGATGACTAGCGACGGACGAACCGACGACCCGCAGGACACAAGGATCGATGGGTCTGGAGCAACAGATGCACCAACGCCTGCAGTCATGGAGACGAGCCCAGAGGCCCTATCGCAGATCAAGACGATGCTGGAAACGCTGCTCAAGAAGGCGGAGGAGCAGGATAAGCTAAACACATCGATGACCGATAAACTCGAAGTCCTTGCAACGGCGAGCCAAGCCCGTGGTAGAGGCTCAGGTGTTGACCTAACGAGGTGCCCTCTTCGACGTCTCAACCCAACGGCCCTCGATTTCTCAACACCCCACCATACGACGATAACCCAGAGCGGATTGCTCCCTACAAACCAACCAATCACGACCGCAGAGCTGAACGCAACACCGCAGGAGGCAAACACGCAGACTGTGGGCGGGATGAATCCAGTGATCAACCTGGAGGATAACCCAGAGGGTGAACACGACTCGGAACACCGCCGCGAATCTGAACTCACGGGTGCGACCCGAACTCGAAACGGACGAAGCACCACCAACCTTGGCCATGATCAGGACCTCACCGAAGAGGAGGAGAACATCCTCTGGGCCCAACGAGCCCAGATCGAGGAAGAGCGCAAAGCAATGATTCGAGCCCAAAAGGAGGAGATGGCCGAAATCCGGGCAGGCATGGAGCGAGCTGCCGCCGAGATGAAATTTGTTCGGTCTCAGATGCATAGGGCTACTAGCAAGGCTCCCGAACTTGACCGAGTGCTTGAAGAAGCACAGAACACCCCGTTCACGGCTCAAATCACTAAGGCGAGGGTTTCTGACCCGGGGAAGATGAAGATACCAGTCTACGAGGGTAAAACTGACCCCAAGGAGCACCTGACCGCCTTCGCAATAGCAATGGGACGAGCAAATTTCAGAGAGGGAGAAGAAGACGCTGGACAATGCCTCTTGTTCGTAGAGAACCTTAAAGGCCCGACTCTCCAATGGTTCTCCAGACTGGGAAGAAATTCGATTGGCAATTTCAATCAGCTGTCGTCGGCCTTCCTTAAACATTATGCTATATTCATGGAACGCCGGACGTCCGATGCGGATCTATGGACCATGGGGCAAGGACAGAACGAGACATTGCGAACTTTTATCGGACGGTTCAAGACAGTGCTGTCAAAGGTAGAAGGAATCAGTGACGAAGCCGCGCTGCAAGCTTTAAAGAAGGCCCTGTGGTTCGATTCCGATTTTCGGAAGGAAATTGCACTGAATGCACCAACCACGATCCAAGACGCGTTGCACCGAGCAACAGACTTCGCCTCCAACGAAGAAGAAGTGAAGATCCTAGCCCAGAAACATGGAAAGATGAAATCCACAAACCACCCTCCCTCTGCCCCGAACCTACCGAACAACAGAAAGGGCAACCAAGGCCCTGGATACATCCAGCACGAAGGAGGATTCAAAGGAGCCCATAACTACCTAGTTGATTCGTCAAGCTTTGGGCAAGGACGAGGACAGGGCAGAGGAAGAGGTACATGGAGTAGCACGTGGACCAGGGGCCAAGGAACTTACGACGAAACGGCTTATTGCGAACATCACCATATCTTCGGACACTCAACTGCAAATTGTCGCATCCTAGGGTTGAAACTCGCTGCAAAATTGGCGGCTGGCAAACTCAAAGGCGATATTAGCCTCAAGGATTTCAAAATGGATACCAATGCAAACCGCCCCGAACAGGCAGACGAAGATCTCCCTAAGCGAGGGAGGCAAGACGATGAAGCACCAGAATCTGGCCCAAGGAGACGGATCAACATGATAATGGGTGGATCTCACTATTGCTCGGATACCGTCTCGTCAATTAAAGCTTTTCAACGACGAGCCGATGTTAGCGTTAACTGGTCCGCACCCTCCAAGTTTCCTAACGACGTAATCTCATTCGCAGAAAGGGAAATGACCGGAATCGACAAACCACACGATGACCCTCTTGTGATCGAGTTGATCATCAGTGGCTATGACGTAGCCCGGGTGCTGGTGGATACGGGCAGCACAGTGGATATAATCTTCAAAGAAACTCTCAAAAGAATGGATATCAGTCCGACCGACATAGTGGCTTCCCCTAAACCATTGACTGGATTTTCCGGAGAGACGACAATGACAATCAGGACGATCAAGCTGCCCGTAGAAGCTGGGGGTGTCATCAAGCTCGTCGAATTTTTGGTAGCCGATCACCCAGCAATCTACAACGTCATCGTCGGCACACCATGGTTAAACTCAATGCGCGCCGTAGCTTCAACCTACCACCTCTGCGTCAAATTCCCAACACCAAGTGGAATCAAAACAATTATGGGAAATCAGAAGGAGTCCCGCGTATGCTTCCTCGCTGCACACAAGCTCAGGAATCCTGTCACCGATCCAATAGCCAAGTCAGAACGCAAGAAGATGAAGACAGACAGGGAGCCGGTAAAAGAGCTCTCCAAGCTCTTATAGCAATTACAGATTGCGGAGGATCGCGAAGAAGAACCAGTCGAACAGCCCTCGACCCCGTAATATCAGTTTGCATCGACGACGAACACCCGGAACGATGCGTAGAGGTCGGATCCGCCCTCGACGAAAAAATCAAGGACGAACTGGTTTCATTCTTAAAAGAAAACGTGGACACTTTCGCGTGGGCAGCAGAGGATATGTGAAACACCCTGACCCAGATATCCTTACCGCAGTAAGGTTCTGGCTCGGACAGTTCGGCTAGACTTAGCCATTTTTCAAACTTTTTTCTTACTTAACCATTTTTCAGCGTTTAATCCGATTAGACAAGTCTTTTTAAAACATAAACTGATTTTTATTAAACGAGGTTCAAGTACAACGGTAAGTTCGCTATAAGCTATTACATCGTTTTAATACAAGACCTTATGTTCTACCCGAAACCACCATCCTTCCTTTCCTTGCCTTAGACTCGCGGCTCAGACACTCGGATTACCTTCGCGGGTAATTTCTTTACCTGCATCCATAAAGGAGGCATAAGCAACAGAATTGCTTAGTGAGAACGGTCATCCCGTCCCACTTAGCCACAGAATAGATATCGCAATCAAACAGTCCAATCAATCAGTCAATCATGCTTATCAGTTCAGACATCAGTACAGTCACTCGTCAAGCCTGATTATTCCGATAAACGGAACTAATCATCAAGACGGGCCAGTTCAGACACCAGTACAGGCACTTGTCAAGCCTGATTAACCCGATACACGGATTCAATCATCGAGACAAGCAAGCAGAAACAGAATAATGATAAGCAAACAGTCGGAATCACCCAAACAATCATGACTAAGTGAATCTATGCAAGAAAATGAGCTAAACATGTAGCCCACGGTCACGCACTCACCTTAGCCAAACGGATTCGTTTGCCTTGATCCGGTTCAGTTCTGACACCTCTTGTCGCCGATCCCCCAGACTTTGCCGTTACCCACAACCACGATCAGATCACCCACGGTCTCGATCAGATAGTCCACGAACTCGAGTTTTCTCTCTGAAATCTCTCTAAGGCTTTTTCTTTAGTTTTTCAGCCTAAAACCGAGAAATAATGGGCAGGTTCGGTTTTTATAGAGCAAACTGCCCTAAATATCTGCCCAGAATATGCTCAGAATATACCATAGAATATTCTCCCGAATATGCTCTAAAGGAATATTCCTCCGAATATTCCTAAAGTCAAGTCAGCACAAAGTCAACGAAAGTCAACACGAAGTCAACAAGTCAACCCACGTTTGACCCAACACTTAGAATATTTTCCCATTCGATCCAGTTCGGATCAGTCAGTCCCACTGCGTACTGTCCCACCCGGACTGTCCAAACTGACCACATACTGTCCCATCCGGACTGTCCAGACTGACCGCGTACTCGAATAATCCGCCCAGCTTGGTTAAAACTGTCCCATCCCAGTTTATCACTTCACTCGGTCAAAACTGCTTAAACTGTTCGGATCCATCTCGATCCCTTTATCCCTTAAACATTCGGATTCAACACCAGCCTTTACCGAACCAACTAGTCCGCGGAACACGGGTGTTACAACTCTCCCCCACTTAGCTTAAGATTCGCCCTCGAATCTTCTGTCCTTTTCCAGTAACCTCCTTTAGTTTTTCGAACTACTTAGGAAATTCGTTTCCGAATTTTCCTTTCTTTTCCAGCAACTTTCTTTAGTTTTTCGAAAAACTTAGGAAATTCGTTTCTGAATTTTCTTTCCTGTTTCAGCAACTTCTTTTAGTTTTTCGAACCACTTAGGAAATTCGGATTTCATCCTTGATTCTGATTCCCAAGTTGTCTCTTCCTCCCCATCACAATCCCAAACAACTTGGATCATTTTTACTTTCTTCCTTTGATCTGCCTTCACTTTTCTTCCTACAATCTGGACTGGTCTGCCTTCAATTGTCAAATTTTCTCGCAAATCCGGAGGTGGTTCAGTCCTAACATTATCTCGGTCACTTATGTACTTCCTTAGCATAGAAACGTGGAATACATTATGAAATGCAACCATAGATGTAGGCAATTCCAGTCTGTAAGCAACCGGACCGATTCGCTCTAGAATCCTATATGGTCCCATGTATCTTGGGCTTAGTTTGCTATTCTTTGATGCCCGATCTTTTCCCTTGTATGTGACTGTTTTGAGATAAACCATATCTCCTACTTCAAATTCCAAGTGTTTCCGACGTTTATCCGCATAACTTTTCTGTCTATCTTGAGCTTCTTTCATTTTAAGTTTCAAAACCCTTATCCGTTCTGTCGTTTCTTCCACAAAGTCACGACCAAAGATGCTTCGTTCCCCCACTTGGGTCCAGCATAGCGGAGTTCGACACGGCCGCCCATATAAAGCTTCGTATGGCGACATTCCGATACTAGCTTGGTAGCTATTATTATAAGAAAATTCGGCCAAGTGCAAATATTGCTCCCATTTCCCACCCCAATCTAAAACACAAGCTCGCAACCAATCTTCAAGTGTTCGGATTGTCCTTTCTGATTGCCCATCAGTTTGCGGGTGGTAAGATGTACTCATATGAACCCTTGTTCCCATTGCCTTCTGCAACGCCTTCCAAAAGGCTGAAGTAAATCTTGAGTCTCGGTCTGAAACTATGCTTGCCGGTACTCCATGTAACTTAACGATTTTCTCAATGTAAAGCTTGGCCAGAACCACCGCGTTATCCGACTTATTGATCGCAAGAAAATGCGCAGACTTTGTTAATCTGTCCACAATCACCCATATCGAATCTTTCTTGTCGCATGACGGCAATCCAGTCACGAAGTCCATCGTGATCATGTCCCACTTCCACTCAGGGACTGGTAAACTGTGCAGCAATCCGCTTGGGACCTGAAGTTCTGCCTTAACCATTTGACAGATAGAACACCCAGCTATCCACTTAGCCACATCTCGCTTCATCCCAACCCAATGGTAGTATCGCTTCAAGTCTCGATACATCTTAGTTGATCCAGGGTGAATCGAGAATCTAGACTGATGTGCTTCCTTAAGAATTTCTTCTCGTAATTTCCCATCATTCAGAACACACACTCGCCCATTCACCACAATTGTTCCATTGTTCGAAGTCTGATATTCTGCCTTATCACCCTGAGACGCCTTGATCAGATTCTCATCCATCTCTTGGGCTAATCGAACCCTAGTAAGCAGGTCAGCCTGATCCGCTGCTCCAAGACCCAACGGTTCCACTCCGTCACTTAAAGCAGTTAAACGCAAGGTCCTAACCATATGGACCAGTCCTTCCATATCTTTCTCTGAATCCAATGCTACTCTTTTTCGGCTTAAGGCATCCGCCACTAAGTTAGCCTTACCCGGATGATAAGCTATCTCCATATCAAAGTCAGCCACTGTTTCCATCCATCTCCTTTGTCTCAAATTCAGTTCCGGTTGAGTGAAGATGTACTTCAAACTTTTATGGTCCGTGAAGATTTGGACTTTTGCTCCGTAAAGATAAGATCTCCAAATCTTAAGTGCAAAAACTACCGCAGCCATTTCTAAGTCGTGGGTAGGATAATTTCCTTCATGCTTCCTTAGCTGCCTTGAAGCATAAGCGATTACCTTGCCTTCTTGCATCAGGACACACCAAAGTCCCACTCGCGATGCATCCGTATACACCACATAAGGCTCATCAGCCTTCGGTAGAATCAACACTGGAGTACTCGTAAGCATTTCTTTTAGCTTAAAAAAACTCTTCTCACAGTCTGCTGACCAAACAAACTGAACGTCTTTCCCAGTTAATCGAGTCATTGGTTGCGCCATGCTCGCAAATCCTTTAACAAATCTCCGATAATACCCAGCCAATCCCAGAAAACTTCTTATCTCTGATGCGCTCCTGGGTCTAGGCCAATCCGCAATTGCCTTAATCTTTTCCGGGTCAACAGATACTCCCTTATCCGAGACTACATGACCCAAAAAGCCAATTTCCCTTTGCCAAAAGCTACACTTGCTAAGCTTGGCAAATAGTTTCTGTTCCCTTAATCTGTTCATCACCATCCGTAAGTGAACCTTGTGCTCTTCCTGATCTTTTGAGTAGACCAAGATATCATCTATAAAGATGATCACGAATTCATCCAAGTAATCTCTGAACACGTTGTTCATCAACTTCATGAATGCAGCTGGTGCATTCGTTAACCCGAAGGGCATGACCACAAACTCATAGTGCCCGTACCTTGTCCGAAATGCAGTCTTTCGAATATTTGGCTCATCTATTGGAATCTGATGATAACCCGAAGCTAAATCAATTTTTGAGAACCAAGTAGCACCTCTGAGTTGATCGAACAACTCATCTATCCTTGGAAGAGGGTACTTATTCTTCACAGTTACTCTGTTTAATCCACGATAATCGATGCAAAGTCTGAAACTTCCATCTTTCTTCTTTACAAACAGCACCGGTGCGCCCCACGGTGAAGTGCTTGGTCTCACGAAACCCTTTTCCATCAGCTCAGTTAACTGCTTCTTTAATTCGGCCATCTCTGCTGGTGCCATTCGGTAAGGTGCCTTAGATATCGGAGCCGTTCCAGGCTCAAGCTCAATCGTGAACGGATCAGAACGAGCTGATGGTAATCCAGTTAGTGCTTGGAATACGTCCTCAAACTCATTTATCACCGGAATATCTTTAAGATCCTCATCTAACCCGACTTCCACAGTTGTGATCGCAGCCAGATATGCTTCACAACCTTTCTCCAACATCCGTTCTACTTGAATTGCAGAAACAATCAAGCTACCCATTGTGGGTCTAACTCCCTGAAATTCCAGTTTCCCTTTGTCTGTCTCGAAGTACACTCGTCCCCGATGACAGTCCAAATGTGCCTTGTACTTCCTGAGCCAATCCATGCCCATGATAACATCATAGGACTTCACTCGACAAATCATCAAGTCAGCCGGCATGTCCACCTCCTCAATCATTACTGAGATGTTTCGGACCAATCCAAGAGTAGTCATCACTTGGCCTCCTGCTGCCTGAACTACCCCGTATCCATCCCAGGATTCCTTTAAGAATCCTCCATTCCCAATCATATCCGGTTGCACAAAGCAATGCGATGCACCAGAGTCAAACAGAACATGGGTTGCCACACCACCCATAATTAAAGTCCCTACACATTCATCTTGAATGCTAAGAAACCTAAGCTAGCACACAGCAAGCAATTTCACAAAGAAATTAATTCCAAGGTAAGTGATAGGACCTACCAGTGATCGGATGAGACGTGCTTGCGACCATGCTCTCCTCACCGATGGTATATACCTGAGGCATCATGGCTTGCCTCTTTGCAACCGGGTACAGTTCCTCACTTGCTCGTTTCCCAGCTTGCTGCACCAGTTTGGGACACTGCATCTTGAAGTGCCCAGCTTCACCACAGTTGTAGCACAACTTTTTCATTACATCCTTTCCCGGATTCTTTGCTCTTAAATCTTCTTCAGGGCAGTCACGAACCATGTGACTCATGCTACCACAGCGGTGACACGCCCCAGAAGCAGACCGACATGCACCAAAATGCATTTTTCCACAAGTTGGACACACACTGCGTCCTACAGATGACTTGCCAGAAGTGACATTCTTAACCCACTTCTTGTTTTTCCCAGCAGCACCATTTTCGGATTGAACTTGCTGTTCAACACTCAGCAACTTAGTTTCTTCAATCAACCCAGCTTCCTGTTGAGCTGCTTTCTCAACCAGTTCTGAAAAAGATGCATAGTTACAAATCTGACACCGATTCTGAAGCTCAACTCGCAGTCCACGCATGAACCTGTGGATTTGGACTTTTTCTTCCTCCATTTCACGCCCAGCGTACTTCTTGAGGCTAATAAACTCGGCCTCATATTCCCTCACAGTCATGGTTCCTTGACGTAAGTCCAAGAAAGCACTTTCCAACTTATCCAAAGCTTCCTGGGGAAAATACTTGGACCTAAACTCATCACAGAACAAGCCCCAAGTACAATCCCGATTTCCAAATCGTCCTACAACACCCAGCCACCAAGTATGCGCATCCCCTTCCAGGTAGTGCACCGCAAGGTCTTTCCGGTAGGACTCATGGCAACGGATTGAGTCAAAGTTTCGTTCCAGCCTTGAAATCCACTGATCCGCCTCCATAGGCTTTGTTCCACCAGCGAAGAACTTAGTTCCTAGTTTTTGCATGTGATCCATCATCTTTAGGTAAGATGGAATCCTAGGCTCATATGTCACTTCCGCATCCTCTACCACCGGTTCTACATTCGCCACAGGCGGTGGTACCACTGGAGCAGTCATAACAGCCGGCAGTCTCGCCAAGACTTGAGCCAGCATGCCTAACACTGCTTCCAATCCAACAGAAACTGCAGCAGCAGCCACAGTAGCATTCGCCGCAGTAGCGACAGTCGGATTCGCAGCAGTAGCCGCGTTCACATTCCCAATATTTTGGACTTCTTCTTGGTCCACGGCCGCATTCCTAGCCACGGTATTTCCAGAATTCTCACCAGTTTCCCCAACAGTCCCTCTCAGAGTTCGGTCTCTCTTTGCCATCTACAGTGACCAGACCTAGATAAGTTAGCCCAGCACTAACTTAAAGTTTCACACAGAAACAGACTTACCGCGAGACATCAGGCATTGGAAGGATGGATTTAACCCACTAACCCATTTATGCTAAGACTGTCCTAGAACCGTAAACGCTCTGATACCAAATTGAAACACCCCGACCCAGATATCCTTACCGCAGTAAGGTTCTGGCTCGGACAGTTCGGCTAGACTTAGCCATTTTTCAAACGTTTTTCTTACTTAAACGTTTTTCAGCGTTTAATCCGATTAGACAAGTCTTTTTAAAACATAAACTGATTTTTATTAAACGAGGTTCAAGTACAACGGTAAGTTCGCTATAAGCTATTACATCGTTTTAATACAAGACCTTATGTTCTACCCGAAACCACCATCCTTCCTTTCCTTGCCTTAGACTCGCGGCTCAGACACTCGGATTACCTTCGCGGGTAATTTCTTTACCTGCATCCATAAAGGAGGCATAAGCAACAGAATTGCTTAGTGAGAACGGTCATCCCGTCCCACTTAGCCACAGAATAGATATCGCAATCAAACAGTCCAATCAATCAGTCAATCATGCTTATCAGTTCAGACATCAGTACAGTCACTCGTCAAGCCTGATTATTCCGATAAACGGAACTAATCATCAAGACGGGCCAGTTCAGACACCAGTACAGGCACTTGTCAAGCCTGATTAACCCGATACACGGATTCAATCATCGAGACAAGCAAGCAGAAACAGAATAATGATAAGCAAACAGTCGGAATCACCCAAACAATCATGACTAAGTGAATCTATGCAAGAAAACGAGCTAAACATGTAGCCCACGGTCACGCACTCACCTTAGCCAAACGGATTCATTTGCCTTGATCCGGTTCAGTTCTGACACCTCTTGTCGCCGATCCCCCAGACTTTGCCGTTACCCACAACCACGATCAGATCACCCACGGTCTCGATCAGATAGCCCACGAACTCGAGTTTTCTCTCTGAAATCTCTCTAAGGCTTTTTCTTCAGTTTTTCAGCCTAAAACCGAGAAATAATGGGCAGGTTCGATTTTTATAGAGCAAACTGCCCTAAATATCTGCCCAGAATATGCTCAGAATATACCATAGAATATTCTCCCGAATATGCTCTAAAGGAATATTCCTCCGAATATTCCTAAAGTCAAGTCAGCACGAAGTCAACGAAAGTCAACACGAAGTCAACAAGTCAACCCGCGTTTGACCCAACACTTAGAATATTTTCCCATTCGATCCAGTTCGGATCAGTCAGTCCCACTGCGTACTGTCCCACCCGGACTGTGCAGACTGACCACATACTGTCCCATCCGGACTGTCCAGACTGACCGCGTACTCGAATAATCCGCCCAGCTTGGTTAAAACTGTCCCATCCCAGTTTATCACTTCACTCGGTCAAATACCCGGATTGGCTGGCGAATCCTGTTGTAGTCAAAAAGAAGAACGGAAAATGGCGGGTGTGCGTCGATTTCACCGATTTAAACAAGGCGTGCCCGAAGGACAGCTTCCCACTACCACACATTGACCGATTGGTCGAAGCAACGGCCGGTAACAAGCTCTTATCTTTCATGGACGCATTCTCAGGATACAACCAGATTCTAATGAACCCCGACGATCGTGAGAAGACAGCCTTCATTACGGACCGTGGAATCTATTGCTACAAGGTGATGCCTTTCGGCCTCAAGAACGCCGGAGCCACATATCAGCGCTTAGTAAACAAGATGTTCGCCGATCAACTCGGAAGAACGATGGAAGTGTACATAGACGACATGCTGGTAAAATCACTAGAGGCAAAGGATCACGTGTTACATTTGGAGGAATGTTTCCAACAGCTCAACTCCCACAACATGAAGCTCAACCCGACAAAGTGTAGATTCGCAGTCACGTCCGGCGAGTTTCTTGGTTACTTAGTCACTCATCGCGGAATCAAAGCGAATCCAAAGCAGATCGATGCCCTCATCCAGATGGCTTCCCCAAAATCAAAACGTGAAGTACAGAGACTGACTGGCAAGGTGGCCGCACTCAACAGATTTATTTCGCGGTCCACCGATAAGTGCTTACCATTCTACGACACTTTACGAGGAAACAAGAAATTCGAATGGACAGAGAAGTGCGAAGAGGCTTTCCAGCAATTGAAGAAATATCTCACCAGTCCCCCGGTGCTCGCAAAGCCAGTCGAGGGAGAGCCGCTCTTCCTGTACACCGCAATCTCCACCACGGCAGTAAGCGGAGTACTCATTCGCGATGAACGGGGCGAGCAGAAACCAATTTTTTACGTCAGTAAGACCCTTATCGACGCAGAGACAAGATATCCGCAGATGGAGAAATTGGCCCTATCGGTAGTCATGTCTGCCAGGAAACTAAGGCCGTACTTCCAGTCACACTCCATTGTGGTCCTTAGTCCTCTACCCCTACGATCGATTTTGCATAGCCCAAGCCAATCCGGGCGATTGGCCAAGTGGGCTATCGAGCTCAGCGAATACGACATCGAGTATCGCGGACGAACCTGCGCAAAATCGCAAGTACTTGCCGATTTTCTAATCGAGCTTCCGGAGGAAAGCCTCGCCGAAGGAAACCCGAATTCGACTTGGCAACTTCACGTTGACGGCTCATCATCCAAAAACAGTTCAGGGGTCGGGATACGTCTGACGTCGCCAATGGGCGAAATACTTGAACAATCCTTCTGCCTAGGTTTTCACGCCTCCAACAACGAAGCAGAATACGAAGCCCTCATTGCCGGATTAAAGCTTGCGCAAGGACTCAAGATTGACTGCATTCACGCTTTCTGCGATTCGCAGTTGGTCGCAAACTAGTTCAGCGGAGAATACGCAGCTAAAGACGATCGTATGGAGGCATATCTGAAAGTCGTCAGAGACCTGACTGGACAATTCAAAGAGTTCACACTCACGCGGATTCCACGAGGGGAGAACACTTCGACTGATGCACTGGCCGCCCTCGCATCCACTTCTGATCCAGCCTTGAAACGAGTTATTCCGGTGGAATTCATCGAGCGCCCAAGCATCACTCTCACGGAAACAGTGAGTGTAGTTACTCGATCCCAAGCCGCCAGGACTGCGCGGGAGAAAGCCTGTGCACCAGCCAATGCTGGAGATCACGCTGACGAACGAGAAGCTGTAACCAACGGCTCGATGGTCCAGAACGAGACATACGCGGCAGACGAAGGACAGGCCTCTCGAGTGGAAATGGATGCAGTCATCGCAGACGACGATCCTGCGACTGCTGCGGAGGAAGCGACGTCTATGGACGAGGACTTTACGACCCTCCCCTCCAACGTCGACCCCTGCCACGAAACTGGAGTCGTCGAGACGAATGAAGCGTGTATGGACATACAGTATGGCTGCGACAGAGGGTGGCTCGACGACATCCGCGGATACATCTGCGATGGTCTCTTGCCTTCAGACAAATGGGCGGCCCGAAAACTTCGGGCGCAAGCAGCGCGCTACATCTTGCTCGACGGTAATGTTTTGAAATGGAGATTCTCAGGGCCATTACTCACCTGCGTCGAAGGAAAGGAGGCAAGGGCAATCATGGAGGAGGTCCACGGCGGCTCCTGTGGTAACCACTCGGGAGGACGAGCTTTGGCAATAAAGATCAAACGACATGGCTATTACTGGCCGACCATGATACAAGATTGCGAGAAATACTCGTCCAGGTGTGAGAAATGTCAACGTCACGCACCGATGATTCATCAGCCGACCGAGATGCTCTCTTCGATATCATCACCCTATCCTTTCATGCGATGGTCCATGGATATCGTTGGACCTTTACATCCGTCAAAGCAGAAACGATTCTTATTGGTCCTGACTGACTATTTTTCAAAGTGGGTGGAGGCAGATTCGTATGCTAGCATCAAGGACGCACAAGTCGAGAGTTTCGTATGGAGGAACATCATATGCCGTCATGGAGTCCCGTACGAGATCGTCACCGATAATGGGTCACAGTTCATTTCCACAAGGTTCGAAGCTTTCTGCGAGAAGTGGAAGATCCGGCTAAGCAAATCAACCCCACGATATCCACAGGGCAACGGCCAGGCTGAAGCAATAAACAAAACGATTCTCGACGGTCTCAAGAAGCGCCTCGACCAGAAGAAAGGCCGATGGGCCGACGAACTGGAAGGTGTATTATGGTCTCATAGAACGACACCGAGGCGAGCAACCAATGAAACTCCGTTCGCTCTCGTCTATGGGACAGAATGCGTCATTCCACCAGAGATCAATTTTCCTGGCGTCCGCCGAAGACTACTCCCAGAACAAGAAGGACTCAATCACTTGTTGATGCTTGACGAGCTGGACTTGATCGACGAAAGACGGGATCAAGCCTTGATCCGAATTCAAAACTACCAGAACGCAGCGGTAAAATACTACAACTCTCACGTACGAAATCGACCGTTCTATGAAGGAGACCTGGTCCTACGGAAAGTTTTCCAGAATACTGCTGAGCTGAATGCCGGCAAACTCGGAGCGAACTGGGAAGGACCTTACAAAATCACGAAAGTAGTCCGACCAGGAGTGTACGAACTCGCCAACGCGTCTGACGTTCCAATACCACGATCGTGGAACGCAATGCACCTCAAGAGGTACTATACTTAGGATACTTCACATGAACTACGGGGCGGCTTGATCCCTGCAAAGGGTACGTAGGCAGCTCATCTTCGGATGGGTTCAGCTGCCCCCCTCCTAAGCCAAGGGGGGGGGGGAGTGGGTACGTATACTCGTATACTCCCACCTTTGTAATAGACTCCGCGTCTACTTAATGCAAGCTTCTCGAAGCAATTTTCGTCATATCACACCCTCCACGGGTTACTAAAGCCTTAACGAAAACAGGCATCACATACGCACCTTTCACGAATCATTTAAAGTCCTAACTAAAACAGGCACCTCTCTTCACCCTCGTTGCTGCTGGCCACAGCAACGAACTACTACATCCTTTACGGATCTGACTACTACATCCTAGCGGATTAAAAGCGCGCGCTACATGAATAACTGTGTCCATTGTCGGAGCGGATATACTTACGGTAGCGTACCCGTAAACCGAAATGTTCATCCTAAACCCAACAAACGAATCGTTGGTCCTAACAGTACTACATGTTCATTGACAGAGCGGATATGCTTACGGTAGCGTATCCGTAAACCGAAATGCTCATCCTAAACCCAACAACAAATCGTTGGTCGCAACAGTACTACGTGTCCATTGTCGAAACGGATACGCTTACGGTAGCATATCCGCAAACCGAAATGTTCATCTGAAAACCCAACAAACGAATCGTTGGTCAAAACGCCTGTGTTTATAATCGAAGCAAGTGTGCTTACGCTAGCATAAACATTCAGAACGAAACAAACGAACCGTCGGTATTAATACGAGCACAAACTAGAGCGAAACGGATCAGTCCTCCTTGGATAATAAAAAAGCAGCATGCGAGCGACAAGTTTCGACAACAACGACACGACATAACTAAAGCCAAAGCCACAACGCAAACATAACAAGTCAATATGGATAAAGCCATCCAGGCACCATGTCCAAATAACATCAAAGCATAAATAAAACGATGACTTGGGCAGTTCCCCATCATCATCATACCTTACCCCTCGAAGACGCACCCTAATCATCGTCGGAGGATTCGGCCGTCGTCTCGGATTCAGAGGCTTCGTTCGAACCAAGTTTACCCCTGTTGGATCCGGAGAATATGCAAACGCCGACATCCGCCGCTAACGCCTCAACAGACTCATCACCAAGCGCGACGTCTGCCGAGTCTTCAGAGATCGGCGAGACCACTAGGTCGTTCCCCAACAAAGCGACCAACTTATCAAACTCGTCATCGGCACCAGCGTACCTTGCTCTCCATCCCTCGAGTTTCTCAGTTTTGGCGTCCAGCGAAGGTGGTTCGTCACCGCGGAGCAGCGCGAGGAGTTCAAGGTTCCCGTCGACTTGGGCGAGATCGACGACGCTGTTCTTCGAAGTTTCGCCCAAGATCTTGATCTTCTCCATGGCTCGGTTGACTTTGGATCGAAACTTCTCGGCCCCTTCTTGGCCCTTTCGACCTTCTTCTCGGTCATAGCCTTCTCCGAGCTCAGCATCCGCTGGAGCTCGGCCACTGGAGCCTCTTGCTGGACCCGATAGGATTCCAATTCTTCCTTCTGTTTTGACGCTGCCTCCGTCGCAGCGTCGCGCTCACGCTCGGCTTCGGTAAGCTTTGATCGAAGCCCTTCGGCCACTTTTCGTGCATGTTCGGCCCTCCTCGCATTCTTACGAACGTCCGCCTCGTAACCGGACGTCATCTTGTTAATAGAGGCCACGAACTGAACGGAAGGAAAAAGAGAGATCAGGCATCACATTTTAAACGAAGTAAAAAAATGAGGGGGGTTCCACTCAAACTACCTTAGCACCACGGCGAGACATTTCAGCATATGGCTTGCTCTGGGACAAAGTATCGGGAGGAGGAAAACAGTCCCCCTTGGAAAGAATCTTGGAGAAGAGAGTGGCTGAGGCCGACGCGTCGTCACAAAACATTTCAGCAGCAAACGGCTGAGATACGGGTTGCGAAGGCAGCTCGTGCTCGGCAGCACCACGAACCGACGCGTTGCGCCTTTTTCGTCCAGGGGCATCATCTCTTTGGGGATTTTTTCCTATGTCAACCTTTGCCGGGACACGTCTCCGGACTGGCTTCACCCGATCGGCATCCTCACTTGTAGCCGCAGCCTTGCCCTTTCCGCGGTGAAACGGGGGCAAGCCCAACACGACCTCTCTCACAATGGGGATCGACGGAGCCAGCGTGGACGGTTCAACAGACGAGTCGCCCGAGGGGAAAGCTAGGGCAGCACTCAGCTGCTCCGCAGAGATCTCAGTTCGGCCGACCTCTGCTTGCTCCATCGCGGCACGGCTCTCGGTCTCCATCCTTTCGCGAACAGATGGTCTCTTTCCCATGGCTCTCTTCGTACTGCTAGAAGAACACGAAGGAGATGAACTTGGAGAATAATACCCAAAGTATCTTGCCCGCGCTCTTTCCACTCTTCGAAGAGTAAAATCTCCTTGCCAGTCGCACTCACCGGAAGCTAGAGTCTCACGAAGTGTAATTATGTCCGGAGGACACGTCGGGAGCGGATTAGGAACTGCAAAATCAACAAATAAGACTGAGGGTCATGACATGTTCAAAAGGACAGAAAATCTCGTAAAGCTATGGATCGGCTACCGATTTTTCTCCATGTGGTCCTAATTTTGTTAACCCAATCTGCACCGACCGAAGCCTCGGAGATGGGCACGAAGAAGAAATAATCCTCCCAATATCTGTCTTTACTTGGGAATCCTCCGATAATTTTGCGGTGAGTTTTGTTCGAAAGGGAGTAAAGAAGCGAATCCTTGGAGCGAAACATCCGGAAGGATAGCAGGTTCAACAAGTGATCCACGGTGACTTCTTCGCCACACTCGAAGCTGCGGACCACGATCCCAACCAGGTGTCGAATTCCCCGCGGAGTTATTTGCGCCAGAGCCAGTCTATGCTTCCACAGATACCCCAGGATGACCCCGGTATTGGGAACCATATGAAGCACATGTAGAAACAACTCTCGTACAAAGTAAAGAACCCTTTTGGGGGCTCACTGGCCCGATCCGAGGGCGATGGAAGGACGAAGTCAATTTCTTCAGAAATGTTGAAACGGTGCCGGAGGGACTCCAAAGATTCAGCAGTGGAGAGAGTAGATCCTGGTGGATCAGGCGCCTCATGCTTGTATGTGCCCTTAGAAACTCGCCGTGTTGAAGAACACGCCCGAAGGCTCGCGTCTTGCCTAAGCCTAACACAATCGGAGCTCCAATTTTCCATCTCGATTTTTACATTAAACGGACTCTCCATCTCGCCCAGCAAATAAAATCACTTCGGCAACAGACTACTTCGGCAGAGAAGACTTCGGCCGAAAACAATTTCAGGGGCAACAAAAAAAAACAACAACTAGACAACCTAAAACAAAAAAGAAAATATCTTCAAGAGGAGGAGAGAGAAGGGAGAGAGAAGTTACCTTGAGATTTTTGAGAAGTGAAGAAGTGAAGAGGAAATGAGGAGAAGGGGGAGCATATATAGGCTCATAAAGCAAAAGATGATGTCATCATACATTGGAAGCTGTGCCAAAACACAGTTGAAAGAAGAAATTTCTACTGGAAAGAAGATTATCAGTCTGAAGACAGAGAACCTGGTGGACATCAGAAACAGCGGACCCAGCGTCATGTCAGCTCAGCTCATATCGATTGACACGGCACATTGATCCCAGCTTGGACTTCCTCTACCTCGGCACTATCATCACTGAAACTACCGAGCTGGGGGGGCTAACTGTTGGGGTCAAAACCCGCCCCGCCGTGATCAATGGGAAAATGGCTAAGTATGAAAATACGAAGAATCGGACAAGGCCGAAATTGTGCCTAAGTCGTTTCTGTACGAGTCCACTTAAGCACAAGAGAGGCCATTCTGGCTAAAGCAGCTCCATTTCCGGCCAAGGAAGCTTCACTTCGGCACGGAGATTCGGCAAGCCTAGCTTACTTCGGCAAGGGAGACTTCGGCAAGCCTAGTCACTTCGGCACGGAGACTTCGGCAAGCCTAGCTTACTTCGGCAAGGGAGACTTCGGCAAGCCCAGTCACTTCGGCAAAGGAGACTTCGGCAAGCCTAGCTCACTTCGGCACGGAGACTTCGGCAAGCCTAGCTTACTTCGGCAAGGGAGACTTTGGCAAGCCCAGTCACTTCGGCAAAGGAGACTTCGGCAAGCCTAGCTCACTTCGGCAAGGGAGACTTTGGCAAGCCTAGCTCACTTCGGCAAGCCTAGTCACTTCGGCACGGAGACTTCGGCAAACCTAGCTTACTTCGGCAAGGGAGACTTCGGCAAGCCCAGTCACTTCGGCAAAGGAGACTTCGGCAAGCCTAGCTCACTTCGGCAATGGAGACTTCGGCAAGCCTAGCTCACTTCGGCAAGCCTAGGCATTTCGGCACGGAGACTTCGGCAAGCCTAGCTCACTTCGGCAAGGGAGACTTCGGCAAGCCTAGCTCACTTCGGCAAGCCTAGTCACTTCGGCACGGAGACTTCGGCAAGCCTAGCTTACTTCGGCAAGGGAGACTTCGGCAAGCCCAATCACTTCGGCAAAGGAGACTTCGGCAAGCCTAGATCACTTCGGCAAGCTTAGGCATTTCGGCACGGAGACTTCGGCAAGCCTAGCTCACTTCGGCAGGGAGACTTCGGCAAAGAAAGGAGAGACTTAGGCAAGCCTTGTCTCCACTTAGGCAAGCCTTGTCTTCACTTAGGCAAGTCTTGTCTCCACTTAGGCAAGCCTTGTCTCCGCTTAGGCAAGCTTTGTCTTCACTTAGGCAAGCCTTGGGCCATGGTCACATCGGCAAGCCACATCGGCAAGGTAGCTTCACTTCGGCATTCAACTTCGGCACGGAAGGAGCCTCACTTCGGCAAACGGCTTTGGCAAACGGCTTCGGCAAGCGACTTCGGCACCGAAGGAGCTTCACGTCGGCAAAATGGCTTCAGCCATGGTCACATCGGCGAAAGCCCACATCGGCAAGGTAGCTTCACTTCGGCATTCAACTTCGGCACGGAAGGAGCCTCACTTCGGCAAACGGCTTCGGCAAGCGACTTCGGCACCGAAGGAGCTTCACTTCGGCAAAATGGCTTCGGCGATGAGCGACATCGGCGAAAGCCCATATCGGCAAATGACTTCGGCAAGCGGATTCGGCACCAAAGGAGCTTCACTTCGGCAAACGGCTTCGGCAAGCGGCTTCGGCACCGAAGGAGCTTCATGTCGGCAAAATGGCTTCGGCGATGAGCCACATCGGCGAAAGCCCATATCGGCAAGATAGATCCACTTCGGCCAAGCTCCACTTCGGCCACGCTCCTCTTCGGCCACTTCGGCCACGATCCACTTCGGCCGCGGTTCACTTCGGCCACGGTCCACTTCGGCCAAGCTCCACTTCGGCCACGCTCCTCTTCGGCCACTTCGGCCACGATCCACTTCGGCCGCGGTTCACTTCGGCCATGGTCCACTTTGGCCAAGCTCCACTTCGGCCACGATCCACTTCGGCCATGATCCACTTCGGCCACGGTCCACGTCGGCCAAGCTCCACTTCGGCTATGCCCCACTTCGGCCAACGAGCTCGCTTCGGCTATGATACGAATCCACTTAGGCACGATACGAGCTTGTTTTGGCCGAAGTCGTTTTTATACGAGACTGCTTGGCCGAAGTCGAAATCATACGAGACTGCTTGGCCGAAGTCAAAATCATACGAGACTGCTTGGCCGAAGTCAAAATCATACGAGACTGCTTGGCCGAAGTCAAAATCATACGAGACTGCTTGGCCGAAGTCAAAATCGTACGAGGCTGCTTGGAAGACAACGCGGCCGAAGTCATTTCTATACAAGGACGACAAGCCCATCTTTGGCCTGCGATGGGACAAAAGCCCACGAAGTCAAACCAACTCGCGAGAATGGAAATCCCGAAGGATTGGGAAGTTTTCCTAATCCCTTTAGGATTGACCTGGACAACTAAAACTAATATATATATCTATGTACATCCTTTGAAAAAGGGATCGGAATTTTTACTTAGCAAAAAAACCCTAGACTTTTTTTTGCTCTCAAACTCTTGTACGCAAACAGCTTTCTTAACAGCTTAATAAAAACCATCTTTGGATCTCTCCGTTGGTGGTTCATCCGCAGAAATTTCATCCCCCTTAACAAACCTCCAACAAATTCTAATTGTGTTGATTTCGACTCCCACAGTCATCATGCGGTCTGTCGATTCCGATCGTTTCTCTTTCCTCGAATGATATCACGTCATTTGAAAACTTAGATGGTTTAGACCAGTTGATGCTGATATCTGCCCTTCACTGGAATGCTTTGATTGACGAGATGGTATCTGAGCAGTAGTGGGATCCTCCCATTATCATGCTTATCCTTCTTCTTGATCCAGAGGGTGGCGCTTCGTCATCCCTTCTATCGTGCTTGGTGTGATCTTCTTTCGTCGGTCAGGTTTGTATGCGTTTGCCTCCATCTCGAAATCCCTGAGGCTGACGTTTCCTCCAAGCTCGCCGGCTGCTAATTTTTTAGCGAGCTTCAAGCCTAGAATTCGGCAGTTCGCCGTAGAATGTCCGTAGATGTGGTGGTGTTCGCAGTAAGCCGTCTCATCATAGGAACTGTCGCTTTTGGTCCATGTGCTCCATGAGCTTCTTCCACGACCTCGGCCTCTTCCTCGACCGAATCCAGGAGCATCAATTTGATAGTTATGAGCTCCACGAAAGCCTCCCTCGTGCTGAATATAGCCGGAGCCTTGGTTATTCTTCCTAGTGTTGGAAGGGGTTGAAACTTGAGGGGAATGGTTCGCTGTCTTGGCCTTCCCGTACTTCTCGGTCAGGATTTTCATCTCTTCTTCTTCAGTGATGAAGTCTGCGGCTCGATGCATAGCGTCCTATATCGTTGTGGGGGTGTTTAGCGCGATTTCTTTGCGAAAATTGGAGTTGAACCAGAGTGCTCGCTTCAGGGCCAGTAATGCTGCTTTGTCGCTCAGGCCTTCCACTTTGGACATGACGGCTTTGAATCTTCCAATGAAACTCCGGAGTGTTTCATTCTGCCCTTGAGCCAGGGTCCACAGGTCGGCGTCGGATGTTCCGGGATCCATGAATATGGAGTAATGCTTCAGGAACGCCGCTGACAGTTGGTTGTAGCTGTTGATGGAGTTCCGTTCGAGTCTAGAAAACCACTGGAGCGCCGGTCCCTTGAGATGCTCCATGAAGAGAAGGCACTGTCCGGCGTCTCTTTCATTTTCCTTGAAATTCGAGTGTCCCATGGCTATAGCGAAGGCCGTTAAATGCTCCTTCGGATCGGTCTTTCCTTCATAGATCGGGACTTTCATCTTTCCAGGGTCTGGAATTCTCGTGCTAGTTATCCGTGCTATGAACGAGGTGTTCTAGTACATGATCTATCTCTGGCACTTTGCTAGTTGCTTTGTGCATCATGGATCGGACAGCTTTTATGTTGGCAGCTGCTCGATCCATATCTGCTCGCATCATAGCCATCTCTTCTTTCTGGGCTTGGACTCCTGCTCGGCGCTCTTCGCTCATCCGTGCTTGCTCAGCCCAGAGTATGTTCTCCTCCTCCTCGGTCAGCTCTTGATCTCCTTCGGGGATGGCCTCGCGTCTTTCGGTTCGGGTTTGGCCAGTTGCTAGGTGTTCGAATTTGTCATGGCGCTCCATGTTTTGCTCCATTCGATTCTCCTCCTCCAGATTGATGATTGGTGCAGGCTCCTCTTCGATTAGTGTGTCGCCTGCTCCTTGGACTCCTGAGGCTAGGTTTGCTAAACTTTGATAGAGTGGTGGCAATCTTCCCCGGGTCCTTGGTGGGTTGAGCGGAGTTGTGAAGTCCAGGGCCGTTGGGTTGAGGCGCATCCCGACTCGTCTTGCTGGATCCAAACCTGATCCCACGCCTCGGATTCGACTCGCCATTGTCAGGGCCTTCAGCTCGCCCGTCATCGTGCTGTTCAGCTTATCTTGCTCCTCCGCCTTTTTGAGTAGTGTCTCCAGCATGGCTTTCATCTCCGTGAGCATTGTCGAAGTCTCCCCAGCGTCTTTGGAATGGTTCGTCTGATCCTCCACGCCGGCGTTTCTGGTGTCAGCAGCTCTATCGTCTCCGTCGTTGGTCATCGTCTTCGGATCGGTTTTGTGGTGGTTCTTCGGTGTAAGAAAATTCCTCCCCCTCCTTCTAGTGCCAAATTGTGGGAGTATAAATCCACGCCAATTGAATTCGTCACGTGTTTTAGAGAGATCCGAAACTTCTGAGTAAAAACCACTAAAAACACAAACAGAGATCCAAAGATGGTGTTTTATTGAGCTGTTTAGAAAGCTTTTTATATGAGAGCAAAAGTACAGAGTTTTGCTAGGTAAATTGCGGATCCCCTTTTCTTAAGGTTTACATGAGTATATATACTCAATTAAGTCGGCTAAGTTAATGCCTAAAGAGATAAAGAAGATTTCCTAATTTCTAGGGATTTCCTTTTAGCAAAGTCGGCTACCACCATGGACTTTCATTCATGGGCTTTAACCTTGTCATCTCTTTTGTGGGCTTAAATTTGTGGGCTCGTTGCCTCGGCCCAAATCTCTTATCGTTGAACCATGGCTCGGGTGACACCATGGTTCATGGCTCGGGTGACACCATGATTCACGGCTCGGGTGTCGACGGTTGCCTTTGACCCGTCTTGTCTTCAATTGAGATCACAGTACCCGAACCAATTGCCCATGGTTTGGGGGTTCTTATGCAACCTTCCCCTGCCGTGGTTAGGGGAAAACCGATCCAACTCCTTCACTTCACGGTTCGGGGAAACCCGATCCAACTCCTTCACTTAGGGGAAACCCGATCCAACTCTTCTCTTCATGGTTCGGGGAAAACCGATCCAACTCCTTCACTTCACGGTTCGGGGAAACCCGATCCAACTTTTCTCTTCATGGTTCGGGGAAAACCGATCCAACTCTTTCACTTCACGATTCGGGGAAACCCGATCCAACTCCTTCACTTAGGGGAAACCCGATCCAACTCTTCTCTTCATGCTTCGGGGAAACCCGATCCAACTCTTTCACTTCACGGTTCGGGGAAACCCGATCCAACTCCTTCACTTCACGGTTCGGGGAAACTCGATCCAACTCCTTCACTTAGGAGAAACCCGATCCAACTCTTCTCTTCATGGTTCGGGAAAAACCGATCCAATTCTTTCACTTCACGGTTCGGGGAAACCCGATCCAACTCCTTCACTTCACGGTTCGGGGAAACTTGATCCAACTCCTTCACTTAGGGGAAACCCGATCCAACTCTTCTCTTCATGGTTCGGGGAAATCCGATCCAACTCCTTCACTTCACGGTTCGGGGAAACCCGATCCAACTCCTTCACTTAAAGAAAACCCGATCCAACTCTTCTCTTCATGGTTCGGGGAAACCCGATCCAACTCCTTCACTTCACGGTTCGGGGTACAGCTGCTAGCATTTCTCCATATTTAGCCGTTTTTTAACTGTTGATTCTCAAAAGGTGGAATCAGACCCCAACATTTAGAGCCGCTAAGACCATGCCTTGAGAACAACCCCAACATGAAGCAAATATTTCCTTCCCCATATTCTATGTCCATTAGAAATAAATTTAACTTGTTGCTCAAATTGTACGTAATGATCTGTTTTACTTACATTGATTTCCAGCCCCGATAGCCCTTTGAAATCATCCAGCACCTTGAGAAGCTCAACTTTCTTGTTACCAAGTGTATTTAAGTACCTGAAGTCAAGAAAAAATGTATTGACACACTCTGATCTATATCTTCTTAAAAAAAAAACACATTTTATATAAAGAGTAGTATAAGAAAATCAAATATAGGCACAGACACTGCAACTCCTTGGAAGTAATGATAGAAGAATGTAACTTACGTTTATCCTAGTGCAACATAAGAGTTGAGTTCCTTAATCTGTCACATAAATCACTCGAAATATCAACAAACAGATTTTTGAAAAGACCTAGAAACCAAAATAAATGCTAGCAAAAATAAAGGTAGAGTGGGTTTAAGAGATTCAAACAAATACGCTCGTAATTTTTATTTAAATCCAATGACTCAAAAATTCTTTTCGATGTTAACCCGAACAATATACAAAGGAGACAAAGGGAAGCGAATCTATTCTATGGCCGATGAGTACAAATACGTAACAAAAAAGTGAAACTCTTAGATGTTGTTACGTTATTATTCCAATGATTACTTGAGAAATATTACACTACCTAGAATATCAATAGGAATACGGTCTCCATAAAATTCATCAGCACGGATTATATGTGATAAGAAATTAACTCACCATAGACTGTTTCTAATCATTCAATTTATTATTTACTTGAGGAGAATTTTGAGCTTCCCCATCTTTGAGTTCACGATCAAGCTCTTTAATCAACCTAACGTGAAGCACATTACATTAGAAAATTATAAATAGTTGAAGCATGGAGATTCAAACTCTTTGATCACACATAACTTTTTTCTACCGAAGAGTATGCATCTAAAAAACTGCATAAGACTTTAGTTCATGTGGAAAGTATAGAATATCAGAAATATTAAAGTAAAGTCTCCACCAAACATTGCTAAAGACACTCCACCAAACATGGCTAAAGCTCCTCCATTAATTCCATCAACTCCACTTATTCTCATTGGTGTATATTATATTCCCATTCTATTGTGTATATAACTGAACTTCGGATATTCAATCAAATCATCTAATACCATAATCAATATGGTATCAGAGCAGTGAAAGAAAAAAAAAAAATTCTGCTTTCTTCTTCTCCTTTCTTCCTCTCGCTTCTCTTTCTCTCCCTTAGCTGTCATTAATATCTTTTATTTTCCAGAAATCACCATGTCTACGGAGAGTCCTAACCTCACCTCTTCCGCTGAAACAACCACTATTTTAAACTCTCGAGAACCGTCGAGCACCCTTCTATCCCTCAACATGTTGAATATTACCAAGCTCACTAATCTCAACTATATCATGTGGAGTCGCCAGATCCGTGCTACACTTGAAGGTCACAGACTCCATGAATTTATTGATGAATCAACGATACCTCCATCTGCAACTATCACTGTTGGTGAACAGACTTCACCGAATCCAGCCTTTGCCCTGTGGAGGAGACAAGATCGGCTTCTCTACAGTGTAATCATAGGCTCGATCTCTTTACCCATTCAACCGGTGGTATCCAGTGCTATCACGACCTGTGAAGTCTGGCAGATCCTTCTTGCCACGTTTGGCAATCCTACTCGTGGTCACATCCGTCAACTAAAATACCAGATCAAAACTTGTGTTAAAGGAACCAAGTCTATCAGTGAGTATCTTCGTCTTATCAAAACAAAAGCCGATGAACTGGCTCTACTTGGCAAACCTCTAGATCCAGAGGATCTTACGGAGCAAATCCTTGCTGGTTTAAGCGACGACTACAAACCAGAGGCTGATGCTGTTAACAGTCGTGATACACCAATCTCTTTCCCCGAGTTACATGAACGTCTTCTTAACCGGGAAGCAATGATACTCTGCACTGAGTCAACTGTTGTACCAGTTGTACCTATTACAGCTAATGCTACCGACTCGCGTCCATGCCAACAACATCACTTCAACAACCGCTGGAGGCAGAACACAAACCGTCCTAATCATTCCCAAGCGTTTAACAGCAACAATCGCTCTTCACGGCCCTATCTAGGTCGTTGTCAGGCTTGTGGCACACAGGGACACAGTGCCAAATACTGTCCAGAGTTTCGTATAGTTCGTGGCTCTGCTTCTGGTCCATCTCCTCAACCCACTTGGCAGCCATCTAACCTTCAACAGTCATGGCAACCAAGAGCTAATGCTGCCATGATGTCCGGAGACTCATCTACATGGCTGGTTGATACCGGAGCCTCGCACCACATGACCTTTGATCTATCCAATCTATCTCTTCATACACCTTACAATGGTGGTGATGATGTCATTCTTGGTGATGGATCAGGACTGTCTATATCACACACTGGTTCTTTATCTCTCCCTTCTTTTACACGTCCTTTCTTTCTAAATAATGTTCTTTATGTTCCCTCTTTAGACAAAAATTTTAATCTCGGTCTTCCAATTATGTTCCACTAACAATGTTGCGGTTACTTTTACTCCAACCTACTTTCAGGTACGCGATCTGATTACGGGGGGGGGGGGGATTCGTGTCGAAGGCAAGCCTAAAAATGGCACTTACGAGTGGCCACAACATCCATCCTCCATGCCACCATCTCTTGCTTATGCTTCGGCTATCAAAACTTCTATGTCAGATTGGCACTCTTGTTTAGGCCATCCGGCTTTACGTATTCTTCAAACTATTATCTCAAACTTTGATTTACCTTTGTCTTCTAAAGTTTTACTAAACAAGCCTTGTAGTGCTTGTTCTACTACTAAAATGCATAAGTTGCCTTTTACCAATTCAACTCTTACTTCCTCTCATCCTCTTGACATTATTTTCTCGGATGTTTGGACTTCGCCTTTGTTTTCAATAGATGGTTTTAAGTACTATGTCATTTTTGTAGACCATTTTACACGGTATACTTGGTTATATCCCTTAAAACAAAAATCACAAGTTTTTGATGTTTTTAAAAAGTTTAAAGCGTTGGTTGAAAATCGATTTCAATCAAAGCTTAAAACACTGTATACAGATAATGGTGGTGAGTTTGTTGCACTACGAGCTTTTCTCTCTAGTCATGGTATTGCTCACTTCACTACTCCGCCTCACACGCCGGAGCACAATGGCATCGCTGAGCGTAGACATCGACATATTGTTGAAACTGGTCTTACTCTCTTGACTCATGCTTCTATGCCTAAGTCCTATTGGACATATGCACTAGCAACGGCAGTATATCTTATTAACCGCATGCCAACTCCAAATTTGTCTCTCAAATCATCTTTTCAATGTCTTTTTGGACAAGCTCCAAACTTTTCCAAACTTCGAATTTTCGGTTGCTTGTGTTTTCCGTGGCTTCGTCCATATGCATCACATAAATTTGACCCTCGCTCCACACCATGTGTATTCTTGGGTTATTCAACAACTCAAAGTGCATATTTTTGTCTAGATCGAGCAATCTCTCGTATTTATACTTCTCGACATGTGGTCTTTCATGAATATGTTTTCCATTCTCAATGCCTAACCCTTTAACATCAACTTCTTCTGATGATTTTGAAATTTCAGAAATATCACAGGCTTCCACTCCTATTGTTTCCATTATTCCTATATCACCTCCATTGTCGCTTCTTCCTCAAACAGTGACTGAGATTTCTTCTGGCTCAAGCACAATCCCCACAACAGATACAACAACCAGACCAACGTTTTCTGCCAATCAGCCAATAATTCAACCTGCATCTACGGTTGTACCAGCTCCTGTGACCGCTCATGTACCAGCTCATGTACCAGTCCCTATTGTACCCACTATTGTCACAGCTGCTCACTCAGCTCCAGTTCCCACACGAACATCTCAACGACAACGCAAACCTGTCCAGAAACTCAATCTACGTGCCTCTGTCTACTTCCTCAATGAAGTAATTCCCACGACAGTAGCACAAGCCCTTAAAGATCCTCGTTGGCGTGCTGCTATGAGTGAAGAGATCAATGCACAACTCCAAAATCACACTTGGGATTTAGTATCTTCTAACCTTGCCACAAATATTGTAGGTAATCGGTGGGTGTTTACTATTAAAAGACATGCTGACGGTTCTATTGACAGGTTCAAAGCTCGACTCATTGCTAAAGGCTTCAATCAACGCCCTGGCATAGACTACCATGACACATTCAGCCCCGTTGTTAAACCAGCCACGATCCGCCTTGTTCTTAGTATCTCCGTCTCATGCAACTGGTCCATTCGGCAATTTGACGTTAACCATGCCTTCCTACAAGGCAAACTTGAAGATGACGTTTATATGATGCAACCATTAGGATTTATTGACAAGGATAATCCCCATGCGGTCTGCAAATTAAAAAAGGCGATATATGGACTCAAACAAGCTTCCCGCGCTTGGTACAATGAGTTACGCTCATTCCTACTTCAGTCTGGCTTCACAAACTCTCTAGCTGATGCAAGTCTCTTCATCTACAACAAAAATGGAGTTCTCTTATACATGCTGGTCTATGTAGATGACATAATCCTCACTGGAAATAATTCCCACCACCTCAGCCTCTTCATCGACTCACTTTCCAAGCGTTTCTCTCTCAAAGACTTGGGATCTCTTTCTTATTTTCTTGGTATAGAAGCTTATCGTTCGTCTCAAGGTTTGTTACTAACTTAAACTCGTTATATTGCAGATTTACTTCACAGGACAAAGATGACGGGAGCCAAATCAATCGCCACACCGATGTGTCCTCACACATCCCTCACACTCTCCTCGGGTACATTGCTGCCAGATCCAACTCAATATCGAGCAACCGTTGGAAGTCTTCAATACCTTTCACTTACTCGTCCGGATATTTCATACGCTGTAAACAAAATGTCTCAATTTATGCATCCACCAACAGACATTCATTGGCAAGCTGTGAAACGTATTCTGCGATATCTCTCAGGAACATCTTCCCAAGGCATTTTCTATTCAGCGCATAACACACCAGTCCTACATGCTTTCACCGACGCAGACTGGACTGGAAACTGCGACGACTTTACATCAACTGGTGCTTATATTGTCTACTACGGTCGTCATCCAATTGGTTGGTCTTCTAAGAAACAAACAGGGGTTCACGATCATCCACCAAAGCCGAGTATCGCTCTATTGCCAACACAGCATCTGAGGTATGCTGGATCACTTCTTTACTCACTGAATTGGGCCTCAAGACATCTGCAACACCAGCCATATATTGTGACAATATTGGCGCTACTTACCTTGCTGCAAATCCAGTATTTCACTCTCGCATGAAACATCTAGCCCTCGATTAGCACTTTGTGCGCAACCATGTTCAAGCAAGGAATCTTCGAGTAGCTCATGTGACATCCACGGATCAACTGGCTGATGCACTTACTAAACCTCTCCCGCGGACTCGCTTTCAAAATCTCTGTGTCAATATCGGCCTCGCCACCGGCGGTCCGTCTTGAGGGGGCGTATAGAATATCAGAAATATTAAAGTAAAGTCTCCACCAAACATGGCTAAAGACACTCCACCAAACATGGCTAAAGCTCCTCCATTAATTCCATCAACTCCACTTATTCTCATTGGTGTATATTATATTCACATTCTATTGTGTATATAACTGAACTTCGGATATTCAATCAAATCATCTAATACCATAATCAATAAAAAGTTCTATCACTTAACTAAAACCGAAAACTCTGAGCAATAAAAAGACGATTTCCTTTTACCCTCTCTCATCTTCTCCGCAAGTTCTTCTAATTGCTTCGTTGTCTAGTTGAATCCTTGATCTCATCCAACCTCTGGAAGGCATTCCTGCAAATACTTGTTGAATCTCTTGTTAGAAGAGAAGTCTTAAAAGGAGTGTGCCTCTATATCTCCTTATCTTCAAACACACGCCCAAAATCCATTGAGAATCTGATGGAGGGTATGAGCGATAGATCAGCTCAATCTAGGGTTCGAATAAAACTCTAGAGACCTACTTCTTGACTAGATGAAGTTAATCAAATCGAATCAAGAAAAACAGAAGAATACTCTCTGTTTTTCAATTCTCAAAAGCTCTCCTTACAAAGCAAGAATAAAAGAGTATAAATAGAGCTTTGATCCAAGTCACAACCGACTTTGGAATAGTAAATCTAATTAAGAAAAGGAAACTAAGAGCCAACGAAGTCTATCAAAAATAAGGAAATCTCAAATAAGTAAATAAAGCTAAAATATAGAAAAGATGATGAAGTCGTTAAAGTTGTTAATGCCATAGCCGTTAGGATGCTGCTGCATCAGGACTCTCCGGGTGAGAAGGATTCATCCTCGAATCGGGAACTGGATTAGTGGCAAGATAGCGAGAGAGGTACTTGACATTGAACACGTCAGAAGTGGTGATATCCGAAGGAAGACGGAGACGATATGCATTGTCATTAATGCGTTCAAGAACTTCAAGAGGACCAATTTTCTTAGCTTTAAGTTTGTTGTAGGCATGAGAAGGCATGCGATCACGAGTCAGTACAGCCCAAACAAGGTCACCCACTTCAAAGACAAGGCAACGTCGATGTGTATCGGCTGCAGATTTGTATTTCGCCATAGAAGTTTCTAAATTGGCCTTTGTGTGTACGTGAGTTTCAACAATGTTGTCTATAAAAGTCTCTGCACCACCATGTAAGCGTGTACGGTCCGGAAGAGAAGAAAGATCAGGTGGTCCACGGGGAACAATCCCATAAATAACTTGAAATGCGCTAAATCCAGAGCTCCGATTAACGGCATGATTGTGAGCAAATTCAGCTTGTGGTAGCTTAGAATCCCACGTCTTAATAGAAGTGCCAACCAAACAACGCAAGAGATTACCCAAAGAACGATTAATGACTTCGGTTTGTCCATCAGTTTGGGGATGATAAGCAGAACTCATATCAAGACTCGTGTTAAGAAGTTTCCACAAAGAGCGCCAAAAATGTCCAAGGAAGCGTGAATCACGATCTGAAACGATGGACAACGGTAAACCTTGTAAACGATATATTTCACGGAAAAATAAAGTCACTACTTGCACGGCATCTGTGGTACGTTTACAGGGAATGAAGTGAAGCATCTTGGAGAAACGGTCAAAAACAACAAAGATGGAGTCAAATCCCTTTTGTGTACGCGGAAGACCCATCACGAAATCCATACTTATATCAGTCCATGGCTATGTTGGAATAGGCAAAGGAAGATACAAGCCCGCATTTGATGCTTGACCCTTAGAGGTTTGACAAGTAACACATCGTTCAACAAAACGTTCTACGTCGCGACGAAGTGATGGCCAAAAATAGGCGGAAGAAACCAAGGGTAAGGTGCGATCACGTCCAACGTGGCCTTCATTATGAAGTTCAGAAATAAGTTGCAAACGGAGACTGCAATCGGGGATACACAACCGATTATCACGAAACAAGAAGCCGTCGTGAAGAAAATATGGTACGGAAGAACCAACGAACACAGCCTCCTGAATCGGACCAAAAAATGGATCGGTGGAGTATAAATCAGCGAAGGAACTAAATCCGGGAACCGAGACATGAAGAACAGAGAGCAAGGAGTGACGTCTACTTAACGCATCGGCAACACGATTACTAACACCCGACGTGTGTTTAATCACAAAGGTAAATTGTTGTAGATAAGAGATCCAATAAGCGTGTCGCGAAGAAACTTTGTCTTGATTGCCGAGATGCTTAAGAGCATCATGGTCCGTGTAGAGGACAAATTCCTTGAAGCATAAGTAATGTCGCCAATGCTTTATGGCTTGGACAATGGCATAGAATTCAAGGTCATAAGTGAACGAGCACCTGAGATCTTATCACTAAAAAATGCGATAGGCCTATTGCGTTGACTGAGAACCGCACCAATCCCCGTTTTAGAAGCGTCACAATGTAACTCAAACACTAAGGTGAAGTCAGGAAGAGCCAAAATCGGTGCTGAACTTAACTTGTCTTTGATGATATTGAAAGCGTTCATCGCGGCAAGTGTCCAACCAAATGAGCCATCACGAATACAATCTGTAAGTGGAGCCATAATAGTGCTAAATTGAGGAACAGAACATCGGTAAAAAGAGGCTAACCCATGAAAGCTGCGAGCCTCGGAGATAGTTTTGGGTTGTGGCCAAGATTGAATGGCAGAGACCTTCTCGGGGTCAACAGCGAGTCCACTAGCCGAGACTATATAACCCAAGAAGTGTACTTGTGGAGAACCAAAGGAACACTTCTTCATTGTTGCAAAGAGCTTCTCACGATGCAAGACCAAAAGAACCTCACGTAAATGGAGTAAATGGGCTTTGAGAGATAAACTGAAAATCAAGATATCGTCGAAGTATACGACAACGAATTTCCCAATGAAAGGACGTAAAGCTTGGTTCATAACACGCATGAAGGTGCTAGGCGCATTAGACAAGCCAAAAGGCATAACCAACCATTCGAAAAGGCCTTCACGAGTTTTAAAGGCCATTTTCCACTCGTCGCCTTGGCGAATACGAATTTGATGGTATCCGCTTTTTAAATCCAGTTTGGAAAAAACACAAGCAGCCCCTATTTGATCAAGCAGATCATCCAAGCGAGGAATGGGAAATCGATAACGAACGGTGATTTTGTTAACAGCTCGACTATCAACACACATACGCCAAGAGCTATCCTTCTTTGGTATTAACAAAGCTGGGACTGCGCAAGGACTCAAACTTTCGCGCAAAAATCCCTTAGAAACCAATTCTTCAACTTGCTTACGTAGCTCTTCATGTTCGGAAGGGCTCATTCGATAATGCGGTCGATTAGGTAGAGATGCGTCCGGAACCAAGTCAATTTGGTGTTGAATATCACGCAAATGAGGTAATTCCGATGGTAAATCATCAGGAAACACATCGGAAAATTCTCGCAGGAGGTCAACAAATTCAGGTCGTACTTGTTGCTCAAGAGGCAAAGAAGAAGAAGGAGTTGTGAGCAAAATGAAAACAAGGCCAGTTTCACGCATTACAACTTCAAACGGTGCCTTATGTAGCAATAAAAGAGGAGCCGGTGTTGAAGACGGTGGTTGTGGTTGTGGTAACGAAGGTTTTAAAGTAAAGCTTCGATTCTGAAACTTGAAGCTATATGTGTTGAGGAAACCATCATGTTGGACCTTACGGTCAAATTTCCAAGGACGCCCAAGCAGTAGGTGGCACGCGTCCATTGGAACCACGTCACAATACACTTGATCACGATATGTATCACCAATGGAGAATGCAACCAAAGCGCGACGGGTAACACGTACTTCGCTATTTTGTTGCAACCAAGCAAGTTTGTAAGGATTAGGATGTGTCTCGTCATTGATATCCAATTTTTTGATGGCGTCTTCGGCGATGACATTCTCGTAACTGCCGGAATCAATGATAAGTTTGCAAACTTTGCCGCCGATCGTACAACGAGACTGAAAAAGATTATTACGCTGAGGAAAGTCATCTTGAAGACGAGGTGCAAGAAATGATCGACGCAACATTAGGGAAACACCTGTGTCTGCATCCAATTCTACGGGTGAGTCGTCAAAATCAGGTTCGTACTCGAGTTCTACGTCACGGCCAGAGGCATCGAGTAACAAGCCTCTACGATTGCGTGTTGGACAGGCAGATTGGCGGTGACCGGGTTCGCCGCAGGCGAAACAACGAATGGTAGGGGGTTGATTGGTGCGAGATGGTTCGACGGGAATAATTTCCGTTTCTGGTGTTGTTGCGATAGGATATGTTGTGGTTGGTAAAATACTAGTAGATGTACGTGGTTGTCGTGAAGAACTCCACGATGAGAAGTTGGTCTTTGTTCGAGCTTCGACGGTCAAAGCTTGTTGATGAGCTTCAGCAACGGTAAGTGGGTGGAAAAGATTTAACGTATGTTGAATTTGCTGACGTAAACCACCAATAAAGCGAGCCACGACTTGACTCTCGGAATCCTGAAGATCAATTCGGTTTAGGAGCAAGAAAAATCCAGTCGAATAATCTTCGACGGAACAGCTTCCTTGACGCAAATTTTGGAGACGTTGGAACATGATGTGATCATAGTTGTATGGTAAAAACGTTTGGCGAAGATGTTTCTTTAATTTTTCCCAAGACATGATCTTAGGTTTGCCCAAACGCGTACGAGAAGCTTTGGTTTGAGCCCGCCAAGCGGCAGCTCTGTTTCGAAAAAGCATTGCGATGACAGGGACACAACGTTCTAGAGAAACGTGTTTGAATTCGAGGATTTCTTTGACTGTGACGATCCAATCGAGTAACTCCTCAGCAGTCGGACCTCCATGAAACTCAGGGATATCGGATTTGAAGCCTTGTTCCCATCGATAATCATCGTTTTGGTGCACAATAGGTTGTACAATGTTTTCTGCGAAGGGGTTTTCATCATCGGAATCCTCGTGTCGTTCGTCTTGCTGTTGGACTTGTTGTTCCTGAGGCGGTGGAGCATGTTGATTAGTCATAGCTTGCATCGCTATAGTGAGTTGTTGAACTTGCTCTTGAAGGCGAGCTAAAGCTTGATGTGTCTGTTATGCGGCGGTTGGTTGTGGATCTCGTCGAGGACGCGGCATGATGGAGGTGAGGTTTTTTTTTTTGCTCTGATACCAACCTGATAGAGGGTATGAGCGATAGATCAGCTCAATCTAGGGTTCGAATAAAACTCTAGAGACCTGCTTCTTGACAAGATGAAGTTAATCAAATCGATTCAAGGAAAACAGAAGAATACTCTCTGTTTTTCAATTCTCAAAAGCTCTCCTTACAAAGCAAGAATAAAAGAGTATAAATAGAGCTATGATCCAAGTCACAACCGACTTTGGAATAGTAAATCTAATTAAGAAAAGGAAACTAAGAGCCAACGAAGTCTATCAAAAATAAGGAAATCTCAAATAAGTAAATAAAGCTAAAATATAGAAAAGTTGATGAAGTCGTTAAAGTTGTTAATGCCATAGCCGTTAGGATGCTGCTGCATCAGAATCTCAATTTATTTCTCTTATACGAAATATTTATCCCTGTAAAGCCTAATAAAAAGAGTCACAAAAGATATATGGAAGCAATACAAAACATTAGGAAGAAAGTTACCGTACAAAAGAAGAAGAAGATCAGATAAAATATTTGCTTAAACATAATAGAATCAACAATGAATATCTAGAAATATATAAAAAATAAATTAACATGACAACACATTGCTAATTTCTATATAGATCTTGAACATGATAGAGAAGAACATAATTACCGTGAAAAAGAAGAACACAATAAGATCTGGAAACCTGTTTAAAAAAACATATATATTACCAAACATACATATTACCAAATAGTTACTTCTCGAGATCGAACTTTTACATTGACTCTCTATTAGGGTTACTTCTCGAGATTTAAAAGCGTTGATCTTATAAAGCGGCTCAAAATTCTGCATAATTTCGCACAAAAAAAATCTCAAACCTGTACGGTCTGACCATGTTGAAGAATCAAACTTGTATGCTTAGCACAAACGAAAATAATTTACCTTGAAAATACCTACAAAAAAATAAAAAATAATAATAATCAGAATCGCTGAAGGAACAAAAACTAACCAAAAACTTATAAAAGAGGCGTTTCTAAATTATGAGAAAGAGAGGAATAAGGTCGATATATATAGTTTCTTATAGAGCTAGGGTTATGCTAATAATCAAACAGAAAAAGATAAATGAGCCGATTTCAATGCAATTATCAAGTTAAAAAAATAGAAAATTTATTATTATCTATAAAAAGTATAAATTAATAATCGAATATATCCATAAAAATATAAACCACTTAAAAACAACATTAAAATACGATGTAATAAAAACTCAATTTTCATTCTGGCGCATAGTTACCTCTGTAATAATATAATAGATATATATATATAAATAAATTTACTAAATCTTCCATATTTTGAAATGCATATTATGTAGGGGTGGAATTATTATCCGGGATCCGGTATCCGTTCCTATCCGTTCTGAAAATTACGGATATCCGGGACATTCGGATCCGGATAGTAAAATCTCGGATCCGGATACGGATAATAAAATTTCAAGGTCCAGATATCCGGATCCGGATCCGGACGCATTAAATATATTAAAACATATAGTTTTACATATATTAAGTTATTTTTATATAAAATATATACATATATATTCATTTTAGTTCTTTTTCTAATATATCATATTTATTTTGAAAAAAAATATTCAAAAATTTAATTTATAATTTAAATTTATAATTTTTTAAAAAAAATAGTATTTTAATTTAATTATTTAATTATTATTTTTGGATCCGGATCCGGATTCAGATATAGGGGTGGGCATTCGGTTAATCAGTTCGGTTCGGTTCGGGTTATTAAAACCGGTTTTAGGAAAATAAATTCCATTTGAGATTTACTTTTAATTCGGTTCGGTTCGATTTGGTTCGGGTTTTGGAAGCAATTACCCAATAAATTTTAGTTGCTTTTCTGTTTTAAAAAATACACATTCATAATAGAAAATCCAACGTTTAAAAACAAATAAAACTCCAACGTTTAAATTGTTTTGAAATAATCTATTCTCAAATATTTTGTTTTTTATTCTCACTTGCCAGAAACACTAGCGTTAGATTTGTTCGTCGGAGACAAAATGACAACTTTAGAAAAAGAGCAAACGAAAAGTCAAAACTGCAAGTCTCAAACTAATGAAGTTATGAACATTAATCTAAAACCAATTAACTATAAATATAAAAAATTCTAATAGTGATATGTATTTTGATGTCGGTTAACAAATTGGGTAATTTGGTATTCGGTAAAAACCGAACCGAACCAAATACCAAATAAGTTTAGTGATAAGTTCGTTTAGGTTATTTGGATTATCCGAACCCGAACCAAATTACGTTATTCGATTCGGTTTGGTTCGGTTCCGGAATTTTTCCCACCGTACCCCTATCCGGATATCCGCTGATATTTTAATTTTTTGTCAGATACACGAAATTCGGATATCCGGAAGTCACGGATCCAGATCCGGATATTTTTTCCAAAGATCCGACAGATCCGGATATCCTTAAATTTCCGGATATCCGGATCCGTCCCACCCCTAATATTATGTAATGAGTTTTCCGTAACAAAGACTTTGAGTGTAAGCTTGTTCAACGAGTTTATTATTTACTATAAATTGATTGTATAATCTGGTCAAATCTTCCATATTATGTTATATATCTATATTATGTAATGAGTTTTCAATAACAAAAAATTTGACCATAAATTTGTTCAACTTGTTTGGAAGATTCAAATTATGAGAAACTTGCTCCAGAATTTTAATAAACGAATCTTAACAAAATCTTCAAAATATCAGAACATTCCTTGAAATTCTCATTGAACGCCACTTCATCGATTTTTATTTAGTTAATTATAAATATGAAAAATAGTTTAGGGAACAAATAAATCCGAAATATCCTAAATTAATGATTGATATATTAGCAATAACTCAATTGAATAGATGATAAACAGGCTTTAGGAAAGATACTTAAATTGTTTTTTTTTATAAAGAAATATACTTAAATCGTTAGTTTTAGTAAATATTCTTAGTAAATAGTTGTACATTATATTTATAGTAAATAGTAAATCCGTTGAATAAATATATAGTCAAACTTTTCGTTATGGAAAACTCATTAAATAATATATATTTCAAAATATTAAAGATTTATTATATAGAGTGAACGAACTTTATATTCATGGTTGACCACTATATATATATAACACATAAGACCATATATCATAATAGGCGACAAATTATATTAAAACGAAAGGTAAATGAAGTTATAATATATATATATATATATATATATATCAATGTATATTTTTATACTAAAGAAGAAAAATATTATTTTATCAAAGAGCAAGCATAAATCTTTGGGCATTTTCTCCAATAATTTTATTATACAAAATACTAATTTTTGTTATTTTATGTATTCTTATTATAAATGTCTCTATTATACTAGAAATTTTTCTAATGTTGATTTTGAGCTTAACTTTTTTTGTACCTTTTGTTTTCTTTGAAGGATATCTAGACAAAGAGTTGTTCCAACCTATTGAAACATAATCAATGGCAACTAAGAAAATTTCATTATCTTTGTTAATGGTCTTTACTCTCATCCTAATGCCCATGATTTCAGCTTCAGGTAACATATTTATTTGTTTAAGGTTATACCGTCTTAAAGGCTAAAAAAATATTTTCAATTTAAAATACTCTAGATCAAGCTATTTTTAACTTGTTGAATCAGAATCATTAGACGCAATAATTTTTTCTTTTCAATTTACATGTTAATATACTGAATTGGTTAATTTTTTATTTAAAATATTGTGCTAACTTTTTTTGTCACAAAATATTGCGCTAACTTTAATAAGTTAAATAGACAGGCAATTATGTCAATCACAAGGGCTATGTATCAGCGAAAAGGCATGCAATGAACATTGTGCATCTCTGGACTACAAAAAAGGGGGAATTTGTTTATCGTATAAATCCAGTTATTATTGTTGTTGCAAGGTAGATGAACTTCATGGACATTATATGTTCAATACTCTTGAATACTAATTAATTCTTAATACAATATGTACCCTTCTCCGCTATGAATAAAATATATATTCGAATATGATAGATTTACATTATCTCATGCAAGCGTTACAATGATCAATTTTCTTTATTTACAATATATCAAACACATGAAAAATTATAAAAGAGCATTAAAATCAAACCTTAAAAGAAAAAAATTCTAAAATATACAAATCTCCATGGAGTAGTATATCAATTTCAACCTTCCCAAAAATATCTCATTTATCATTTAGGTTTTTTTTTTTTTTTTTTGTCATCAGAATAATACAAAAGTTTTACCACGATTCGGTTACCCAAATCGGTGGTGATGGGTTTACATCAAATAGATCTGAAATAGCTACTCGTGCACCATTCGCAAGCCTGTCGGCCTTAGAATTAAGAACGCGAGGAATATGAGATAAAGAGAAAAACGAAAACTTCTCCTTTAGCTTCAGTAATTCTTCCATGTGGACTGCGAACGCCGGCCACTCCGTCGGTGTAGACACCATCTTCACCAAATCAGAGCAGTCTGTTGCGAAGGCTGCCTCCGGCTGCTGCATGTCGAGTAAACAGTGCATCGCCCATACCAGAGCTTCAGTTTCTGCGTGTAGTGGAGAAAAGCTTCGTCGCAGGTTTCGGGCTCCCATCATGATCCCTGTGACTTCGTCTTGAAATACGTACCATCCTAGGCCTGAAAATTTATCTGATTCTTTCCAAGATCCATCAATATAGCATTTCAAACCTGGATATACCGGAGGTCCCCTTTGTTGCCCTTCAACTGGCGTAGGAATATCGGTCTCCTCCGATTGAGCCTTCTCCCAAACAACAGCCTCGGTTACCGCATTTCGTAGGACAACATGCGGATCTCTATCCAGTCCTCAAAAAATCTTATCGTTTCGTACTTTCCAAATATACCACATGATCCATGGGAACATTTGGTCCTGATTTCCAGGAGGCACTCGCCAGAACAAGAAGTCTATATTTGTAAAAATAGAGGATACCGGAAAGATTCCATTGGCCGTAGGGATGGTTGAGAGCGCCCATGTTTGAAATGCGGGAGGGCATTCAAAAAGGACATGATTTATAGTCTCTTCCAAACCACAACGGGCACACTGTGTATCGCATTTTATCCCCCTGGTTTTCAGGTTCACACTAACCGATAAACATCCCGTAATTACTTGCCAGATGAAGTGCCTTACCTTTGGTGGACATTGGATCTTCCATGACTGTGCTTGCAGCGGTCTCACAGTTGGGCCGAAAGTTATAGGTTGGTCCATCGCCATGTTCTGTTGTTCAATTTCATAACCTGATTTGACCGTGTATGTTCCGGACTTTGTATAATGCCACCCTATAGAGTCGGGTCTGAGGGTATCTCCCACCGGGATACCTCGGATAATTTTCACGTCCTCTGGGATAATGATTGCATTTAGCAAATCTATATTCCAGGTTCTCGTCTGAAAGTCAATTAACTGAGTCCAACGCATTGGACTTCCGAAAATAGCGTCCTTTAAATACTTTTGCAAAAAGAGACTCTGAATTATCCATTAATCTCCATAGCTGCTTTGCTAGTATAGCCGTATTGAATGCCTCAATCGTCCGAAATCCTAAACCTCCATCTTGTTTACTTTGACATAGTTTATTCCAAGCTAACCAGTGCATACCTCTTTTACTTCCATTTGAACTCCACCAAAATTGTGCAATTGATAAGAACCTCTTTGCCCCCCTTTGAGAGGAACTTCGAGGTCCATCCGTTTATTCTATCGTGTAATATGTCTCTGACAAAAGCAAAGATCTTTGTTTTGGCACCTCCCAAACTTTCTGGTATACCTAGGTAGGTACCCATTCCCCCTATTGTTGATATCCCTGATAGCCGTTGTATCTCTTCCCGTACCGTTGGAGCTACCGAATGTCCAAATTGAATTGACGATTTTGAAAAGTTTATTTGTTGTCCTGACGCCGTTTCATATTGTTTGAGGATGTGTTGGAGTATTTGACACTCCTCCTTGGTTGCCTTGCAGAAGAAAAGGCTATCATCGGCAAAGAGTAAATGCGATACCGCCGGGCTTGCCCTTGCAACTTTTAATCCCGTTAATTTGTTTTCCCGTTCTGCCCTCCGTACATTGGCAATCAATGCTTCTATACACAGAATGAATAAGTATGGGGATAAAGGATCTCCTTGACGTAGTCCCCTTGCTGGGTATATTTGTCCCTTTGGTTGTCCGTTAAGAAGAACTTTGTATTGTACCGATTTTATACACCACATCATCCATGTAATCCATCTTTCTGCAAAGTCCATCTTCCGAAGGAGGTTCTCGATAAATGGCCATTCCACCCTATCGTAGGCCTTACTCATATCAGTTTTAACTGCCATAAATTTATCCTTACACGCCTTATTTGTTCTTAACCCGTGAAACATTTCCTGGGCAATCAAAATATTGTCCGTAATTAGCCGATCGGCGACAAAAGCTGATTGAGTTTCCGATATTAGATTCGGTAACACTCTTTTCAGCCGTTGACACAAAACCTTTGAAATAATTTTGTACCCGACATTACAAAGGCTTATTGGTCTCAATTCGGCCATCCTAGTGGGCCTGTCCGTTTTCAGGATTAGGCAGATATTTGTCATGTTTAACCGACGGTCAAAAGTTCCCATTCGTAAAAATTCGTTGACTAACATGAGAATATCCGATTTGATAATATGCCAAGAACGTTGGAAAAATAGTGCCGTCATACCATCCGGCCCTGGTGCCTTTTCCGGATGCATCAAAAATAAGGCCGTTTTTACCTCTTCCTCTGTTGCCATTGCCGTGAGCAACTCATTGATTTGATCTGTAATCAATGTTGGAACCTCTTCTAACACTTCCTCATAATCCGTTGGTGAAGTTGTTTGAAAAAGGTCTTCAAAATAATTTATTGCGACTTGTTCCACCTCTTCCTCAGAGCTGACCCACCCTCCTGATGTATTATATAATCCAATAATCCGATTACGCGTTCTTCTTTGTTTTGTTTGCGCAAAAAAGAATTTGGAATTGGTGTCCCCTATTTTTGCCCAGGTCGTCCGACTTTTTTGGTGCCAATAATCTTCCTCATCCTTATAGGCTTCCTTTAATTTTTTTGTAATTTCGAATAATTCCTCTTGGGTCCCGTTGTCATCATTCTGACACTCTTCGATCGCTTTTTGTAAGTCGGAGATTTTTTCTTTTCTGTAGGGAAGATTATCTTTTCGCCATTTTGAAATCTCTCGTCGACAGCCAATAATTTTATCCACGATATTTCCATCCGTCCATCCCCTCGTATCTCCCCATCCCGTAGTAATGGATTCCATTAATCCTGCCTGACCAATCCATCTCTTGTCAAAACGAAATTGTCTCGACCTCCGGGGTATTTTGTTTTCTATTGTAGCGAGAATAGGTCGATGGTCTGACCCAATCATAGCCAAATACTCCACAAAAGAGTGCGTGAAGATTGCATGCCAATCTTCATTAGCTAAAGCCCGATCTAGCTTACACCATATAGTTTTTGAGTTTCGCCTTCCCCTTCATGATAGTGTATTTCCTAAGCACGGGAATTCCAGCAAACCGTAATTTTGAATCATAGTATTAAAAGCTTGGAAAGAAGAAGCTTTCCTCTGAGTGCCACCTCTTTTCTCATGATTTCCCGTTAATTCATTTAAATCCCCGATTATCAACCATGGTTCAAATCTACCAATTGCTATGCGAGTCAATCGTTCCCACACTTGTTCTCTGCGTTTGGGAACCGGGTCTCCGTATATGAAAGACAAGAAAACTTTATTTCCGTTAATAACCGCTTCGACATCAATAATTCTATTGTTTGCAAATAAAATTGAAACATTACAATCATTGTTATAAAATAAAGTAAGTCCACCACTTGCCCTGCACGGCTCCACCGTGTATAACTTATCATAACCGAAATGAAACTGAAAATTTTGCATAAAACCGAAACCTTGTTTCGTTTCTGAAAGAAATAACAAGTCGGGTTTGTGTTTTTTCCATAGCTCCCGTAAATAGCTAATGGTTAGGAAACTGCCTAAACCTTGACAATTCCAACTAAGGATCCGCATTAAGCAAGGTTTGGTTTTGGTCGAATCGAGCCACCACTCGTACCCGTGGCCTTTTTCGGCTTCCCCAGGTATAATTCATCTCCGATTTGTATCTCCATTTTAATACCAATTCGAACCTGATTTTTTGAAAAAATGTGGGGGACCAACAGCTGCACATTTCTTAATGGTCGTGAGTGGACATGATACCAACCCCCCACATATTTTTCATTCCCCAATTTTTCGTAATATAATAGAATTGTCTCCCATAATCTCCAGTATAACAAACATTTTCCCCATAATCCGCCGTGTAGTAAAACTCTCTCCCATGTTCCATAATATAATATAAGCTTTGCCCATATCATTAGTGGAAACGTGCCTTTTTTTCTTCAACTCACTTGGCTCCACACAATAATGTTGCTTGTGTTCTTGTAATAAATTAATTCTTTGCTTAAAAAGATGTGTGCACAAAGTCACAAAACCATCTTTTTATGTTCCACGTTATTCCTTTTTTTTCGAAATACAAAGGAAACTTGATTCCTTGTTTCAATCTCTGGGATTACGGATCTGTGTCGACAAATTCGAAAAGCACCAGTAGTAATGTTGCCGCACAAATGGGAAAACCTGCTCCACCGCCGATCCCACCGAGCCGAGGGAGGATCTATCCGGCTTTGATTCCGACTTTGCAATATGCAAATCGGAGCCTTACCGTTGAGAGAATATTCTCTCGTACTGTGTCTTGAGAAAACTTCATGGATCCCAACCGAAACTTCCTTGCACGAAATCTCTGGGGCTAATCGAGAGGCATCAGCAATCGAAACCGGTAAGATTGGACTGCCTCCCTTGTAAGAACACATGAGATAGCCATTCCATTCCGGAATCAAAACCTCATCGTCTTTGCTAAGGAAAAACCGAGAGACCAGAATAAATCTCTTATCCGTCGGGCTATCGGGATTTATCTGATCGTTGAATCCATTGCCGAGGAAACAAAAACCCATGAGTCTTGACCAGGAGGAAGGTCTCCCTCTGGTAACCTTCCCTAAGTCTTCATCCGGCAGAACGCCTTTGAGAGAGAGGTCTTCGTGGTTTCGATGAAACCAGATCCATTCCTGAACCAAACCGCCTCCCTCGTTGCCGGGATAGTGGTGAGAAACCAATCGAGATCCAGTTGTAGACCGTTGAAAACCGTAAGCCCTGTAACTACCGATAGCTACCTGTTGGAAACCGTAATCCATGTAGCTACCGATAGCTACCCGAGGGCGAAAACGAAAAAAAACGAAAAAAACGAAAAAAAGAGAGAAAGAAAAAGACAGGGGGGTTCGAGGTCTCTGTGTGACTGGTAGCTGGGGGCGGCCCTTTTTGGAGATTTCTTCCCCATACGGAGGGGAGGGCCGTGGGGGAGAGAAAGAGGGGGTGGCCCCGACGTCGTGAAAGACTAAAGGGAGAGGGAGGAAAGAAATTTCCGACCGCCGGCGTGAGGCCAACGTCGGTGAAAAAAGAGAGAGACTTTTAGTTGACCGATTTATCTCCTTACACGTTCATTGTATCTTTACTCAGCACTCCATCAGAGGAAAAAAATGGTGAATTATGCTCAACTTTTATATCATTTAGGTATCATTTAGGTATGTGTTGTGTTTTGACTGTTTTATAGTTTGATTTTATCGATATGTGTTAGACGTCAAAAAACCAATACTACCATATCCAATTGGACCGAACAATTCCATCTTTAGATCGATCGATCACAACAAATTATCACACGAAATTTTTTTGGTAGATAAGAAATGACTGATTGATTATACCATTGGTTGGATTGATCTGAGTCTGACAACATGAAAAATTACTATTTTTACTTATGCAGCAGAGGAAGAATCATGTCGAGTACAGGTTTTTACCCGCATGACAAACATTACTGACCTAAATTAAATGTGTATGTCTCTTCGCACTCTCGCGCGTGAGAATCACGATATAACCATTATGAGTTTATTGAAAATTATCAAATTGCGTTATGGGTTTTGTTCATTAGAAAATTTATGCGTCTTCGTTGACTATAAATATATACAAAAAATCATTAGAATAATTAATAGTCAAAAATTGGCTTGAAGAAGTCGGAAAAATATGCAATGTTGGATTGGGCCTTTAAAGTGACAGAATTCAAGGCCCAAAGTGAATTTTGGTTTCTGAAAATTTATGCGTATTTGTTGACTATGTGTAGAGACTAAATGCCTCACTGAACTATTTTACCATTTCTGTAAGAAGTCTTGCTTGTAAAAGGCATGTCCTGGTTTTAGGCATTTCTGAAACAAGATTGTTCTATGTGATTGCTATCATTTATCAGAGGATGCTCAATTTCAAGTGGACTTGACATTTTCCTTTCTTCCTAGCTATTGCTGAAGCCTAAAGCAACTCGCTTCACCATATAAGGCGTGCTAGGTTTCAAGCTGCTGCAGCTATCATGGAATGGAGGTAGTTCTCTCTTCTTCTTGCAGCCATAGTTCTCTTCAGCTTCTCTTTAACGGAAATGGTTAGGAGCATATTAAGTAATTGTTCTTTACCCCTTTCATTATAGATATATGCATTAAAAACTGCAACATATGTGCTTAATCGGGTTCCAAATAAGGTAGTTCCTAAGACTCCTTATAAACTGTGGACGGGAAGGAAACCTAGCTTAAGGCATCTTCGTGTCTAGGATTGTCCAGCAGAAGTAAGGCTATATAACACACATGAAAAGAAACTTGATTCCAGGACTGTCAGTGGATTTTTCATTGGCTACCCTGAAAAATCAAAGGGGTATACATTTTATTGTCCTAACCATAGTACGAGAATAGTAGAAACGGGTAATGCTAGGTTCATTGAAAATGGTGAAACTAGTGGGAGTGGTGAATCACGAAAGGTGGAGATTAAAGAAGTTCAGGTTATTAGAGAGAATATGGCTACAAAAAACCAAAAAACAAACTCTAGAGAGATGTTAGAGAGATAAAACGCTCTCTGATGCTCTCCCCAAGGGAGCGTGGGAGACAAAAAAGGATGGGGCTAAAGCACACCAAAACCCACTTCCCATGACACTTTAGCACTTGGTTTCCGGAATATTCCCCAACCATGTTTTATTCTGCAGGCTTTTGAAACCTTTGCTCCACCGTAACCGAAAATAACACCACCGCAAAAAGCTTCAGACCTCGTTTGAGATCTTGTCTTTTCAAAAAACCTCTGCTTTTCAGATCTCCCTTGAGACTCTGTTTCAAAAATCTTTGCTCCCCTCAAATTTTGGTTTTCCCAGCCACCGGAAAATTTTTTGTTCCCAACTACCGAAAACCTTTGTTTTCTAGTCACCGGATATCTCGAAAACTCCACGAGATCTTTACCACGCCTCCGCTCCTCTCTTTGATTATCAGAAATCTTTGTTTCTGTGGCCATTGAAGGGACCTCATCAACCTCCTTTACTTACCTATTTCTCCGATCACCGGGAACCCTTGCTTCCGAGACTTTAGAAGGGCTTTCAGCGACCTCACCAACACACGCGACCCTGTTTTGCCCATATGGCAGAAAGGCAAGGGCAGCCTTTACGATGAAGATGATGATCTTATCAACATTCCCGAACAAGACACCTCTCAGTTGATTGAAGAGTATAGCTTATCCCTCATTGGGAAAGTTCTAAACCCTAAGAAACAGGAGGTTTTAAAGCTCATTGCCAAAATGCCTCAACAATGGGGTTTAGAGGACAAGATCTCTGCTGATGACCTTGGTAATGGACGCTTCTTGTTTAGCTTTGAGACAGAAGAAGATTTACAGTCGGTGCTTAACCAAGGGCCTTTTCACTTTAACTTTTGGATGTTCGTATTGGTCCGGTGGGAGCCCGTGGTGCATGACGAATACCCTTGAGAGATAACCTTCTGGACACAATTCATAGGGCTCCCCCTACACTTCTGGCTCAAGCAAACGATGGAAAGCATTGGTGAGAAGCTCGGACAGGTCCTTCAGGTGGACGACGTTGATGTCAGGCTATGCATCACCGTTGACAGTAGGAAGCCTCTCAGATTCACAAGACGAATCCGATTCCATACGGGTGAGCAAGCCACGATACAGATTTCATACGAGCTGCTCTTCAAGCACTGCTCACAATGCGGACTCATGTCACATGAGAATATGGCCTGCCCGAAGCGAGGTTTTGAAGGATTGCCACACCGTCCAGAGTTTCTTGGCGGCTTACAAACTAGACTCGGATCTTTGATTACGTCAGGGAAGGGCACCCCCGTGCAGCCTCACCATACTAATAACTTCTCTGAAAGGCGAAATGGATCAAAAATAGTGGAGGAACCCTTTCAAGAGGACGGCTCCAGGCAACACCCCATTGAAAGAAGGCAAAGATCAAGCCGAGATAGAGATCCGTCGAGACTGATCCGTGAGGCCCGTATGACAGGCCACCAGAGAAGAAATTTCCGAAAAGAAGATAACCACCCCTATCGCCGTCGTGAGTCGGAGAGAAATCGATCCACATGGATCAGGAAAGATGGCCAACATAATCAGAAAAAACGTGACCATGGTCACGAGGTGCCCCGTGAGCACAGTCGTGTTGATCCAATACAAGAGCATCCACCGATAAAAAAAAATTTGCTCCACCTAACTACAGCCACAGACAGCGGCAACTCAAGAGCAATTTTAAGAGGCAACTCGAGACAAGAGGGTACGCACAAAACACCACCTTTGGAAGAGGTACAATCTCACCATCATGAATTACATCAGCCTAAGATGCCGCACCCCAAAGATCTTCCCACCCCTATCAGGGAACGTCAACTGATCTCCCCTACAGAAGTGGACCAAACACTAGATGATCAGATCATGACCGAGCAAACCAACATGGAATACATGATTGATGCTCTCTGTGATGGTGTTGTGGAAGAAAATGCGGATAATGGTGAACTCCTTGATGATGAAGACTTACTGGGGGAAGACCTTAAACAGTTTGAAGTGGACACTGCAAAATACCAGAAGTCATCCAGCACCTCACATGAGGATAGTCTGAATGTAACTATCACGGCTTTCAAAGCCAAGGTGAAGCCCAAAGTGTCAAAGCCATCCCCAGATCAACCTGAGGTACCACTCCTGAGAAGAAACACCAAGGGACCTTTCCCCAATGGTATTCACAATAAAAAGACAGAGATCCTCCGTAGGGGATCACCAAGGAAGCGGATGACAGGAAAGAGTGGCATCACAGGGAATAAGGCGGGACCATCTCTTCAGGACCCGCTAGTTGCCCTCTCTGATCCGAAGAACTCCGAGGCTGAACATTTGGCACAAACTCTCATTGGTTCGGTGGTGTCCCAGAAACCACCCAATTCCTCCATATGAGGACAATCAGTTGGAACTGTCGAGGTATCGGGAATGACCTCACAGTTCGACACCTAGAGGACATACACAAGAAGTATCATCCAGGTTTATTATTCCTATCAAAGACGAAAAATAAGAAGCCGGTTCTACAAGATATCCAAGTGGACCTCGGCTATGATTGTCTGTATACCGTCGAGCCTTGTGGGCTAAGTGGCGGTCTGGCTCTATTCAGTATGGATGAGTTCCAAATCAATGTTGTGTTTTCTAGTAATCGTTTGATTGATGTAGAAGCAACTATTGATGGAGTAAAAGTATTCATCTCTTTTGTTTATGGGGACCCGGTGTATGCACTGAGAGATATATTATGGGAGAGACTAACACGGATCGCAACTGGCCGAAATGGACCATGGTTCATGATAGGCGACTTCAATGAAATAACTGGCCACCATGAAAAACAAGGGGGGCGAACGAGACCGGATGCATCATTTATTCCTTTTAACCAGATGATTCAAGATTGCGGAATGCTAGAGTTTCCATGCTCCGGAAATGTATTATCATGGGTAGGGAACAGAGGAAGAAATCGGACACGTGTTCGATGCAGACTAGACCGAGCTCTAGGAAACGAGGATTGGCATGACACTGTTCCTCACTCTCATATCCAATACCTTCGACTTCGGGCTTCCGATCACAGGGCCATAGTGGCAAATATCCTGGCAAAATCCGTGAGAGCACGCAAAGCCTTTCGCTTTGATAAGAGATGGAATGACAAAGAAGGGATTGAGAGGACAATAAAAGAAGGCAGGCACTCCCCATATTTGTCCCCCAATGCCACCATCGCTGAAAGAATCGCCAGCTGTAGGCGGGCGATCGGAAACCGGAGAAGGAAAAATGTCCCAAATTCAGAAACCCACTTGGATGCCCTTAAGGAGAAAGTGGACTCTCTGATGTCAGATGACATATCGACCCAAGACGAGATAGACCTAGCGACCAAAGCTCTTCATGATACCTTACGGGAAGAGGAGTCTTTTTGGCAACAGAAAAGCAGGGTCCTTTGGCGTCAACAAGGGGATCGTAATACCAAGTACTTTCATGCATCGACGAAACAACGCAGAGCCCGGAACCGCATCTCCGGCCTAATAAACCACCATGGAATAGCTGAAGAATCGAGAGATGGTATCACGGCAGTAGCCACTCGATATTTCAGAGATATCTTCCAGACTTCGGATCCGTCAGGGATTGACCAGGTCCTAACACATGTTAGGGTATCCATCTCCGACGCAGACAACACATATTTAACAAGGCCCATAACACAGGAAGAGGTTCGTGGGGCTCTATTTGCAATGCACCCGGAAAAAGCGCCGGGACCCGATGGGCTGACAGCTCTCTTTTATCAAAGGTATTGGGAGATTGTCAAAGAGGATGTGACCCGTATGGTCAATGAATTCCTAATGGATGGTATCATTGTACCAGGCCTAAACGAGACAAACACTTGTCTCATCCCTAAGAAAGACAGACCCCAAGATATGAAGGAGTTCAGACCAATAAGTCTCTGCAATGTGAGCTATAAGATCATTTCTAAGCTCCTATGTCAAAGACTCAAAAGACTACTTCCATCACTGATCTCTGAGACACAGTCAGCCTTTGTGGCAGGAAGACAAATTACAGACAATATCCTCATCGCGCAAGAACTCTTCCATGCGCTCCGAACACACTCAGGGGGGAAAATCAGGCGTATGGCCATCAAGACAGATATGAGTAAAGCGTATGATAGAGTTGAATGGTGCTTTATTGAGGCCATTATGCGGAAAATGGGTTTCAGAGAAATATGGATCACTTGGATCATGAGATGTATCCGATCGGTATCGTATCATGTTCTCATCAATGGAAACCCGAGAGGGAATATTTTACCTCACAGAGGTCTTCGACAAGGTGACCCTTTGTCACCTTTTATTTTTATCATGTGCACGGAAGCTCTCACTGGCTTACTGAGAGGGGCCGAGGAGAAAGGTACCATAACATGAATGAAAGTAGCAAGAGCAAGCCCCACGGTTTCACATCTCCTCTTTGTCGATGATACCTTATTCTTCTGCAAAGCCGAGGTCCGTGAGTGCAAGGAAGTGATGGAGATCTTACGTCTCTATGGACTAGCCTCTGGTCAATGCATCAACTTGGATAAATCTTCAGTCCTCTTTGGGAAGAAGGTGGAAGAACACCAAAAGGACGAGATTAAGAATGCAATTGCTATCACCTCTGAAGGGGGTATGGAGTCCTACTTAGGAATCCCGGAGGATATCAGCGGATCAAAGTGCAAACTGTTTGCTTTTGTCAAAGATAAGCTCCACAACAGGATTAATATGTGGTCCTCTAAATGGTTATCTAAAGGTGGCAAAGAGGTCCTGATCAAGGCCATCGCTCTAGCTTTACCGACCTATGTTATGTCTAGCTTTCTCCTACCCTTAGACATATGTGAGAAGCTTACAAGTGCCATCGCCAAGTTCTGGTGGTCATCCAACCCCAATGCGCGAGGCATCCAGTGGGCCACATGGGAGAAGATGAGTACTAGCAAAATCCTTGGAGGCGCTGGTTTCCATGCAATTCACGAGTTTAACTTGGCCCTTTTGGCTAAGAAACTATGGCGACTAATCCAATATCCAGATTCTCTCCTTGCCAAGGTCCTTAGGGGAAGGTACTATAGGAATAGTACACCCCTTAGAGATACTTCTGAGACTATCCCATCTTACGGATGGAGGAACATCATCGCGGCAAAGCCTTTGCTTACCCTAGGAATTCGTCATAAAATACACTCTGGCCTTAATACCAGATTTTGGCAGGATCCATGGATCCCGTCTTTACCAGCAAGGCCGGCAAGGGCGATAATACCCGTTGTACACCCACTCATGACTGTGAGGGACCTAATTTCTATAGAGACCCTGGATTGGAATGTGGATATCCTGGCGGAGCTTGTCTCCCCGGATGACATACAACTTATCAAATGTTTACCGGTCAGCAAAACTCTCCACGCGGATGGTTTTTGCTGGCAATATACCAAGACAGGTTTATACACTGTGAAGTCTGGATACTGGGTGGCTCGCAATATTTTAAAAAATCAAGGGGAACTAGGTTGTACGGAGCCAAGCATCAATGCTCTTAGAGCACATGCTTGGAAAATCGATGCCCCACACAAGATCCGTCATCTTATTTGGCAGATACTATCCGGATACTTACCGGTTACCAAAAACTTGGTACATAGAGGGATGCGGTGCGACAATTATTGCCCTAGGTGTGGAGCTACGGATGAGTCCCCAAATCATGCCATTTTTGAATGCTCACCGGCGATACAAACATGGGCATTAGCTTTGTCACCATCCTCTTCAGGGATGTTTCCCCATAGCGGACTCTTTACCAACCTAGATTACCTCTTCTGGAGGAGATCGGAAGTGCGCATAAATGGACAACCGTTGGCAGATCAAGACCTATATCCATGGTTAATATGGTTCATCTGGAAAGCAAGGAATGATAAACTCTTCCGCAGTATCTCACGTGAGGCCCCGACATTGTCCGCCATGCCAAAGCCGAATGTTTTGCATGGTTTGAGGCAAATACAAAGACAAGTGCCCTACCTTCTCCAGGAAGATCAATGAGAGCCCAACCACAGAGGTTGAGAAATATTTGCCTTGTCGATGGATCGTGGTCCCCGACCGACCAAAATAGTGGAGTAGGATAGAGTTGGTACGATTCAAATGGAGTTTTACACCTACAGGGGGCCAAAAACCATACACGGAGACTATCGCCCTTACATGCGGAGCTAGAGGCTTTGATTTGGGCAATGGAGTGTCTACGCAATTCGGGGGAAAAACCAGACTTCGGTACCGACTGCCAAGATATTCTCAGGATGATCGCGAACCCTGAAAAATGGCTGAGTTTCTCTACTGAGTTACGAGAATTGGCACGCCTAAGGAACCGCTTCCCAAACTTCTCCCTCACATACTATCCTCGGACAATCACTTTTCAAGCAGACCATCTAGCCCGTTTAGCTAGAGTCAGTCTCTTTAATGTAAACTTCGTTGGACTTTCTATTCCGATGTGGCTAGCCACACCACCTCGAGTTTGAGTAATAGAATTTCCTTTTGATGTCAAAAAAAAAAAAAAAAAGGTCAGGTTGAAGTTCCTTCACCTGTTGTTGCACCTAAGATAGTTGTTCCTATTGTTGTATCACAGTCAAACAACATAATAGAACAACATGACGATGAGCTAATCCCACTAGTTGAACCAGCTAATGAACCTGTTACAATTCAAGAAGAGAATAGTGTACCACAAGAACCATTAAGGCGATCTGAAAAGGGAAGAAGCCATTGATAATCATATATTTTACCACTTTGGGTCTCCTGTTTTCATTCTCTTTCTTGTGTTTATTTTGCTTTTCATGATGTTTTATTGCATTTAGAGTCCTAATGAGTCTTATTGCATTTTATATGTCCTAGATTGTCTTTGTATTCTTTTTGGTTTGTTTTGTGTTCATTTAGGTGCTTTGGAGTGAGTTGGACACAAAGAAATTCGAAGAATGGATCAAATGGGTAAAAACATGCAGAAAAAGTCCGAATCAGCTCAAAGATCATCTCTGTTGAAGGCCTTCCCCTAATCGGATTAATCTGAAATTTGTTGGAGAGATAGGAAATTGAGTTAGCTTTCCAATGGAAGTGGTGTCAAGTCATTCGAAGCCATATCTTGAAAGTTATCATTGATTTACTGGATACATATCACCAGATCGATCGATCTGTTTGGATCGATCGATCCAAAATGTTTCGCTAATTTGGATAGATCGATCCATATATGGATCGATCGATCTGATACTCGATCTGCACTATTTTTGGTTGACTTTATGTTGACTTTGAATACTTGACCTCTTGTTTTACCTAAGTTGTTGTTGACTTTGATTAGTTGTTGGAACTCATTGTAGAGTATATTTAATAAAGTTTTGGTCAAAGGTTGAAAAATCAAGTTGACTTCGAAGCTAGACTCTAAATGGTAATATAATTTTTTTTTTTTTCAAGATTCAGCTAGATTTAGTAATTCCGTCAACACTATTTTCTGTCTAAATTTTTTTTGACAGATTTAGCTAATTCAGCAATTCTGCAAAAAAAAAAAAAAAATTCACCAGATTCAGCTAAATTCAACAATACAGCAAAAAAATATCGCTATATTCAACAATTCTTCAATCATCAAGATATAATTATTTTGGATTAAAAAACGAATAATAACGGATATGGAAGTTGGGTAAGAATATTTAGGATATTGAAAATTACATCTGAAATCTTTAAAAATGGATCGGATAATACTCTCTTAAGCATTGTAAAACCTAAGTTGAATCAGATTTTTCTCCTCTTTTATGCTCCAAACTCTTTCTTATGATCTTGGCTTGGATTTTGTCATCTTACCATTTCTAGTGAAGTTTTCTTAATCTTTAACCTCATCTTTATGCTTATGTCTTTATCCATGTTTATCTTTGTGTTTTACATCATGATTAGTGAGTAGTTTCTCAATGGGTTTTTGGGCTTAGTAGATGAGGGATGTTTGATGGATGATTAGTGATGTTTAGGCTTAGATTCTTATGATTTCTATAGCTTAGGATGTTCTTAATGCTAGATTTGATATGATCAATCAAAATCTTGATCATGGACAATTTCTGCCCGAAAGGTGTTCGATAAAATGTCTAGGAGAATCCTAACCTTGATTTTCATTCTTAACCAATGGGAATTGATGCTTAAGATGATTAGTGGCTTTATGAACTTATGCTTAATGATTATTGATCATTTGATTGCAATTGGAAAATTAGCTTAATTGAATGGTTAATAAATGGATTAGTATCATGGGAGTGGATTAGTCTATTTGTGTGATTCATGTCATAGAATTGAGTTTGAATTGTTAGTCCTAGCATCATTAGTTAGTCATTGATCATTCCAAGTCAAATGCTTTGCCCAAAGCCCATGTTTTCCATATTTGATCAAGTTCTTGTTGGTTGACTTCTTATTGATTTTTGCATTTTGATTTTGTTTATGCTCAAATTCTCTTGCTTTGCTCTTGTTTAGTGCTTGTTTACTTATTTGGTTTGGTTTTCTTTCCATTTGCATTATAATTTCGTTTGTTTCACTTAGTTTCAGAATTAGGACTTTTAAAGTCCAAAACACAACCTCAAATTGCTTAGCTTATTCGAATACTTGGATTCTTAGTGTAGCTACTCCAATCTCCCTTGGTTCGACCCTATGCTATGCTGCAACAACTAGAGTGTGTTTCTAGCTAAGTCTAGGTACAAATACAATTTGTCACACATCAAATTTGGCGCCGTTGCCGGGGAGATTGTGCAATAGCCATTAGGATTTGGTCTTCGATTGAGACTAAGTTTTTGTTTTTCATTTGTTACTAATTTTTCTCACTTGTTTCTCATTTATTCCAAAGGTGTATGAACACAAGGAGTAAGGGGCCGACAAATCTTCAACCACTCATTGTTGACATTCGACATTTAGAGAGCAACAGCTAGAGAAGCAAGACGAGAACGCGAACGCCTAGATCATTTAAGGAGGCTAGATATGGAGCCGAGAAATGATCAAGAGCGAGAGGCTCATGGAGTTGGATTACAATGGAATGTGGGAGCTAGAGAGCCCATCCACCAACCACGAGAGCCAAGAAGTAGGCGATTTTGACGAGCCTATAACCAATGGCACAAGGACGGGTATTAGAGCTCCACCTTGCGGGAACAACAATTGGGAGATCAAGTCAAGCTTGATCAACATGGTGCAAAATAATTGTTTCTTCGGTTTACCCATGGAGCACCCAATTGAGCATTTGGATAATTTTGACCGCCTTTGTGCTATGGTTAAGATGAATGGAGTACCCGAAGATGTCATCAAATTGACTCTCTTTCCATTCTCTCTTGGAGATAAAGTTTCACAATGGGAGAAGAGTGTTGTCACATCCTCCATTACCACTTGGGAAGAGTGCAAGAAGAGGTTTCTCTCCAAGTTCTTCTCAAATCAAAGGACGGCTAAAATTCGAAATGATATTACAAGCTTCAAGCAAGGAGCGAATGAGTCATTGTATGAAGCTTGGGAGCGCCTTAAGGGGTATACAAGAGCTTGTCCACACCATGGAGTGGCAATGGAGGCTCTCTTGGGAATATTTCATCGGGGAGTTCACGAGAAGTATCACATAGCTTTGAACACAGCAAGTAACGGTAGCTTCCCAAGTCTATCGGTGGAGCAAGGAGAGCAATTGGTTGAAAACCTGGCTCAAAGTGACCACTGCTATGGTGGAGACTATGATAGAACCTTGAGAGAACCAAGGAATGATAATACAAAATTCAAGGAGCTCAATGAGAAGTTGGACAAGTTCATCATGTCAACACAAAAGGCCATGAATTATGTTGGAGAGTTTGATGGGAACCGAGAAAGATGTGTTGAAATTCTCCAAGAAGGTCAAGAGGAAGTTAGCTATATGCAAGGAGGATACAACAACCAACAAAGGGGTTTCAACCCCAACTATAGGAACCACCCAAATCTCTCCTATAGAAGCACCAATGTTGAGAATCCCCAAGATCAAGTATACCCTCAAGGCAAGCCTCAAGGACAAGGATTTGTTCCACAACAAGGGTTTATGGCGAGACCTCAATTCCAACAACAAGGGAACTATCAATCCAATGGTCCATTTGTTCCCAATCAACAAGGTTTTCAATCACAAGGGAATCAAAACTACCAAGGACAAGGTAGTTCCTCTCAACCACAACCCAAAAATGATGAGACAAATCTTCTTCTCAAACAAATTCTAGAGGGACAAGGAAAATGAGCTATTGAGTTGAGAAAGAGAATGACGGAGATCCACAACAAAGTTGATAGTGCTTACAATGACCTAAACGCAAAGTTTGAGCACCTTTCTACTCACATGAAAACCTTGGACAATCAAATCGCTCAAGTTGCTTCAACTTCAAAGAGACCCGTTGGAACACTACCGGGTAAACCCGAAGCAAATCCAAGGGAGTTTTGTGGAGCTCTAATGCTAAGGAGTGGTAAGGAAGTTGATACAAGACCACCGCTTCCCAAGAAGAAAAAGGTTGATGGGCTTGAAAAGAACCAAGAAATGGAAGTTGGTATGGAGAAGGAAGATGTAGAAAAGGTGACTCCTAGTGAACCCATTCTCATTGATGAAGAAAAGGAGCCACAAGGGAAGTCTAAGGAGATTTTCAAAGAGAAGACTCCATTTGTGCCTCCACCTTATGAACCAAAACTTCCATTTCCGGGAAGATTCAAGAGGAAGATCCTTGATAAGAAACTTGACAAGTCCAAGAGCTAATGGGACCGGTTACGGTAACTATCCCAATCATAGACTTGATGAAAGATTGTCTGGTTTATGCTAAGCTTTTCAAGGACACGGTTGCTAAGAGAAAGTTGCTTGAGCATGCCATGGTTGCGGTAAACCACGAGTGTAGTGCTATCATCCAAGGAAATGCATGCAAAAAGCTTGAAGACCCCGGGAGTTTCACCTTGCCGTGGTCCTTAGGTCCATTGATTTTTCCAAGGTGCTTGGTGGATCTTGGTGCGAGTGTGAGTTTAATGCCTCTCACTGTTTCAAAGAGGTTGGGATTCACAAACTACAAGAATACAAGGATCACCTTGGTCCTAGCGGATAGATCTCTTCGTTTTCCAATTACTGTGATTGAGGATGTGCCACTTAAGGTGGGAAATTTCATTGTCCCCACGGACTTTGTTGTGCTTGAAATGGATGAAGAACCAACCGATCCCATCATTCTCGGGAGGCCTTTCTTGGCTACCGCCGGTGCAATCATTGATGTGAAAAAGGGGTTGATTAACCTCCAATTGGGACAATTCGTTTTGACATTCAACGTAGAGAAGATGGCAAAGAAACCCACCATCGAGGGTAAAATCTTCTATATCGAGCTTTTGGACGAGATGGCGGATGAGTATCTTGAAGAGTTGAGTATGGAGAAGACCCTTTGGGAGTGGCTCTTACCATGGATAGTAAGGAGTGTGGAGTCATTAATGAGGATGCTATTGGGTATGAACGACTTCTAGACTACCACAAGCCTTTGGAGGGGAACACTTGCTTCTTGGAGTTGATTGATGATAAAGAGAGCAAGGAGATTAAAGAAGACGCTAGCAATGGTAAGTCTAGCGAGGAGGACATGTGGAGTGAGCTTAAAGCGCCTCAATTGGAACTCAAACTTCTACCACTTGGGCTAAGGTACGGCTTTCTTTGACCAAATTCCACTTATCCCGTGATAATCAATGATCAATTAACCGATGAAGAAACTTCCATGCTTTTGAAAGAACTTAGAAAGTATAGGAAAGCCATTGGTTATTCATTGGATGACATTAAGGGAATTGCTCCATCTTTGTGCATTCATAGAATCTATCTTGAATATGAATCTAAATCATCAGTTGAGCATCAAAGAAGGCTTAACCCAAATTTGAAAGAAGTAGTCAAAAAAAAATTTTGAAACTACTTAAGGCGGGGATAATCTATGCTATTTCGGATAGCCCATGGGTTTCCCCGGTTCATGTAGTTCCAAAGAAAGGTGGAGTAACCGTGATTAGGAATGACAAAAACGAAATGATTCCAACTAGAACAACAACCGGCCATATAATGTGCATTGACTATCGAAAATTGAATGCTTCTACTCGAAAAGATCATTTTCCATTGCCTTTTATTGATCAAATGCTTGAGAGATTGGCTAACCATTCCTACTATTGTTTTCTTGATGGTTATTCGGGATTCTTTCAAATTCCAATACATCCTCAAGATCAAGAGAAGATGACTTTCACTTGTCCTTATGGCACCTTTGCATATCGAAGGATGCCATTTGGCTTGTGTAATGCACCCGCGACTTTTCAAAGGTGTATGATGTCGATCTTCTCGGATTACACGGAGGATATAATGGAAGTATTTATGGACGACTTTTCCGTGTATGGTGGTTCGTTTGCCTCTTGTCTTTTGAATTTGTGTAGGGTTCTACAAAGATGCGAAGACACCAACCTTGTTCTAAATTGGGAGAAGTGTCATTTCATGGTACAAGACGGTATTGTACTTGGGCACAAAATTTCAAAGAAGGGCATTGAGGTCGATAAAGCCAAGATCTAAGTGATGGTGAATTTGCAACCACCTACGTCGGTAAAGGGTATAAGAAGCTTCTTGGGTCATGCCGGGTTCTATAGGAGTTTCATCAAGAATTTCTCCAAAATTGCTAGACCGTTGACAAGGCTTTTGTGCAAAGAGATAGCCTTTGTTTTTGATCAAGAATGTCATGAAGCCTTCTTGAAGTTGAAAGAGGCTTTGGTTAGTGCACCCGTTGTTCAACCACCGGATTGGGACTATCCCTTTGAGATGATGTGTGATGCTAGTTGTTGGGGTCAGTTTTCACCTCGTCGAGATCAACTGGTGATAAGACTAAGTATGGAGAAAATGCTAGCCAAGCAAGCACAAACTCTTGGCTCCGCGGCAGAAGCAAGCAATGACGAGCCAATGTTTGGCTAGGCGGCGAACCAACATTTTGGCTAGGCGTGAAGAAACGATGACGAGCCAACATCTTGGCTAGGCAGTGGAAGAAGCAGGAGACGAGCCAACGTTTGGCTAGGTAACAAGGAGAAAGCAGGCGACGAGCCAACATCTTGGCTAGGCAGTGGAGGAAGCAGGCGACGAGCCAACACTTGGCTCGGTAGCAAGGAAGAAAAGGAGTGACGAGCCAACACTTGGCTAGGTAACAAGGAGAAAGCAGGCGACGAGCCAACACTTGGCTCGGTAGCAAGGAAGAAATGGAGACGAGCCAACACTTGGCTAAGCAGAGAAAGCAGGCGACGAGCCAACATCTTGGCCAGGCAGTGGAAGAAGCAGGAGACGAGCCAACACTTGGCTCGGTAGCAAGGAGAAAAGAGTAACGAGCCGACACTTGGCTAAGCAGGGAGAGATGGCGACGAGCCAAACTTGGCTCGGCAGCATGAAGAAACAAATGATGAGCCAATATGTTGGCAAACCAACGAACGGTGACGAGCCAACGTGTTGGCAAACCAACTACCTGGCTCGGAATTGAGAGGGACGACGAACCCCATATCTTAACATGTCCAAGGCAACGAGTCATAAGAGATTGGTGGGCCAAGATGGCGAGCCTAAGAAAGAAGCCCACATCCGAGCCAGAGAAAGGAAGTTTTCCAAATATCTTTAGGAAGCAGGCCTAGCCGACTTATTCTTGTATAAATAAGACATGTACCCCTTTGAGGAATAGATCCGAAAATTGACCTAGCGAAACGCTTATTACTTTACAAACAGCTTTCGAAACAGCTTGAATAAAATTTCCATCTTTGGATCTCAGTTTCTTGGTTTCTTTACATAGAAGTTTGTCGAATCCCTAAGTCTCTTTACAAGTTTTGGTTGTGCGAGTTTCGACTCCCACACTAGTGACTACGCGGTTGGAGCAGTTTTGGGGCAAAAGAAAGACAAGAAGCTCCACGTGATTTACTATGCTATTCGCACTTTGGATGACGCCCAAATGAAGTATGCAACAACGGAGAAGGAGCTCCTAGCGATTGTGTATGCCTTTGAAAAATTTCGATCCTATTTGGTGGGCTCTAAAGTCATAGTGCACACTGATCACGCGGCTTTGAGATATCTCATGTCGAAGAAGGATGCCAAACCACGCCTCTTGAGATGGATCCTCTTACTACAAGAGTTCGACATGGAGATAGTTGATAAGAAAGGCATTGAGAATGGAGTGGCGGATCACCTCTCAAGGATGCGAATTGAAGATGAAGTACCCATTGATGACTCCTTACCCGAAGAACATGTGAATGTTATCCGAGCTCTACACAAGGAGAACTTGATGCTATATGAGATTTTAGCGGTTGAGGCTATAGAGGTGAAAGAGCCTTGGTATGCTGATTTGGTAAACTACTTAGCTTGTGGAAAAAAACCGCCAAATCTTCTTGGGTACCAAAAGAAGAAGTTCTACAAGGATGTCACACATTTCTTTTGGGATGAGCCTTATCTCTATAGGCAATGCAAGGATAGAATTTATAGGAGATGCATCCCGGAGGAGGAAGTACCCGGTGTTTTGTTTCGTTGCCATGGTTCAGATTATGGAGGCCATTTCGCTACATTCAAGACGGTTTCAAAGGTTCTTCAAGCGGGATTTTGGTGGCCTCCAATGTTCAAGGACTCCAATGAGTTTGTTACACGGTGTGACGCTTGCCAATGAAAAGGAAGCATAATTAGAAGAAACGAGATGCCTCTCAACCCGATTCTAGAAGTGGAAATCTTTGATGTATGGGGTATTGACTTCATGGGACCATTCCCATCCTCTTATGGGAACCAATATATATTGGTAGCAGTTGACTATGTTTCAAAATGGGTGGAAGCCATTGCAAGCCCTACCAATGATGCCAACGTTGTTCTTAAGTTGTTCAAGACTATCATATTCCCAAGATTTATGGTGGTAGCCACTTTATCAACAAGGTTTTTGAAAGCCTTTTGAGAAAGCATGGGGTCAAGCACAAAGTGGCATCGCCTTACCATCCCCAAACGTCGGGTCAAGTTGAGGTTTCTAACCGACAAATCAAGGCAATTTTAGAGAAGACGGTTGGAAAGACAAGAAAGGATTGGGCGAAAAAATTGGATGATGCATTGTGGGCATACCGCACCGCGTACAAGACTCCCATTGGGACAACACCATTCAATCTTCTCTATGGCAAATCTTGTCACCTACCGGTGGAGCTTGAGTACAAGGCTTTGTGGGCTACTAAGTTCTTAAATTTTGACTTGAAGAAGGGTTCCGAGAAAAGGTTGATTCAATTGGAAGAGCTCGAGGAGATACGCCAAGATGCCTATGAAAATTCTCGAATGTACAAGGAGAAAACCAAGGCTTTTCATGACAAGAAGATCTTGAAAAGAGACTTCAAGGCGGGTGATCAAGTGTTGCTCTTTAATTCACGCTTGAAGTTGTTTCTGGGTAAGCTCAAGTCTAAATGGTCGGGTCCATTTCAAATCAAGGAAGTCCAGCCCTATGGTGCACTTGTGTTGTTGAACAAGACCGGGGGAGAATTCACCGTGAACGGTCAAAGATGCAAGATGTATCTCGTGGATGTCCCGATTGAGGAAACAACTATAGTCCATCTCTCGGATCCCCCAAGTGCCTAAATCTCCATCACCGTCAAGCTAGGGACGTAAAGTAAGCGCTCTTGGGAGGCATTCCCAAAGGTATCTCTTGTACATATTTTTATTTCTTGTTATTCTTAATTTTCTTTGGTTTTGTTTTTGTGTATTTGAGTTGTAGAAACACCGTCAAGCTAGCGACGTTAAACGCGCCCTTGGGAACTCTCCCAAGCCTATCATTGCCAAGCTAGTGACACAAAACAAGCTTCAATAAAGAGGACCAAGCCCAACGAATCCTAACTCCAAGGTACCACCATTTCTCCTTTGTACATACCATTTTTATTCCCTTATTTTTCATTCTCCTGAGTCATGCCTTTCTCTTTGATTTTACTTTCTCACCGAGACGGTGAGAAGTAAGTCCGGGGGAGAGACATTGGTTGCTAATGAGTCTTTCCATTATTTTGTTTTTCTTTTGCATCTTTGAGTCTCATGCATTGCATTGTACATGACAAAACCTTCAAAAATCATAAAAATTTGAAACTTTTGAAAAATTAAAAAAAATGCATCTAGTTTCACATGTCATCTTGCATAATAGGATAGAGTCTAGAGCATGTAGTGTGCATTCATGTGCATGGGAATGATGATGAATTTTTCTTGTGAAGTTTTATTTTAGGTTTCAATTCAATGCCCTCACTAGAACTCTTTCGATGCATCATCAATCTTGAAGTAGAAGTTTATCCATGCTTTGATCTATCACTTTGAAAGTCCCTACTCATTAGAATCTCGCATGATCTAGAATCAACTCTATTAACTTGAACTTTAATTTTGACTCAATTTTCTCGCTTTTGGACCCTTGATCATAACTGTGGTTAAATACTCTACATTGGAGTCATTTTATCCCGATTATGCCACTCTTTGATTGACTTGAATGGCCATTCTCATTTTTAGGATGGTACCACACCCGAAATCTCAAAGCTTTCCTTGAAACCCTTGCGTTTATTCGTCGAGTGAGGCCTTTTCTACGTGTTTTATGTGCAAAACCTTGAAAGCATTAGAACGACAAGGACTAGCCTCCAATTCAATACTAGTTTCTTGCATCTAAGATTAGTCTTTAGGAAGGGAATTCATGAGATTGGTTGTGTTTATTGATTTATTTGGGTGAGGGAGGTGAGTGGAAAAAAAGAAGAGTTGTGAAAAAAAAAAACACGAGACCTTAGGGAAGGAAATAAAGGGAAAATAGCTCCAATTGTGCATAAAAAGGAAGCTTGCTTAGTCCTCTTTTGAAAAGAAAAGAAAAAAAAGAGTTCAAAAGGAAAAATTAAAGAAAGTGTTTAGAGAGGCTAAGTGAAAAATAAGGAAAAGAGAGCAAAAATCAAATGAAAAGAAATGACTTCCCTAGGACTTATAAGGAAATGAAAGAATGAGTGTGGTTTGAAAGTTTCGAAAAGGAAAATATAGCCAAATTCTTGTGGTGACTGTAAAAGAGAAAATGACAAGGAAGAAATGCTAGTGCAACATGAGAGATTGGATAGAAAATAGATGTTAAGACTTGTATGCATTGATTGTTTTTTTTCTTTCTCGTTTTTGCATAATGAAACACTTGTTGTTTGAGAGTTAGCCACTAAAATAATTTCAAAACAACCTCTTAACATGTTTTCAAGCATTTTCTTTCCAAGCCAAACGGAGTTGATCATGTGTCCAATTGCGAGACCGCACCAAACACTTAATTGAATGTCAAAGAGTTGAATTTTAGTTAATTGCGAGAGTTCTTTTAAGTTTCGGGATTGGGAGTAAGAGTTTGATTTTGTTGGACCAATTAAACATTTTTTAATTAAAGGCTTCATGGGCAGGCTTCATGGGCCAAACTAATTAAAATATTAATTGGTAAAATGTGAAGAGAAATGGGCAAATGATCAACCACTTGGGCTTAAGAGTTTAAGTGTGTTTTATCATTTGTCCCACATTGCTTAGATTATAAAAAATCAAGTGATATATAAGAAAGGACACACACTTCTATGTTCAAAAGTGTGCACCTAGAAAGAGAGATGGCTAAGCCACACGCGCGCGCCGCCGCCGCTCGCTCGGATCGGCACGGCACGGCACGGCACGTGGCTCGTGGGCTCGTGGGCTTTAAAATTGGCACTTGGGCAAAACGATTCTCCTTTCTTGCAGAATATTAATGGCTCCGTGTCGTGCGCTCCACGCCCTGACATTACGCCATATATTTATTGCCCGTGATTTGCGCCCTATCTTTATGATAGAGGAGCTGATCACCTCTCTCTCTTGGCTATATATACAAGCCTCAGTTTCTCATTCTTCACTCACTCATCTCTGAAAAACATCAGAAAGAAAATTCTCCAGCAATCTCTCTCTCTCTCTTTTCAGTAAGTGTCTCGAGAGTATAGCGTAGATATTTGGTTCGCAGATTCTATAGTCGAGTGTCGCGACTATAGTCTCACACAGTTTTATCCTGGGATTCAGAATCTCACAGATCCGCCACACTGGGGGAGATTTTATGAATTAAGGAGAGAGATCATATCTCGACTCTGTGTTCTTTTAAATCGTTTTTTATTATCTTATATCGTTTAATCTTCTCCTTAATTCGCATTTCTTTAATCCGGTTTTTTCGATTCTTACAATCTTAATTCATAAAAATCCTCTTCCTGCTTATCGCTTGAATCGGATTGAGAATTGCGATCTGCTTTTTTAAACGATTTTAAAAGAAAAACGTTTTAAAAAAAAAAAAAAATTTATCTCTGAAACAGTTCTGCAAATGTTTTATAACGATTTCGCGGAAGGTTTCAATCTGTTCTGATATTTTTTTAATCTGTCAAATTCATAAACGATTTCCGTGAAGGCCTTTGGGCGAGTTTCGCGAAACGTTTCTTGAATATTTTCTGGGAAAACAACCTTCTGGTTAAATTCCACAGATTTATACAGTGATTAAAATGCTTTATAAAAAAGCTATCACTTTCACTTATCGTTACTGATTCTGTTTATCTTCTGATACAGATCATGACTACCGGTGCTGACAACGTTCTCTCGGGAATAGGATCCAGTACGTTGACTCCCCAAATCAGGGATGGTCTTCCATTGCAAACCTCTGTTGTAACCTCCGCTATGCCTTCCCTCGCTGCAATCACTCCAGATAAGTTCGATGGGACCAACTTCAAGTCGTGGCAGAAAAAGATGCATTTCTTTCTAACCACACTGAAATTGGAGAAGTATCTCACGGAGAGCAAACCTGTTTTGCCTTCGGACAATACTGATCCCCGAGCTCTGGCTAGTGTTGAGGCATGGAACCATGGAGACTACTTGTGCCAAGGCTACATCCAGAACTGCCTGGTTGATCAGCTATACAACGTGTATAGTGAGTTTTCAACCTCCAAGGCTCTCTGGAATGCTCTGGATATGAAGTACAAGTCCTTCAATGTGGGCTCTGGAAAGTTTGCTGCTGCGAAGTTCCTGAACTACAAAATGGTGGATTCAAAACCCATCATGGAGCAGGTTCATGAGCTTCAAATGATCATCTAAGAGATATCCGATGAAGGAATGAAGATCTGTGAAACCTTCACAGTGAATTGTTTCATCGAGAAGTTACCACCTAATTGGGTGGACTTCAAGAACTATCTCGATCATAAGCAAAAGGCTTTGACTTTGTCCAATCTGATATCCAGGCTGCAAAATGAGTCGCTCAAGCGAAAATCCATCACGGATGTCACTCATGATGCTAATGTAGCGGAGTATAAGAGGAAGGGAAAAGGCAAGTTTGTTCCCAACAAACCTGTGCCAAACAAGATCCCTCCTCAGACTTCCATGGCCTTCAAGAAGCAGACATTCCCATAGAAATTTGCAGGTAAGTGTACCTACTGCAACAAGAAGGGGCATTTCGCTTCCGAATGTCGTCGAAAGGTCAAGGACGCTCAAGCAAACCTGACCGAAACTGACATGTGCGCGGTGGTCACGGAAGCTAACATGGCTGAGGAAAACCCTAAGGAATGGTGGTACGACACCGGTGCCACTACCCACATATGCATCGATAAGACGATGTTTAGCACCTATCAGAAGAGCAAGGGTGATAATCATCTCAGGATGGGGAACGTGTCAAAATTCAAGATTGAAGGCACAGGCAAAATCGTGTTGAAGATGACTTCCGGCAAGGAACTCACTCTGAACAATGTGAAACACGTGCCAGACATGAGGAAGAACTTGATCTCAGGGACCATATTGGGCAAGCATGGATTTGCCGCCAACTACGAGTCCGACAAGCTGATCATCAAGAAGCATGGTATTTTTGTAGGCAAGGGTTATGAAAAGGATGGACTTGTCAAAATGTGTGTTCAGACAGTCATCCGTAATAATAATGTAACCACTTCCAAAGTTTCAATGAAAAAGAAACAAGTTGCTTATTTGACTGAGTCTGATAACATTTGGCATGAACGATTAGGATATGTGAATTATAAATCTATTCAAAGATAATTAATTTGAACCTGATTCCGAAATGCAAAATAAACAAAGACAAATGTGAAATTTGTGTACAAGCAAAACTAACAAAAATACCATCACCTCAGGTTGAAAGAACAACCGAACCTCTCGGTTTAATACACACAGATTTGTGCGACTTAAAATTTGTACAAACAAGAGGTGGTAAAAAGTATTTTGTAACATTCATCGACGATTGTACAAGATACTACTATGTATACCTATTACGTAGCAAAGATGAAGTCTTGGAAAAATTCAAAGAAGACAAGACCGAAGTAGAAAACCAACTTGGAAAAACTATTAAAATAGTTCGGAGTGATAGAGGAGGAGAATATTATGGACTTTTTAATGCATTCTGTACTGAAAAAGGCATTATCCATCAAACCACTGCTCCCTATTCACCAGAATCCAATGGAGTTGCGGAACGAAAGAACCGTACTCTAAAAGAAATGATGAATGCAATGTTACAGGAATCTGGGTTAGCCCAGAATCTGTGGGGGGAAGCTTTGCTCACCACAAACTATATCCTTAACAAAATTCCTCACAAAGTCACTGGTAAAACACCATATGAACTTTGGAAAGGTAATGTACCTTCGTACAAATACCTCAAAGTGTGGGGGTGCCTCGCAAAAGTCGCAGTACCACCTCCTAAAAAGGCCGCAATCGGACCTAAAACCGTTGATTGTATATTCATTGGATATGCACACAATAGTAGTGCTTATCGGTTTCTGGTTCATAAATCAGACATACCGGATATTCATGTAAACACAATCATGGAATCAAGAAATGCATCTTTCTTTGAACACGTGTTTCCTTGTAAGGATAAACAAGGGTCAAAGCGAACTCGTGAAGAAAGAGATGCAACGGCCACTGTAAATGAGGCGAGCACTTCTGGGACATCAGTTAATGATATAGAAGAAGTGGAAGATGAACCTAGACGTAGCAAAAGAGCTCGTAAGGAAAAATCTTCCGGTGAAGGTTTCTTAATGGTCTTTCTCCTCGAGAATGAACCAAGAACATACACTGAAGCCATGTCTACACCAGACGCACCTTATTGGAAGGAAGCCGTCAATAGTGAAATGGACTAGATTATGCAACATCATACTTATGAAATAACCGAGTTACCACCAGGTTTTAAACCACTTGGGTGTAGATGGATTTTCAAAACAAAATTGAAAACCGATGGCCTAATTGATAAGTACAAGGCTCGCCTTGTGGTACAAGGATTCCGACAAAAAGAAGGTCAGGATTTCTTCGATACCTATTCTCCGGTAACGAGAATAACTTCAATTCGAATGCTGATAGGAATAGCAGCATTACGAGACCTCGAAATCCACCAGATGGATGTAAAAACTGCTTTTCTAAATGGTGATTTAGAAGAGGAGATTTATATGAAACAACCCGAAGGTTTTGTAGTCCCCGGACAAGAACACAAAGTCTGTCGACTTGTGAAGTCTTTATATGGACTTAAACAAGCCCCAAAACAATGGCATGAAAAGTTTGACAACGTCATGATGTCAAATGGATTCACATTAATGAATGTGATAAATGCATATACATCAAAATTATACCTAGTGCGTATATTTTGCTCTGTCTATATGTAGATGACATGCTCATTATTGGGAGCAACAAAGATATTATCCAACAAACTAAGAACATGCTTAGTGGACAGTTTGACCTGAAAGACATGGGTCTCGCAGATGTCATTCTAGGGATAAAAATCATACGAAGGTCTGACAGAATAACTCTGTCTCAAGATCATTATGCCGAGAAAATCCTAGAGAGGTTCAAAAACCACTCTATTGGGACGGCAAAAACTCCTTTAGACTTGCAACTTACCTTGTCGAAAAATACGGGTGAAGCAATTCAACAAGTGGAGTATGCTCGGGTTATCGGTAGTCTGATGTACTTAACCAATTGTACTCGACCCGATCTTGCACACGCAGTCAATGTACTGAGCCGCTACACAAGTAATCCAGGCAAACAACACTGGAAAGCCATAACAAGAGTTTTAAACTACTTGCGATACACTAAAAATTATGGCTTGCACTACGGTAAAGAACCGGCAGTTTTGGAAGGATACAGTGATGCAAACTGGATATCCGACTCCAAAAACTCTAAATCCACAAGTGGATATGACTTTACTCTAGGCGGTGCAGCAGTGTCCTGGAAATCTTCCAAACAAACTTTGTTGGCTAGATCAACTATGGAATCTGAATTCATAGCATTCGACAAAGCTGCAGAAGAAGCAGAGTGGCTTCGAAATTTTCTGGAAGATATCCCCATGTGGGAGAAACCAGTCTCGGCACTACGTGTACACTGTGATAGTCAATCGGCTATTGCACGGGCACTGAACACTCTTTACAATGGTAAATCTCGTCATATCCGGAGATGACATAAAACCATTCGACACTTGATCTCAACTGGTGTAATCACAGTAGACTACATAAAATCGGCAGACAACCTAGCTGATCCGTTTACTAAAGGTTTGCCAAGACATCAAGTAGTTAAATCATCAACAGGAATGGGTTTAAAGCCTATTAATTAAAGAGGAAGTTTTGATGGAAACCCTACTTACATGACTGGAGATCCCAGAAAATAAGTTCAAAGGGACAACTAATTCAAACTAACTCTACTTACAAGCACTGGAAATTACCAAGTTCCTAAGATGATATACAGTGCTTCCTGTCTAAAAAAGGATAAGCATTGCTTTTAATGATATTCACCATAGCTTTGATATATTCGTGGAGTATTACAGGATACTTCATAAAACAAAGACTAATAACATATCACCTAGTGAGTGAGAAAAAGGCCGTTTCTAAGAGAATGAACGAAATGCTATATTCTCTGAATTCACTCATGATACCAGGCATGTTCAAGGCCAAAATGAACACAATAGAGAACCAAGTTCTACGAGAAAATGAAACTGGGTTATGACTGTTGTCTAGGTTTACATAAAAATCCGGATGGTTCAAGACATCATGTTCACCATCTGGCCAAGTAAACCCGACAGATATTAACAATGAGTGGTTCAAAGCTGAAAAATGCAACCATCTCAGACACAGTGATTTTTCGTTTATACTCTCGAAAAGTCCGTCTGTCTAGTCTAGTCCGTCTAGTCAGTAGCGTCCTTCGAGTCTGTCAAAATCTTCTTTTGATTAGAGTCATTTCTATTCATGTGGGGGATTGTTGGACTAATTAAACATTTTTTAATTAAAGGCTCCATGGGCCAAACTAATTAAAAGATTAATTGGTAAAATGTGAAGAGAAATGGGCAAATGATCAACCACTTGGGCTTAAGAGTTTAAGTGTGTTTTATTATTTGTCCCACATTGCTTAGATTATAAAAAATCAAGTGATATATAAGAGAGGACACACACTTCTATGTTCAAAAGTGTGCACCTAGAAAGAGAGATGGCTAAGCCACACGCGCGCGCCGCCGCCGCTCGCTCGGCTCGGCACGGCACGTGGCTCGAGGGCTCGTGGGCTCGTGGGCTTTAAAATTGGCACTTAGGCACTTTTTGAAATCAAAAACGAAATCAAAACGTTTCTCCTTTCTTGCAGAATATTAATGGCTCCGTGTCTTGCGCTCCACGCCCTGACATTACACCATATATTTATTGCCAGTGATTTGCGCCCTGTCTTTATGATAGAGGAGCTGATCACCTCTCTCTCTTGGCTATATATACAAGCCTCAGTTTTTCATTCTTCACTCACTCATCTCTGAAAAACATCAGAAAGATAATTCTCCAGCAATCTCTCTCTCTCTTTTCAGTAAGTGTCTCGAGAGTATAGCGTAGATATTTGGTTCGCAGATTCTATAGTCGAGTGTCGCGACTATAGTCTCACACAGTTTTATCCTGGGATTCAGAATCTCACAGATCCGCTACACTGCGGGAGATTTTATGAATTAAGAAGAGAGATCATATCTCGACTCTGTGTTTCTTTAAATCATTTTTTATTATCTTATATCGTTTAATCTTCTCCTTAATTCGCATTTCTTTAATCCGGTTTTTTCGATTCTTACAGATTTGTGATGAGTATGGCGAAAGCTTCTTGAGTAGAGTTTGTTGTGCATCGAGTTAGTTCTCCCTATGACATTCTTTTGAACCCTTTATTGATTCTTTTGGATTTGAGTTACCGCCTTAAAACCTCTCTCGCGGGTTGTATTTTGTTTTGTCTGCTTGAGGACAAGCAAAAGGCAAGTCCGGGGGAGTTGATAATCATATATTTTACCACTTTGGGTCTCCTGTTTTCATTCTCTTTCTTGTGTTTATTTTGCTTTTCATGATGTTTTATTGCATTTAGAGTCCTAATGAGTCTTATTGCATTTTAGATATCCTAGGTTGTCTTTGTATTCTTTTTGGTTTATTTTGTGTTCATTTAGGTGCTTTGGAGTGAGTTGGACACAAAGAAATTCGAAGAATGGATCAAATGGGTAAAAACATGCAGAAAAAGTCTGAATCGACTCAAAGATCATCTCTGTTGAAGGCCTTCCCCTGATCGGATTAATCTGAAATTTGGTGGAGAGATAGGAAACTGAGTTAGCTTTCTAATGGAAGTGGTTTCAAGTCATTCGGAGCCATATCTCGAAAGTTATCATCAATTTACTGGACACGTATCACCAGATCGATCGATCTGTTTGGATCGATCGATCCATATATGGATCGATCGATCTGATGCTCGATCTGCACTATTTTTGGTTGACTTTGAATACTTGACCACTTGTTTTACCTAGATATTTTTCTTAGTATAAATACTCTCTTAAGCATTGTAAAACCTAAGTTGAATCAGATTTTTCTCTTCTTTTATGCTCCAAACTCTTTTCTTATGATCTTGGCTTGGATTTTGTCATCTTACCATTTCTAGTGAAGTTTTCTTAATCTTTAACCTCATCTTTATGCTTATGTCTTTATCCATGTTTATCTTTGTGTTTTACATCATGATTAGTGAGTAGTTTCTCAATGGGTTTTTGGGCTTAGTAGATGAGGGATGTTTGATGGATGATTAGTGATGTTTAGGCTTAGATTCTTATGATTTCTATAGCTTAGGATGTTCTTAATGCTAGATTTGATATGATCAATCAAAATCTTGATCATGGACAATTTATGCCTGGAAGGTGTTCGATAAAATGTCTAGGAGAATCCTTACCTTGCTTTTTATTCTTAACCAATGGGAATTGATGCTTAAGATGATTAGTGGCTTTATGAACTTATTCTTAATGATTATTGATCATTTGATTGCAATTGGAAAATTAGCTTAATTGAATGGTTAATAAATGGATTAGTATCATGGGAGTGGATTAGTCTATTTGTGTGATTCATGTCATAGAATTGAGTTTGAATTGTTAGTCCTAGCATCATTAGTTAGTCATTGATCATTCCAAGTCAAATGCTTTGCCCAAAGCCCATGTTTTCCATATTTGATCAAGTTCTTGTTGGTTGACTTCTTATTGATTTTTGCATTTTGATTTTGTTTATGCTCAAATTCTCTTGCTTTGCTCTTGTTTAGTGCTTGTTTACTTATTTGGTTTGGTTTTCCTTCCATTTGCATTATAATTTCGTTTGTTTCACTTAGTTTCAGAATTAGGACTTTTAAAGTCCAAAACACAACCTCAAATTGCTTAGCTTATTCGAATACTTGGATTCTTAGTGTAGCTACTCCAATCTCCCTTGGTTCGACCCTATGCTATGCTGCAACAACTAGAGTGTGTTTCTAGCTAAGTCTAGGTACAAATACAATTTGTCACACATCAAATTTGGCGCCGTTGCCGGGGAGATTGTGCAATAGCCATTAGGATTTGGTCTTCGATTGAGACTAAGTTTTTTTTTCATTTGTTACTAATTTTTCTCACTTGTTTCTCATTTATTCCAAAGGTGTATGAACACAAGGAGTAAGGGGCCGACAAATCTTCAACCACTCATTGTTGACATTCGACGTTTCGAGAGAGCAACAGCTAGAGAAGCAAGACGAGAACGCGAACGCCTAGATCATTTAAGGAGGCTAGATATGGAGCCGAGAAATGATCAAGAGCGAGAGGCTCATGGAGTTGGATTACAATGGAATGTGGGAGCTAGAGAGCCCATCCACCAACCACGAGAGCCAAGAAGAATAGGCGATTTTGACGAGCCTATAACCAATGGCACAAGGACGGGTATTAGAGCTCCACCTTGCGGGAACAACAATTGGGAGATCAAGTCAAGCTTGATGAACATGGTGCAAAATAATCGTTTCTTCGGTTTACCCATGGAGCACCCAATTGAGCATTTGGATAATTTTGACCGCCTTTGTGCTATGGTTAAGATGAATGGAGTACCCGAAGATGTCATCAAATTGACTCTCTTTCCATTCTCTCTTGGAGATAAAGTTTCACAATGGGAGAAGAGTGTTGTCACATCCTCCATTACCACTTGGGAAGAGTGCAAGAAGAGGTTTCTCTCCAAGTTCTTCTCAAATCAAAGGACGGCTAAAATTCGAAATGATATTACAAGCTTCAAGCAAGGAGCGAATGAGTCATTGTATGAAGCTTGGGAGCGCCTTAAGGGGTATACAAGAGCTTGTCCACACCATGGAGTGGCAATGGAGGCTCTCTTGGGAATATTTCATCGGGGAGTTCACGAGAAGTATCACATAGCTTTGAACACAGCAAGTAACGGTAGCTTCCCAAGTCTATCGGTGGAGCAAGGAGAGCAATTGGTTGAAAACCTGGCTCAAAGTGACCACTGCTATGGTGGAGACTATGATAGAACCTTGAGAGAACCAAGGAATGATAATACAAAATTCAAGGAGCTCAATGAGAAGTTGGACAAGTTCATCATGTCAACACAAAAGGCCATGAATTATGTTGGAGAGTTTGATGGGAACCGAGAAAGATGTGTTGAAATTCTCCAAGAAGGTCAAGAGGAAGTTAGCTATATGCAAGGAGGATACAACAACCAACAAAGGGGTTTCAACCCCAACTATAGGAACCACCCAAATCTCTCCTATAGAAGCACCAATGTTGAGAATCCCCAAGATCAAGTATACCCTCAAGGCAAGCCTCAAGGACAAGGATTTGTTCCACAACAAGGGTTTATGGCGAGACCTCAATTCCAACAACAAGGGAACTATCAATCCAATGGTCCATTTGTTCCCAATCAACAAGGTTTTCAATCACAAGGGAATCAAAACTACCAAGGACAAGGTAGTTCCTCTCAACCACAACCCAAAAATGATGAGACAAATCTTCTTCTCAAACAAATTCTAGAGGGACAAGGAAAATGAGCTATTGAGTTGAGAAAGAGAATGACGGAGATCCACAACAAAGTTGATAGTGCTTACAATGACCTAAACGCAAAGTTTGAGCACCTTTCTACTCACATGAAAACCTTGGACAATCAAATCGCTCAAGTTGCTTCAACTTCAAAGAGACCCGTTGGAACACTACCGGGTAAACCCGAAGCAAATCCAAGGGAGTTTTGTGGAGCTCTAATGCTAAGGAGTGGTAAGGAAGTTGATACAAGACCACCGCTTTCCAAGAAGAAAAAGGTTGATGGGCTTGAAAAGAATGAGGAAATGGAAGTTGGTATGGAGAAGGAAGATGTAGAAAAGGTGACTCCTAGTAAACCCATTCTCATTGATGAAGAAAAGGAGCCACAAGGGAAGTCTAAGGAGATTTTCAAAGAGAAGACTCCATTTGTGCCTCCACCTTATGAACCAAAACTTCCATTTCCGGGAAGATTCAAGAGGAAGATCCTTGACAAGAAACTTGACAAGTCTAAGAGCTAATGGGACCGGTTACGGTAACTATCCCAATCATAGACTTGATGAAAGATTGTCTGGTTTATGCTAAGCTTTTCAAGGACACGGTTGCTAAGAGAAAGTTGCTTGAGCATGCCATGGTTGCGGTAAACCACGAGTGTAGTGCTATCATCCAAGGAAATGCATGCAAAAAGCTTGAAGACCCCGGGAGTTTCACCTTGCCGTGCTCCTTAGGTCCATTGATTTTTCCAAGGTGCTTGGTGGATCTTGGTGCGAGTGTGAGTTTAATGCCTCTCACTGTTTCAAAGAGGTTGGGATTCACAAACTACAAGAATACAAGGATCACCTTGGTCCTAGCGGATAGCTCTCTTCGTTTTCCAATTAGTGTGATTGAGGATGTGCCACTTAAGGTGGGAAATTTCATTGTCTCCACGGACTTTGTTGTGCTTGAAATGGATGAAGAACCAACCGATCCCATCATTCTCGGGAGGCCTTTCTTGGCTACCGCCGGTGCAATCATTGATGTGAAAAAGGGGTTGATTAACCTCCAATTGGGACAATTCGTTTTGACATTCAACGTAGAGAAGATGGCAAAGAAACCCACCATCGAGGGTAAAATCTTCTATATCGAGCTTTTGGACGAGATGGCGAAAGAGTATCTTGAAGAGTTGAGTATGGAGAAGACCCTTTGGGAGTGGCTCTTACCATGGATAGTAAGGAGTGTGGAGTCATTAATGAGGATGCTATTGGGTATGAACGACTTCTAGACTACCACAAGCCTTTGGAGGGGAACACTTGCTTCTTGGAGTTGATTGATGATGAAGAGAGCAAGGAGATTAAAGAAGACGCTAGGAATGGTAAGTCTAGCGAGGAGGACATGTGGAGTGAGCTCAAAGCGCCTCAATTGGAACTCAAACTTCTACCACTTGGGCTAAGGTACGCCTTTCTTTGACCAAATTCCACTTATCCCGTGATAATCAATGATCAATTAACCGATGAAGAAACTTCCATGCTTTTGAAAGAACTTAGAAAGTATAGGAAAGCCATTGGTTATTCATTGGATGACATTAAGGGAATTGCTCCATCTTTGTGCATGCATAGAATCTATCTTGAAGATGAATCTAAATCATCAATTGAGCATCAAAGAAGGTTTAACCCAAATTTGAAAGAAGTAGTCAAAAAAGAAATTTTGAAACTACTTAAGGCGGGGATAATCTATGCTATTTCGGATAGCCCATGGGTTTCCCCGGTTCATGTAGTTCCAAAGAAAGGTGGAGTAACCGTGATTAGGAATGACAAAAACGAAATGATTCCAACTAGAACAACAACCGGCCATATAATGTGCATTGACTATCGAAAATTGAATGCTTCTACTCGAAAAGATCATTTTCCATTGCCTTTTATTGATCAAATGCTTGAGAGATTGGCTAACCATTCCTACTATTGCTTTCTTGATGGTTATTCGGGATTCTTTCAAATTCCAATACATCCTCAAGATCAAGAGAAGATGACTTTCACTTGTCCTTATGGCACCTTTGCATATCGAAGGATGCCATTTGGCTTGTGTAATGCACCCGCGACTTTTCAAAGGTGTATGATGTCGATCTTCTCGGATTACACGGAGGATATAATGGAAGTATTTATGGATGAATTTTCCGCGTATGGTGGTTCGTTTGCCTCTTGTCTTTTGAATTTGTGTAGGGTTCTACAAAGATGCGAAGACACCAACCTTGTTCTAAATTGGGAGAAGTGTCATTTCATGGTACAAGACGGTATTGTACTTGGGCACAAAATTTCAAAGAAGGGCATTGAGGTCGATAAAGCCAAGATCTAAGTGATGGTGAATTTGCAACCACCTGTTGGGGTCAGTTTTCACCCCATCGAGATCAACTGCTATAAATACTAAGTATGGAGGAAAGCAAGCAATGACGAGCCAATGTTTGGCTAGGCGACGAGCCAACACTTGGCTCGGTAGCAAGGAGTGATGGCGAGCCAACATCTTGGCTAGGCAGCAAGGAGAAAGAAGCAGGAGACGAGCCAACACTTGGCTCGGTAGCAAGGAGAAAAAAGTAACGAGCCAACACCTTGACAAGCTCGGCAGCACGGTGAGCTGGCAAGCTCGGCAAGCAGGCGAGCTTGGCAACACGGCGAGCCGGCAAGCTCGGCAGCACGTTGACAAGCTCGGCAACGCGGTGAGCTGGCAAGCTCGGTAAGCAGGCGAGCTTGGCAACACGGCGAGCCGGCAAGCTCGGCAGCACGTTGACAAGCTCGGCAACGCGGTGAGCTGGCAAGCTCGGTAAGCAGGCGAGCTTGGCAACACGGCGAGTCGGCAAGCTTGGCAGCACATTGACAAGCTCGGTAACACATTGACAAGCTCGGAAATGCGGCGAGCCAGCAAGCTCGGCAAGCAGGCGAGCTCAGAAACATGACGACTGTTGGGGTCAGTTTTCACTCCATCGAGATCAACTGCTAAAAATGCTAAGTATGGAGGAAAGTAAACGACGAGCCAAAACTTGGCTAGGCAATGGAGAAAGCTGGAGACGAGCCAACATCTTGGCTAGGCGACAGGGTGGATTGGTGATGAGCCAAGCTGGCTCGGCATTATGGAGAAACGGTGACAAGGCAGATTGGCTCGGCAGGCGGCAGAAAGAAGCGCCGAGCCAATATCTTGGCTAGGCGACAGGGTGAATTGGTGACGAGCCAAGCTGGCTCGGCATTATGGAGAAACGGTGACAAGGCAGACTTGGCTCGGCAGGCGGCAGAAAGAAGTGCCGAGCCAACATCTTGGCTAGGCGGTGGAAGAAGAAGGAGACGAGCTAACATCTTGGCTAGGAAGCAAGGGGAAAAGAGTGACGAGCCAATATCTTGGCTCGGCAACGTGAAAAAGCGATGGGCTAAATATTTGGCGACGAGCCAAACAAATTAGAAGACGAGCCAAACTTGGCTCGGCGACAAGGGAAAGGAGAAGGAGAAGACGAGCCAACTTGGCTCGGCAACAAGGAAAATAAGCGACGAGCCAAACTTGGCTTGGGGACAAGGAAAATAAGCGACGAGCCAACATCTTGGCTAGGCAACAAGGAGAAAGGAGTGACGAGCCAACATCTTGGCTAGACAGCAAGGAGAAAGGAGTGATGAGCCAACATCTTGGCTAGGCAGTAAACCAACAAACGGTGACGAGCCAACATGTTGGCGAACCAACAAATGGTGACGAGTCAACATGTTGGTAAACCACAACTCAGTGACGAGCCAAACACTTGGACATGAACCAACCTCTCTTTGGCTAGGTGAAAAGGAAAGGCGACGAGCCAATTCTCCTTCGGCTTGGCATTGAGGAATGGTGATGAGCTGACTTCTCTCTGGTTCGTGTTAAGGTGATAATATGACAAGCCGACGACAACAACTCCTTCTGGTTCGGCGTTGGGAGGAGCAGGCGAGATAGGCGACGAGCCGGCCCATCGATGTCCCGACAAAGTAACCAGCCCAATACCTTTTCGGGCCGAGGCAACGAGCCACAAGATATTGGTGGGCTGAGGCAACGAGGCAAAGAAAGAAGCCCGCATCTGAATCAGAGAAAGTAAATTCCGAAGAATAAGGAAGTTCTCCTTTATCCTTTAGGAAAAGGCCTAGCCGACTATTTTGGCGTATAAATAAACAATGTACCTCTTGAAAAAGAGGATCCGAAAATTAACCTAGCTAAACACTTATTACTTTACAAACAGCTTTCAAAACAGCTGTAATAAAATCTCCATCTTTGGATCTCTGTTCTTGGTTTCTTTACATAGAAGTTTGTCGAATCCCTAAATTCTCCTTACAAGTTTTTGATTGTTCGAGTTTCGACTCCCACAATTTGGCGCCGTCTGAGGGGAATCTCAAACTTTCTGACACCTAAGAACCATCGAATACGAGATTTGAAGCGATGACTACTGACGGAGACCGAAGCAGGGATGACATAAGCAACACTGGCATCGATCTTCCTGGAACGAGGACAGACCCGCCGCCAGCAAATACGGAAGGAGCGTCCGAAACGCTAGCAGAGTTGAAGAACATGATAACCGCGTTGCTGAAGAAGGCCGAGGAGCAAGACAAGCTGAACAGCTCGCTAACAGAGAGAATTGAGTCACTAGTAACCGATAGCCGAGCCAGAAACATACGATCTGGAGGAGTCGGCTCAACTATGAACCCACCTGTTAGCGGAATAACCAGACGGCTTGGCCTAAACCCGACGGCCCTGGATTTTTCAACACCACGCGACGCACCAAGGACTTTGGGAGGGTTACCACCGCCACATCCAACAAACGAGTAGGTACCCGCGGTGACAAGATCAAATATCATCGAACTACCCCGACTGACCCAAGGGACAAGAGGAACCAGGGATGGATATAACCTACGCACCGACGTTGGATCGGCTACAGCAATCATTCTTGATGAAGAAGGAAACCACAACGCAGAAAATCTTGCTGATGAGGGGTTCGCACCAGAGATAACAGAACCCCGAGCTAGCGAAGGCGATATTAACCTAAACCGAGCCAGGAATTCGGCAGAGGAAGAGGAAAATCTCCTCTGGGTCCAACGAGCGCAGTTTGCTGATGAACCAAGGACGACGAGCCGAGCCCAGAGGGAAGAGTTGGATGAAATCCGAGCCTCATTGATTCGAGCCACTGCTGAGATGAAAGCCGTCCGGTCTCAGGTGCACAAAGCAACCAGTAAAGTCCCAAAGATTGACCGCGTATTGGAAGAAGCACACAATACACCATTTACAGCCCGAATTACCAAGGCAAGGATCTCCGACCCAGGAAAGATCAAAGTCCCAATCTACGAAGGGACAACCGACCCAAAGGAACACATAACGGCGTTTATCATAGCAATGGGTCGAGCCAATTTTAGAGAAAAAGAGAGAGATGCTGGTTTCTGCTTGGTATTTGTGGAACATCTAAAGGGTGCAGCCCTCCAATGGTTTTCAAGATTAGAGCGGAACTCCATTGATGATTTCCAGCAGCTGTCTGCCGCCTTCTTGAAGCATTACTCCATGTTTATGGATCGAGGGGCCTCGGATGCCGACCTATGGACGTTAACTCAAGGGCCTACAGAGACATTACGAAGCTTTATAGGGAGATTCAAGGCAGTAATGTCAAAAGTGGAAGGCGTAAGCGACAAGGCCGCTGTGCTCGCGTTAAAAAGGGCTCTGTGGTACGAATCCGAATTCCGAAAAGAGATTGCTCTAAACACGCCACTATCAATTCAGGATGCACTGCACCGAGCCTCAGATTTCATAGTCAATGAAGAAGAGATGAAGATTTTGTCTCAGAAGTATGGAGCCGCCAAAGCGACGAACCGTTCTTTCCAGATCCCGAGCCAACCTCCTCAAAAGAAGAATACTCAAGGGAACGGGTATATACACCATGAGAAACCTAACTTTGGAGGAGCCCACAACTATCAGGTGGGAACGGGCCGAGGCAAAGCACCCTGGAACACCTGGACACGAAGTCAAAGTTCGTACGATGAAAAGCCTACTGCGAATTTCATCACATGCACGGTCATTCGACCGCCAACTGCCGAACCCTGGGAATGAAGCTTGCGGCAAAGCTGGTAGCCGGAGAACTCGGTAGCGCAGTCAGCTTAAAAGACTTCGAGCAAGAAGGCGAAAAAGATCAGCCGAACCAGCAAGTCAAAATGACGATACACCCAAGCGAGGAAGACGAGATGACGAGGTGACGCAGTCAGGTTCTCGAAGAAGAATAAATATGATAATGGGTGGATCACAATACTGCTCGGACACGGTGTCTTCAATCAAGGCTTTCCAGCGGCGAGCCGATGCGAGTGTAAACTGGTCAGCACCCTCCAAACTTCCTAACGATGTTATCTCGTTCGAAGAAAGGGAAACCACCGGCATCGACAGACCACATAATGACCCCCTCGTGATAGAATTGATCGTCGGTGATTGCGATGTCGCCCGAGTTCTGATAGACACAGGAAGCTCCGTAGATGTGATCTTCCGGGAGACTCTCAGAAGGATGAACATAGACCTGGACAAAATCACAGCCGCGCCAAAGCCTCTAACTGGATTCTCGGGAGAGACGACCATGACCCTTGGAACAATAAAACTCCCCGTCCGAGCAGAACAGGTGACCAAGATAGTGGAGTTTTCGGTTGCAGATCATCCTGCGATCTACAATGTGATCATGGGCACACCCTGGATAAACTCGATGCGAGCTGTACCATCGACCTATCACCTCTGCATCAAATTTCCGACCCCTGGGGGAATCAAAACAATTTGGGGAAACCAAAAGGAATCCCGCATATGTTTTCTAGCCGAACACAAACTTAGGAACCCCGTCACAGAGATCACCACCAGGAGAAAGAAGATGAAGACGGAGAGAGAACCCGAGAAGGAGTTGGCAAAACTCTTATAGCAATTACAGATCACGGAGGCTCGCGAGAGGGAAAGCAAACCAACTTGCGACCCCATCGTCTCGGTGAACATAGATGGCAATCACCCAGAACGCTGTGTCGAAATAGGGGCCGAGCTGAAAGATCCAATAAGGGGAGAGCTGATTTCTTTCCTTAAAAATAACCTACACACCTTCGCGTGGGCAGCTGAAGATATGCCCGGCATCAGCATCAATGTAACGTGCCACGAGCTGCACGTGGACCCAACCTTCAAACCCGTCAAACAGAAAAGGCGAAAACTTGGTCCAGACAGAGCACAAGCAGTAAATGACGAGGTGGAACGATTACTACGTGTGGGATCGATAGTCGAAGCAAAGTACCCAGACTGGCTCGCTAACCCTGTGGTGGTTAAAAAGAAAAATGGGAAATGGCGTGTATGCGTGGACTTCACCGACTTGAACAAAGCCTGCCCCAAAGACAGCTTTCCACTGCCGCATATTGATCGATTGGTGGAAGCGACAGCGGGCAACAAACTCCTCTCATTTATGGATGCCTTCTCCGGATACAACCAAATCCTTATGAACCCAGACGATCAAGAGAAGACGGCGTTCATCACAGACCGCGGGATATACTGCTACAAAGTCATGCCGTTCGGTCTAAAAAATGCTGGAGCCACTTACCAGCGATTAGTGAACCGAATGTTCGCTGGCCAACTGGGGAAGACAATGGAAGTTTACATAGACGACATGCTGGTGAAGTCTTTAGAGGAGGAGGATCACGTAACTCACCTGGGAGAATGTTTCAAGCAGCTGAATCTGCATAACATGAAGCTGAACCCAACCAAGTGCAGATTCGCGGTCACGTCTGGAGAATTCCTTGGATATCTGGTCACCCACCACGGAATTGAAGCTAATCCGAAGCAGATTGATGCACTCATACAGATGGTGTCGCCGAAGACAAAACGCGAAGTCCAGAGGCTAACTGGACGGGTCGCCGCGCTGAATCGTTTTATCTCTCGGTCAACTGATAAATGTTTGCCCTTCTACGATATGCTACGTGGGAATAGGAAGTTTGAATGGACAGAAAAATGCGAGCAGGCGTTTCAACAGCTTAAAGAGTACCTAGCCAGCCCTCCAGTACTTACGAAACCGGTAGAAGGCGAGCCACTGTTTCTATACACGGCCGTTTCGGCCGCAGCGGTAAGTGGTGTACTCATCAGAGAAGAGCGCAGCGAGCAGAAGCCAATTTTCTATGTTAGTCAAACTCTCACCGACGCTGAAACACGGTATCCGCAGATGGAGAAGCTGGCATTGTCTGTGGTAATGTCTGCTCGAAAACTAAGACCATACTTCCAGTCACATTCAATTGTAGTTTTGACTACCTTCCCACTGCGATCCATCTTACATAGCCCTAGCCAGTCTGGGAGATTGGCAAAGTGGGCTATAGAGCTGAGCGAATATGACATCGAATATCGAAGCAGAACCTGCGCCAAATCTCAAGTCCTAGCCGACTTTTTGATAGAACTCCCAGAAGAAGTAATAGAGGAGCCAGCTCCGAGCACAATATGGAGGCTTCACGCAGATGGATCATCATCAAAACAAGGGTCCGGAGTGGGAATACGGTTAACCTCTCCAACAGGCAAAATCCTTGAGCAGTCATTCCGCCTGGGTTTTCGTGCATCCAATAACGAAGCAGAATATGAAGCTTTGATAGCCAGAATGAGACTAGCTCTTGGACTCAAGGTTTCGCACGTCCAAGCCTACTGCGATTCACAGCTGGTGGTCAACCAAGTTAGCGGCGAGTACACAGCCAGAGACGACCGAATGGAAGCCTATCTAAAGATTGTCAAAGGACTGGCTGCGCAGTTCGAAGAGTTCACATTAACACGGATACCATGTGGGGAGAATACTTCGGCAGATGCGCTAGCAGCACTCGCATCCACCTCTGATCCGGACCTGAAAAGAATAATCCCAGTGGAATTCATCAAAAACCCAAGTATCAGCCTCTCTGGCACCGTGAACGTGGTCACTCGCTCTCAAACAGCCGTTCGAGCCGAAGGAGCGTCTGAGCTAAGTCTTGCACAAAAGGGCAGCACCGACACCTCCACTATAGACGACCAGAACATAACATCATCGGTGGAGGACAAGGTAATTGAGATAGAGGAGGAACCTGAAATTGCGCCTCCGACCGAAGGTGAAGTAGTGGACATGGAGGAAGATCCGCAACAAACAGAAATGGACTACGGATGCGACAAAGAATGGATGGGAGCAATTCGCGTATACATCATGGACGGCGAGACACCATCAGATAAGTGGGCTGCTAGAAAACTCAGAGCTCAAGCTGCTCGATATGTTCTCTTAGATGGAAACGTCTTCAAGTGGAGATTTTCAGGACCACTAATGGCTTGCGTCGAAGGCACCCAAGCAAGAAACATCATGGAAGAGGTCCATAGTGGCTCGTGTGGTAATCACTCCGGCGGAAGAGCTTTAGCAATAAAGATCAAGCGTCACGGTTATTATTGGCCAACTATGGTGAAGGACTGTGAAAAGTTCTCCTCCAGGTGCGAAAAATGCCAACGACATGCCCCAATGATTCATCAACCTACGGAGCTACTATCATCAATCTCAGCGCCCTACCCTTTCATGCGCTGATCAATGGACATCGTCGGGCCTTTGCATAGGTCCAAACAAAAGAGGTTCTTGCTGGTTTTGACAGATTACTTCTCAAAATGGGTAGAAGCAGATTCTTACGCCAACATAAAGGATGCCCAAGTCGAAAATTTCGTCTGGAAAAATATCTTATGCCGACATGGAGTTCCCTACGAAATTGTTACAGACAACGGCTCACAGTTCATCTCTACAAGGTTTGAAGCTTTTTGCGAAAAATGGAAGATACGGCTTAGCAAATCCACGCCACGCTACCCGCAAGGGAATGGGCAAGCTGAAGCAGTAAACAAGACTATCCTGGATGGCCTGAAAAAGCGCCTTGATGCAAAGAAGGGACGCTGGACAGATGAACTCGAAGGAGTATTGTGGTCACACCGAACCACTCCGCGGCGTGCCACCGGTGAAACACCTTTTGCTCTTGTCTACGGTACAGAATGTGTCATCCCAGCCGAGGTTCAATTTCCTGGAGTCCGCCGCAGACTTCTTTCAGGCCAGGAAGGATTGAATCATCTCATGTTACTTGACGAGTTGGACTTGGTTAACGAACGAAGAGATCAAGCACTGGTTCGGATTCAAAATTACCAACAGGCAGCAGCTAAGTATTACAATACCAATGTCAAAAGTCGCAAGTTCAAAGAAGGTGATCTGGTTCTCCGCAAAGTTTTTCAGAACACAGCCGAAACAAATGCCGGCAAACTAGGAGCGAACTGGGAAGGACCCTACAAAATCACCAATGTAGTTCGACCAGGAGTATACGAGCTATCAAACATGTCTGACATCCCGATACCAAGGTCTTGGAACGCAATGCACCTAAAAAGGTACTACCACTAAATCACTTCACATGAACTACGGGACGACTTGATCCCTGGAAAGGGTACGTAGGCAGCTCGTCTTCGGACGAGTTCAGTTGTCCCCCTCCTCAAAAAAGAGGGGGGGTGGGTACGTATACAGGTATACTCCCATACCTCGCATCACACTTTTCAAACAACAGTTTAAACTCTTTCGAATACAAAACTTGTACGACTTAGTCTACACGATTCACAACATTACATCTTTCACGGAGATTTTATCACCTCGTCTGTTGCTGGCCACAACAGACGGACAATCACATCCTTTATGGATTTTAACCACTATCTCTATACGAGATAGGGTTCTCGACACCCTCTTACGGGTATAACAGCGCGCTATACAAATTTCGGTTGGGTATATCCTAATCTAATATCCGAAAAGTATATCCTGGACGATATTCTTACAAGTTTACCTTTGAGAGAGACCCGTAAGTCGAAAACTCGCAAGTCTTAACACTCAAACTAAACTCTGAAACCCAGTAAACACCTCTTGGTACACTGGTCATAAACATCTCAGAAACATAATACTAAACCTAAAAAGTTAGTATGAGATTTTAAACATGCTTCACGGTCAAAGGAACGGGAACATAAGTCGGAACACCGCAAACCCTAAACTGACAACAAAGCAATCAAATACAAAGACAACCATACTTTGACTAAACGAAGATGGTTCGCAATATCACATCAGAACGCAAGTGAGAGATTGCTTAAGCAAAAACATAAACAGATAAATCCAAACAAAGAGTTACGCTTACAAACACGCGGTCACTACAAAAAGTGGATAAAGCCATCCAGGCACTTGTTCTCGACAATACCGAATAAAAGACGGGAGTTTAAATTAAGAAACAGAGAAAAAGATCATTCAAGAGGAGCTGGCTCGAAAGTTTTCTCAGCAGCGAGATAAGCAATCCCAGGCGTGCCGACATTCGAGCCGGAAAAATCTCCAACACCAAGGTTCGCCGCCGCGTTTTCCACTGGTTCGCTCCCTAAGAGGGTGCCCGTAGACTCTGAAGAAACAGGAGAAAGCGTCAGATCTTTCTTCAGCTCGGCTTCGATCTTTTCGAACTCATCAGCCGCCTCGGCCAGATCAGCTCTCCAGCCCGTTAGCTTCGCCACCTCGGAGTCAAGGGCAGGCGCATCCTCTTTCTGCAGAATCTCGAGCAACTGAAGATTGCTGTCAATCTGGGCCAGATCAAGCTCCTTCTCTTTTGCCTCTCTCAGCTCGTCCATCTTCTTTTCAATCTTAGCGAGCCGTTCCTGGAATCTCTCGGACATCTCCCGCCTCGCAGTTTTCTGCGCCTTCTTCACGTCTGCTTCGTGCAAAGCTTTTACAGCAGTGAGTTGCCTCTTCAAGGATTCAATTTCGGCAGCCTTCTTCTGCTTGGAGCGATCTATTCTCATAGCCAAGTCGCCGGCTTTGTTCCATTCTTCCTTGAGGAACGCCTTGTCCTTCTCGAGAGCTTCGATCCGAGCTGCAGCAGCCGCCATATCGTCCGCGTGTTTGCTTTCCAGCTCGGCAACCCTGCTTCGAAGGAAAGATACATCCTTCTGGGCATCTTCGGTTCGGCGTTTATCCTTTCTAATGTCGTGCTCGAACGCAGTGACAATCTTGTTGATCGACGCGACGAACTGATCATGAGAACAAACAGTTAGCTCTCAAGATTTGTTACTGAACCATGATTTGTATACGAACTTACCTTGGTGCCTCGGAGCGACATATCAGTATACAGGTCGCCATGGGTTAGGACATCAACGGGCGGCAGTCTATCACCCGAGCAGCGAACCTGCGAGAAGAGAGTCGCTGAAGCTTCAGCGTCATTACAGATCGGTGCTGATCCTTCTTGTCGAAATGACGCTGGTGTTGGCTCGGCGGAAATTGGATCGGCAGAAATTGGATCGGCGGTTTTTTGTCTTTTTCTTTTTTGCTTCTCGTTGGCCTTTTCTTTGACAGGCTCGGCAGCAGCGCGCTTCTTCTTGACATCTTTATGCTGGGCAAGAGCCGAGCTAGACGGTCTGGTGGCGGGAACGATGGCGGAAACTGTTTCCCTGTTTTTTGCATCAGTGGCAGGCAGCTCGGTAAGGAGCTATTGCTCCACCTCGGTGACAGTCTGAGCAACTGGCTCGGCAATTTGATCTACCGCAACAGTTGCCTCGTCGGCTCGGATGGCCACCTCTTTTTCTACCTTCTCTTTCAGAGCTTGTTTGTCGCGAAACGTGAGTCTCTTGCCCATATTTTTCTTCGGAGGACTTGGTACTGAAGATTCAGACTCCGAGCTGTCGGACACTTCGACACCGGCGAAAATAGCTCGGGCTTTTTCGATTCTTCGTAGGGAAAAATGCCTCTCCCAATGGCACTTCCTAGCGGCAAGTGTGTTCCGAAGCGTAAGCGTGTCTTCTGGAAAGCGTGGTAGAATCTGCCGAACTGCAAAAACACAAGAAAACAGTGGTCAGCTCGCTGCAAAACAAAACCTTAGAAATCTCCTGAAGGGTCTACGGCTCGCCCACCAATATCTCCCCATTCTGACTTGACAAAATTGATGCTTTCGGCTTCCACCGTAGCATCGTTAATAGGGACGAAGAAGAAATAGTTCCCCCAGTCTCCATCTTTGCTTCGGAAGCCTTCGATAATCTTCCTTTGCTTCTTATTGGAAATGTAATAGGCTCGGGAGTTCTTGATCTTTCGGAACTCAAGAAACTGTCGAAGGTGGGAAATACGAACAGTCACGTCACACTCATAGCTCCGAACCAGGATCCCAACTAGATGACGCATCCCACGAGGCGTAATTTGGCTCGGCACTAACCCATGCTTGTACAGAAAGCGGACGATCAAGCTAGGGATCGGAAACCAGAGCAGGCAACCGTAGAAGAAACTCTCATAGAGAGTGAAATACCCAGGTGGTGGAGATTCGGCTCGGTCTGTTGAAGCTGGAACAATCAGATCTACGTCCTCCGAGATATTAAAACGATGCCTTAATGCCTCCAAAGACTCAGCAGTGCATAAGGATGAACCAGGGGGGTCGGGTCGCCTCTTGGGAGCTTTTTTCTTAGGCTTTCGCCTCGCCGATGTGCTAGCCTGGCAGCTCGCAAACAATCTTTCCAAGCGTATTTTCTCCGCCTCGTCAATAACGTATTCCGTCGGCTCGGCCTTGAATTCTGCAAGGGCTCTCTGAATCAAAGCTGCCTCGGCATCCGCCTCTGCATCAAATGCTTCGTCTATCAGAGATGGGACGACAATCTGCAGTTGACCCTGCGGAAGACTAGGCTCGGCTGGCTCGGAAGTCTCTGGGATAAAACCATCTTGCGACCCAGCAGTGAAGCAGAAGTTGCCGAACCAATAGAATCTTCTAGCTCGGCGATATGAGACATTGAGGATTTTGGCTCGGCAATATAAGGACGAGGAATCTGGCTCGGAAGCAAACTGAACACAGCAAAAATTTAGAAATAATTTTGGCTCGGAGACAGAAAAGATTGAAGATGGCTCAAGCGTCCACCGTAGAAGTTTGAAGATGGCTCGGAAAATGCAAGATCTCACCGGAAGAATTTGGAGGTGGATCGGAAAACACAAGAGGACGCCGAGCCACGTTTGAAGATGGGTCGGAAAATTCAATAGTGGCGGCGGCGGAACAGAAGAATCGATGAAACCCTAGCCAACTACTTAAACAAAAAAAAAAAAAGAGGAGAGAGAAGAGAGCTACCTGATTTTTCGGAAATGAAGAAAGGTGAGTTATGAGGAAGTGAGACAAAGATCTGAATATAAAGAAGCATGGAATTACAGCGCGTGACGCCACGCAGCCTCGGGAACATGCGAAATGCTTACAGTTCCCAATAAAGTTGTAATCATGAACAGAGACACTTCAAGCCAACATTACTGCCGAGCCAAAAACACATCACTTATTGGGATGGTTCGGCAGCATATCAGAAGAAGACGGCTCGGTGAAATAACAATCTAAGCCGAAACAGCTCGGTCGAACGAATGATAAGTTGGCTCGGCAGCATGACAAAGGTGTCGGTTCAGCAATATAAAAACAGATATATCACATGCCAAAGTGGCTCGGCAACGCAATCGAAGATGAATCGGCAACACGTCAAGGGGTTTGGCTCGGTGATACGATACTCCAGTGTTGGCTCGGAAATAAAACACCTTGGTAACACTCAGTTCGGCTCGGCATGTGTCAATAATGCCCGGATGACAACTTCACCACAAAGCTGGCTCGGTAGCCCAAACAGAGTTGATCTCGATCTTGACTTTTCACCTCGTCACTATTACCAGTAATACTGCCGAGCTGGAGGGCTAACTGTTGGGGTCAGTTTTCACCCCATCGAGATCAACTGCTATAAATACTAAGTATGGAGGAAAGCAAGCAATCACGAGCCAATGTTTGGCTAGGCGACGAGCCAACACTTGGCTCGGTAGCAAGGAGTGATGGCGAGCCAACATCTTGGCTAGGCAGCAAGGAGAAAGAAGCAGGAGACGAGCCAACACTTGGCTCGGTAGCAAGGAGAAAAAAGTAACGAGCCAACACCTTGACAAGCTCGGCAGCACGGTGAGCTGGCAAGCTCGGCAAGCAGGCGAGCTTGGCAACACGGCGAGCCGGCAAGCTCGACAGCACGTTGACAAGCTCGGCAACGCGGTGAGCTGGCAAGCTCGGTAAGCAGGCGAGCTTGGCAACACGGCGAGCCGGCAAGCTCGGCAGCATGTTGACAAGCTCGGCAACGCGGTGAGCTGGCAAGCTCGGTAAGCAGGCGAGCTTGGCAACACGGCGAGTCGGCAAGCTTGGCAGCACATTGACAAGCTCGGTAACACATTGACAAGCTCGGAAATGCGGCGAGCCAGCAAGCTCGGCAAGCAGGCGAGCTCGGAAACATGACGACTGTTGGGGTCAGTTTTCACTCCATCGAGATCAACTGCTAAAAATGCTAAGTATGGAGGAAAGTAAACGACGAGCCAAAACTTGGCTAGGCAATGGAGAAAGCTGGAGACGAGCCAACATCTTGGCTAGGCGACAGGGTGGATTGGTGACGAGCCAAGCTGGCTCGGCATTATGGAGAAACGGTGACAAGGCATATTGGCTCGGCAGGCGGCAGAAAGAAGCGCCGAGCCAATATCTTGGCTAGGCGACAGGGTGAATTGGTGACGAGCCAAGCTGGCTCGGCATTATGGAGAAACGGTGACAAGGCAGACTTGGCTCGGCAGGCGGCAGAAAGAAGTGCCGAGCCAACATCTTGGCTAGGCGGTGGAAGAAGAAGGAGACGAGCTAACATCTTGGCTAGGAAGCAATGGGAAAAGAGTGACGAGCCAATATCTTGGCTCGGCAACGTGAAAAAGCGATGGGCCAAATATTTGGCGACGAGCCAAACAAATTAGAAGACGAGCCAAACTTGGCTCGGCGACAAGGGAAAGGAGAAGGAGAAGACGAGCCAACTTGGCTCGGCAACAAGGAAAATAAGCGACGAGCCAAACTTGGCTCGGGGACAAGGAAAATAAGCGACGAGCCAACATCTTGGCTAGGCAACAAGGAGAAAGGAGTGACGAGCCAACATCTTGGCTAGGCAGCAAGGAGAAAGGAGTGATGAGCCAACATCTTGGCTAGGCAGTAAACCAACAAACGGTGACGAGCCAACATGTTGGCGAACCAACAAATGGTGACGAGTCAACATGTTGGTAAACCACAACTCAGTGACGAGCCAAACACTTGGACATGAACCAACCTCTCTTTGGCTAGGTGAAAAGGAAAGGCGACGAGCCAATTCTCCTTCGGCTTGGCATTGAGGAATGGTGATGAGCTGACTTCTCTCTGGTTCGGTGTTAAGGTGATAATATGACGAGCCGACGACAACAACTCCTTCTGGTTCGGCGTTGGGAGGAGCAGGCGAGATAGGCGACGAGCCGGCCCATCGATGACCCGGCAAAGTAACCAGCCCAATACCTTTTCGGGCCGAGGCAACGAGCCACAAGATATTGGTGGGATGAGGCAACGAGGCAAAGAAAGAAGCCCGCATCTGAATCAGAGAAAGTAAATTCCGAAGAATAAGGAAGTTCTCCTTTATCCTTTAGGAAAAGGCCTAGCCGACTATTTTGGCGTATAAATAAACAATGTACCTCTTGAAAAAGAGGATCCGAAAATTAACCTAGCTAAACACTTATTACTTTACAAACAGCTTTCAAAACAGCTGGAATAAAATCTCCATCTTTGGATCTCTGTTCTTGGTTTCTTTACATAGAAGTTTGTCGAATCCCTAAATTCTCCTTACAAGTTTTTGATTGTTCGAGTTTCGACTCCCACACCACCTACATCGGTAAAGGGTATAAGAAGCTTCTTGGGTCATGTCGGGTTCTATAGGAGTTTCATCAAGGATTTCTCCAAAATTGCTAGACCGTTGACAAGGCTTTTGTGCAAAGAGATAGCCTTTGTTTTTGATCAAGAATGTCATGAAGCCTTCTTGAAGTTGAAAGAGGCTTTGGTTAGTGCACCCGTTGTTCAACCATCGGATTGGGACTATCCCTTTGAGATGATGTGTGATGCTAGTGACTACGCGGTTGGAGCAGTTTTGGGGCAAAAGAAAGACAAGAAGCTCCACGTGATTTACTATGTTAGTCGCACTTTGGATGACGCCCAAATAAAGTATGCAACAATGGAGAAAGAGCTCCTAGCGATTGTGTATGCCTTTGAAAAATTTCGATCCTATTTGGTGGGCTCTAAAGTCATAGTGCACACTGATCACGCGGCTTGGAGATATCTCATGTCGAAGAAGGATGCCAAACCACGCCTCTTGAGATGGATCCTCTTACTACAAGAGTTCGACATGGAGATAGTTGATAAGAAAGGCATTGAGAATGGAGTGGCGGATCACCTCTCAAGGATGCGAATTGAAGATGAAGTACCCATTGATGACTCCTTACCCGAAGAACATGTGAATGTTATCCGAGCTCTACACAAGGAAAACTTGATGCTATATGAGATTTTAGCGGTTGAGGCTATAGAGGTGAAAGAGCCTTGGTATGCTGATTTGGTAAACTACTTAGCTTGTGGAAAAGAACCGCCAAATCTTCTTGGGTACCAAAAGAAGAAGTTCTACAAAGATGTCACACATTTCTTTTGGGATGAGCCTTATCTCTATAGGCAATGCAAGGATAGAGTTTATAGGAGATGCATCCCGGAGGAGGAAGTACCCGGTGTTTTGTTTCATTGACATGGTTCAAATTATGGAGGCCATTTCGCTACATTCAAGACGGTTTCAAAGGTTCTTCAAGCGGGATTTTGGTGGCCTACAATGTTCAAGGACTCCAATGAGTTTGTTACACGGTGTGACGCTTGCCAACGAAAAGGAAACATAAGTAGAAGAAACGAGATGCCTGTCAACCCGATTCTAGAAGTGGAAATCTTTGATGTATGGGGTATTGACTTCATGGGACCATTCCCATTACCATCCCCAAACGTCGGGTCAAGTTGAGGTTTCTAATCGACAAATCAAGGCAATTTTAGAGAAGACGGTTGGAAAGACAAGAAAGGATTGGGCGAAAAAATTGGATGATGCATTGTGGGCATACCGCACCGCGTACAAGACTCCCATTGGGACAACGCCATTCAATCTTCTCTATGGCAAATCTTGTCACCTACCGGTGGAGCTTGAGTACAAGGCTTTGTGGGCTACTAAGTTCTTAAATTTTGACTTGAAGACGGGTTCCGAAAAAAGGTTGATTCAATTGGAAGAGCTCGAGGAGATACGCCAAGATGCCTATGAAAATTCTCGAATGTACAAGGAGAAAACCAAGGCTTTTCATGACAAGAAGATCTTGAAAAGAGACTTCAAGGCGGGTGATCAAGTGTTGCTCTTTAATTCACGCTTGAAGTTGTTTCCGGGTAAGCTCAAGTCTAAATGGTCGGGTCCATTTCAAATCAAGGAAGTCCAGCCCTATGGTGCACTTGTGTTGTTGAACAAGACCGGGGGAGAATTCACCGTGAACGGTCAAAGATGCAAGACATATCTCGTGGATGTCCCGATTGAGAAAACAACTATAGTTCCTCTCTCAGATCCCCCAAGTGCCTAAATCTCCATCACCGTCAAGCTAGGGACGTAAAGCAAGCGCTCTTGGGAGGCATTCCCAAAGGTATCTCTTGAACATATTTTTATTTCTTGTTATTTTTAATTTTCTTTGGTTTTGTTTTAGTGTATTTGAGTTGTAGAAACACCGTCAAGCTAGCGACATTAAACGCGCCCTTGGGAACTCTCCCAATCCTATCATTGTCAAGCTAGTGACACAAAACAAGCTTCAATAAAGAGGACCAAGCCCAACGAATCCTAACTCCAAGGTACCACCATTTCTCCTTTGTACATACCATTTTTATTCCCTTATTTTTCATTCTCCTGAGTCATGCCTTTCTCTTTGATTTTACTTTCTCACCGAGACGGTGAGAAGTAAGTCCGGGGGAGAGACATTGGTTGCTAATGAGTCTTTCCATTGTTTTGTTTTTCTTTTGCATCTTTGAGTCTCATGCATTGCATTGTACATGACAAAACCTTCAAAAATCATAAAAATTTGAAACTTTTGAAAAATTAAAAAAATGCATCTAGTTTCACATGTCATCTTGCATAATAGGATAGAGTCTAGAGCATGTAGTGTGCATTCATTTGCATGGGAATGATGATGAATTTTTCTTGTGAAGTTTTATTTTAGGTTTCAATTCAATGCCCTCACTAGAACTCTTTCGATGCATCATCAATCTTGAAGTAGAAGTTTATCCATGCTTTGATCTATCACTTTGAAAGTCCCTACTCATTAGAATCTCGCATGATCTAGAATCAACTATATTAACTTGAACTTTAATTTTGACTCAATTTTCTCGCTTTTGGACCCTTGATCATAACTGTGGTTAAATACTCTACATTGGAGTCATTTTATCCCCATTATGCCACTCTTTGATTGACTTGAATGGCCATTCTCATTTTTAGGATGGTACCACACCCGAAATCTCAAAGCTTTCCTTGAAACCCTTGCGTTTATTCGTCGAGTGAGGCCTTTTCTACGTGTTTTATGTGCAAAACCTTGAAAGCATTAGAACGACAAGGACTAGCCTCCAATTCAATACTAGTTTCTTGCATCTAAGATTAGTCTTTAGGAAGGGAATTCATGAGATTGGTTGTGTTTATTGATTTATTTGGGTGAGGGAGGTGAGTGGAAAAAAAGAAGAGTTGTGAAAAAAAAAACACGAGACCTTAGGGAAGGAAATAAAGGGAAAATAGCTCCAATTGTGCATAAAAGGAAGCTTGCTTAGTCCTCTTTTGAAAAGAAAAGAAAAAAAAGAGTTCAAAAGGAAAAATTAAAGAAAGTGTTTAGAGAGGCTAAGTGAAAAATAAGGAAAAGAGAGCAAAAATCAAATAAAAAGAAATGACTTCCCTAGGACTTATAAGGAAATGAAAGAATGAGTGTGGTTTGAAAGTTTCGAAAAGGAAAATATAGCCAAATTCTTGTGGTGACTGTAAAAGAGAAAATGACAAGGAAGAAATGCGAGTGCAACATGAGAGATTGGATAGAAAATAGATGTTAAGACTTGTATGCATTGATTGTTTCTTTTCTTTCTCGTTTTTGCATAATGAAACACTTGTTGTTTGAGAGTTAGCCACAAAAATAATTTCAAAACAACCTCTTAACATGTTTTCAAGCATTTTCTTTCCAAGCCAAACGGAGTTGATCATGTGTCCAATTGCGAGACCGCACCAAACACTTAATTGAATGTCAAAGAGTTGAATTTTAGTTAATTGCGAGAGTTCTTTTAAGTTTCGGGATTGGGAGTAAGAATTTGATTTGTGATGAGTATGGCGAAAGCTTCTTGAGTAGAGTTTGTTGTGCATCGAGTTAGTTCTCCCTAGGACATTCTTTTGAACCCTTTATTGATTCTTTTGGATTTGAGTTACCGCCTTAAAACCTCTCTCGCGGGTTGTATTTTGTTTTGTCTACTTGAGGAGAAGCAAAAGGCAAGTCCGGGGGAGTTGATAATCATATATTTTACCACTTTGGGTCTCCTGTTTTCATTCTCTTTCTTGTGTTTATTTTGCTTTTCATGATGTTTTATTGCATTTAGAGTCCTAATGAGTCTTATTGCATTTTAGATATCCTAGGTTGTCTTTGTATTCTTTTTGATTTGTTTTGTGTTCATTTAGGTGCTTTGGAGTGAGTTGGACACAAAGAAATTCGAAGAATGGATCAAATGGGTAAAAACATGCAGAAAAAGTCCGAATCGTCTCAAATATCATCTCTGTTGAAGGCCTTTCCTTGATCGGATTAATCTGCAATTTGGTGGAGAGATAGAAAATTGAGTTAGCTTTCCAATGGAAGTGGTTTCAAGTCATTCGGAGCCATATCTCGAAAGTTATCATCGATTTACTGGACACGTATCACCAGATCGATAGATCTGTTTGGATCGATCGATCCAAAATGTTTCGCTAATTTGGATCGATCGATCCATATATGGATCGATCGATCTGATGCTCGATCTGCACTATTTTTGGTTGACTTTGAATACTTGACCTCTTGTTTTACCTAGATATTTTTCTTAGTATAAATACTCTCTTAAGCATTGTAAAACCTAAGTTGAATCAGATTTTTCTCCTCTTTTATGCTCCAAACTCTTTTCTTATGATCTTGGCTTGGATTTTGTCATTTTACCATTTCTAGTGAAGTTTTCTTAATCTTTAACCTCATCTTTATGCTTATGTCTTTATCCATGTTTATCTTTGTGTTTTACATCATGATTAGTGAGTAGTTTCTCAATGGGTTTTTGGGCTTAGTAGATGAGGGATGTTTGATGGATGATTAGTGATGTTTAGGCTTAGATTCTTATGATTTCTATAGCTTAGGATGTTCTTAATGCTAGATTTGATATGATCAATCAAAATCTTGATCATGGACAATTTATGCCTGGAAGGTGTTCGATAAAATGTCTAGGAGAATCCTAACCTTGCTTTTTATTCTTAACCAATGGGAATTGATGCTTAAGATGATTAGTGGCTTTATGAACTTATTCTTAATGATTATTGATCATTTGATTGCAATTGGAAAATTAGCTTAATTGAATGGTTAATAAATGGATTAGTATCATGGGAGTGGATTAGTCTATTTGTGTGATTCATGTCATAGAATTGAGTTTGAATTGTTAGTCCTAGCATCATTAGTTAGTCATTAATCATTCCAAGTCAAATGCTTTGCCCAAAGCCCATGTTTTCCATATTTGATCAAGTTCTTGTTGGTTGACTTCTTATTGATTTTTGCATTTTGATTTTGTTTATGCTCAAATTCTCTTGCTTTGCTCTTGTTTAGTGCTTGTTTACTTATTTGGTTTGGTTATCCTTCCATTTGCATTATAATTTCGTTTGTTTCACTTAGTTTCGGAATTAGGACTTTTAAAGTCCAAAACACAACCTCAAATTGCTTAGCTTATTCGAATACTTGGATTCTTAGTGTAGCTACTCCAATCTCCCTTGGTTCGACCCTATGCTATGCTGCAACAACTAGAGTGTGTTGCTAGCTAAGTCTAGGTACAAATACAATTTGCCACACATCAGCCATGGAAAGTAACAATTGTGAAAAATGGTTTAATGCCTCGAAAGAAGAAATGAAGTCAATGAGTGATAATAAAGTATGGGACTTAGTAGAGTTGCCTGATGGTTTCAAAACCGTTGGATCTAAATGGGTCTTTAAGACTAAACGTGACTCGAAAGGTAGCATTGAAAAATACAAGGCTCGTCTTGTTGCTAAAGGTTTCACCCAAAAGGATGGCATTGACTATAAAGAGATCTTCTCTCCGGTTTCAAAGAAGGATTCTCTAAGGATTGTTTTGGGTTTGGTGGCTCATTATGATCTTGCTTCACCAAATGGATGTGAAAACCGCCTTTTTGAATGGATAGCTTGAGGAGAAAGTATATATGGACCAACCTGAAGGGTTTGTGGCCACAGGAAAAGAACATCTGGTATGTAAGCTGAGGAAATCGATATATGTACTAAAACAAGCTTTCAGACAATAGTATCTAAAATTTAATGATACCATAACGTCATATGATTTTGTAGAGATCATCGTTGTTCGATGTATCTACATTAAGATCAGTGGGAGCAGATTTGTGATTTTAGTCTTATATGTTGATGATATTTTTATTGCTGCAAATGACATGGGCATGCTACATGATGTAAAGAAATATCTCTCTAAGAATTTTGGAATGAAAGATATGGGTGAGGCATCATATGTGATCGGAATAGAAATATTTCGAGATAGATCACAAGGATGTTAAGTTTGTCTCATAAAGGATATATCAATACAATCTTAGAGAGATATGGAATGGACAAATGCACCGCAGGGATAGCTCCTATTCAAAAAGGGGACAAGTTCAGTAAAATGCAATGTCCTAAAAATGAATTGGAGCTTAAAAAAATGGAAAGAATTCCTTATGCATCAGTGGTTGGGAGTTTGAACTATGTTCAGACATGTACTCGACCAGATATCAATTTTGTCGTTGGTATGTTGGGTCGATATCAAAGTAATCTCGGAATGGACCACTGAAAAGCTGCAAAGAAGGTTCTCAGGTACTTGCAAGGCACCAAAGAGTTTATGCTTGCATATAAGAGATCCAGCCATCTAGAGGTTATTGGATATTTAGATTCAGATTATGCCGGATGCGTTGATAGCAGAAAATCGACATTTGGCTATTTGTTCCTATTAGCTGGGGGAGCAATATCATGGAAGAGTGGAAACCGGTATGTCATTGCTACTTCCACTATGGAGGCTGAATTCGTGGCATGCTTTGAGGCCACGATTCAAGCATTGTGGTTGCACAACTTTATCGCGGGGCTTAGGATTGTCGATACTATAGCTAGGCCGCTGAGAATTTATTGTGATAATTCTGCAGCTGCCTTTTTTCAAAGAATGACAAATACTCGAAGGGTGCTAAGCACATGGACTTAAAGTACTTGTCTGTCAAAGAAGAAGTACAGAAATGTAGAGTGTCCTTTGAGCACATTAGGACGGATATGATGGTAGCGGATCCGTTAACTAAGGGGTTACCACCCAAGGTGTTTAATGGCCATGTACAGCGTATGGATATTATAGATAAAGCCTTGCTCTAAAATTGATGTGTGCTTATTATGTGTGTGACACTTGGAATTCACTTAAAGTTATGTTTCTGTTTTATTAAATATGTTATCATTAAAGTATGTGTATACACTTATGGTTCATAGATAACATAATTATTTTGAGAATCAAGGTTCTTCTCATGTAAGGATGAAATATAGAGTTGGAATTAATTGTGATACATGGAAGGAATCATGTCGTTTAATGATGTGTGACCGTCATGATTCGATTAGTTCTGATTTTATTATTACGGTTAAAGATAGATGAACATGATATAAAAGTGCACATTATAGTTATTAAACCTTTAAAGTCGACACAAAGATCAAGTGGGAAAATGTAAGAAAATTTATATTCTTATGTGACCTATGTGTCCCTTCAGTTTAATTATAAGGATCAAGTTCATATTAAATTTAAGGATTATAATATAAAAGACGACACCATAATGGATCGGTTTAGATTAACGGCATTAGAATTCGGGTGTATTGATAACCCTCCTCCATCACCTTATTATATAAGTATCTCCCTGATGTTATATATATTGTTTTAGTAGTTAATTATAATTACATATGGATGATACTAGATATACATGAAAGTGGCAAGAGTGGTTACGTGAGTAATTGTGATGGCTCATCACAATTATAAAAAGTTATTAAAAACCACATTTAGTTAAGTGGCTATTACTTTTGCAAAAAAACATGACATTTCTTCATGATGTGGCCTTTCATCTTATATAAAACCACATTAAAAAGAATGTGTGTAAGAGAAGATCAAGAAAAACATCAGAGAATTTGCCGTAAGCAAAATAGAGAGAAGATTTGATCCTTCTCCATCAAAAGGATTATTAGAGCAATTGATAAGAATGATTCCATAACAAGCTTAATCAATCTATGGATCAAGGTTAATCTTTCTTCTTCTACAAGAAAGAGTTTGTGGTTGGATTAGATTAAATCTAGATGATCTTGGGATATTTTATGAATTGAAATTATTAAAAAATTAATTTACATTTCAGACAATGATCCTCTCTCCGTCTCTTCCGTTATCGACCCCTTTCTCTCCGGCTGCCGGAATCGGCAAGGATTTTCTAATGGAAGCAGTGGCGGTGGCTTTGGCTCCGCATTCAGGTTTTTTTCTTTTTTGCTTCTTCCTTTATACATAGGCATTAACAATGTCTCCTGTTTGGTTTGTTAATAAATTAGAGGAAGCTTTAGATGTTTGTGCGTGCTTACATTTGTCGTAATTTGAAATTAAAGTCACTGGAGAGTATTGAAAATTCTCAAGTTGCGTTATGAGTTTTGTTTTATACATTGTGTAGCGACCAAATGCCTCACTGAACTATTTTACCATTTCCGTAAGAAGTCTTGCTTGTAAAGGGCATGTCCTAGTTTTAAGCATTTCTGAAACAAGATTGTTCTATATTTCCATGTGATTGCTATCATTTACCTTCTCTTGTGGTCTTTGCTTGTGTTTAACCGAGACAACTACTTCAGAGGATGCTCAGTTTCAAGTCAAGTGGACTTGACATTTTCCTTTCTTCCTAGCTGCTGCTGAAGCCTAAAGCAACTCGCTTCACCATATAAGGCGTGCTAGGTTTCAAGCTGTTGCAACTATCAGGGAATTGAGGTTTCAAAAGGATGATGTTGTTCACACGCGCTTATGACTGATAGCTTCTGGAAAATAAAGGAGACAAATTAGCTTGCTCTATTTTTTTCCTGCTTGGTTCATCTAAGGGAACTTCTAATCTGAATAAATAACTCTTGTAGGCTTGAGTTTACTCCAGATTGCGTAGGTTGGCTAGTAATCATTTGGGTGATTGAGTAGTAATATGCGTCCTTTACAATGTTTGCCTTCATTATTTCAGCTAGATATATAGGATCATGGCATTGATCTTCTTTTCTCCTTTAACAAGTGCTTTTTGCAGATCAACCAGGCTATTCTTGGTTCTCGTGGCTTAGATGTGCAGTTCATTGGTAATGTTCTGTTTCTATTGTTTCTGGCATTGTATGTATACCATATGCGTGTTCTTCATATCAGGTATCTGAATTCTCACCCTCTACTTTCAAGTGCCTTGGGTCTCCCTAGGGAATTTCATGAAAAGTGTTGCAAGTCGCTAGAGCAAAATTTTTTGAAGGTGCTCGTAAGATTGCATTTTCTTCCATATATTGTGACACCCATCATCCTTTTGTCTGTGGAAGAATAATAGCCTGTACCGACTCTGAGGCATGGAGTTTTAATATCAACACAGAAAACTTACAGAGGGTTCTCTCGATTGCGGCTTAGCTTCTGTTGACTACTCTCCATTACTTCCAATACATTGGCGGTTGCAGGTCCAGCTGATCCACCCGGTACAATTGATGGGTCTGATGCGGTTGGTATCTTCAGACATATTTTGACTTGCAAATGTTAATGTAAGAGATCTTACATGAAAAAGAAAATAACCCCAGTGCACTTGCTTACCCTTATTGTCTTATTGTTTCGTTGTCTTCTGCGATTTCCTCTTCTTCCTTCTATTTGTACCGCTGCTCTCGTCTCCATTGTGATCATTGAAGAATTGGCAACCATAGCTCTAAGGGGATCCAACACCTTAATGCATTCAGAAAAGAGTTCCCTTCGTTATCTTCTAGATTTAGTTCTAAGCCATATACTAAGATAAAAACAGATCATTAAAGCCAAAAGCTTGTTAAAATCTTCTGGTTCTTTCTCTACATGTATTTTTTCATCATGTATATTGGAGTGACGCTTGCACATGAGAAGAAGGAATGAGAAGAAGAAATGCGATATCTTACCTATGGCCCGCTAGATTTTTCCAGAGAAGAAGGCTTGCAGATTCTGGATGTAAAAAGCGTTCAAAAGTTTGACTAAACTCTTACCTGAATATCGCCAAATAAGTGAAATAATGTTTGTCAATCTCTGAATGATGACAAAACTGGAAATGATATTGACGTAGCTTATGGTTATCTTCTAGATTTAGTTCTAAGCCATATACTAAGACAAAACCAGATCAGTAAAGCCAAACCTGAGAAGCCAAAAGCTTGTTAAAATCTTCTTGTTCTTTCTCATGTTTCTGAGCATCACAGTATATAGCTGCAGCCTTGGCTAAAGTATTCTCACAAGCGTGTCATAATTAGAAATAGGCAACACAAAACAGACACTCATCAATGTGTCTGAGACCGATTGAAGTAAATGTGTCAGCTGCGTTAACTACCTCTCTCTCTGAATCCCTGAAAGTGACAATAACATATATTTGAGGATATTATGCCATGGTTGAATGACCTTGATAAGTTTGAATCTGCGAACCTACCTTTATTGATCTCCAAACTCGATTACACACACGAACTATACCGATACTAAGAACAAAACAACAGATTACAATCTCATGACGATCACAATTTGAAGCTCAGTCACGATCTCATGAGTATCTGATAAGTGTTGAGTAGCAAGCAAGCAAGACTCTTATGCTGAGCTGGCAATGAGACTCAAAACTGGGAAGATAAGAAGCAGAAGAAGGATCGAAAGTCTGTCTAGTCTAGTCAGTAGAGTCTGTCGAGTCTTCATATGTTTAGAGTCATTTCTATTCATGTGGGGATTGTTGGAACATTTTAAGATAATCAAATGGGTCACTAATTAGACATTTGTATTATGCAAAAATGGTTTGGATTTGAATGAGAAATATGGGTTATTGTGCTATTAGTGAAAGCCTCAAAAATGATGTTTAATGTACATGAAAAATTGTACATGCATTTGTTCCACATTGGAAGTTTGGAAAATTTTCAAGTGATATATAAAGGAGAACACTTATGTTTAAGTTAAAAGAAAAACTCGAGAGGAGAAATAAAAAGACCACACGCTGGCTCGCCTTGCCTCGCCTCGGCACGGGCTCGGACTCGTGGGCTCGTTGGCTTTTGATTTGTACTTAGGACACTTGGGCACTTGGGTACTATAGGAGTGATCGGGTTCGGTTCCGGGTCAAAGATTTGATTTTTGCATCATGGATCGGATTTCCTCCTTGATGGGATCCACACGCATCCACTCCTCCTGTGTCCACTAAGTCAAAAGGCCTCCATGATTTCGTCCGTAATTGCCTCTGTGATTTCCTCATTGATGGGATCCACATGCAAGATTTTTTCGGATCCGAAACCTCTCCTTTTTGGCTTTTAAAGAAGCAGTCTTCTCATTCATCAGTAACAAGATGTTCTGAAAAAAATCAGAAAAAAATCTATCCAACTTCTCTTTGTGATTTGTTTCGGTTTTTTCTTAAGTAAGTTATTCGAGAGTATCGTAGAAAAATTAGTTCGTTAGATCCGTGTTTCGAGTGATAGTGAAAATGGTTTTTTGGTGGTTGTATCCTGGGACTCTTGAATCACAGATTCCCGTCTCACTGCGGATGATTCAAAGAGTTAAGGAAATAGATCTTATTCTCGACTCCACATTTTTCTTCCCTTAATATTTATATTCTCGTTGTTTAATCGCCATTCTCATAGTGTTCCATTTTTTGGTCCTATGCTGATGAATCCTTGCTCAAAGTTCTTGGTGTCTCTGCTCTAAGATCACAAAAGCATAATCAAGACTTGTGCAACTCTAGACAACATGGTTGTGATGCAAGAACATACCTCATATAATATTCCACCACTGCCCTCTTCTTCCCATCCATCAACCTACATACACATAAAGTAATAAATAAGTAGACTCTGATAAAGCAATAAGTCAGAGTTACAAATAATTTATAGTGTGAAAAACTATAATTGCAATTACCCACAAATCCAATCATTCTTCAACGCCACTTCTTCTGGTACCTATAATTAGAGCCAGAATAACACAATCACCAAAGCTTATAGATTTCTCATACCACAAGACATAAATATCCAAATCAAATCCCTCTTAGCAAAGCGTTGTGGTAGACTTATATTCTCCTTCTTCACCGTTGCGACAATTAGCTTACCGAAATCAGATTTGCTCCATAATTCCTCAATCGTGGATAATTTAACACAAATTTCTTTCTACAGATTACCTAAAACAAGCTAAAACATTTAACCCAAAACAAAGCAATTTCGAGAAGTAATCAAAATTATTATTTGGCTTTTATCGATCATCCAATCAAAACCAACTTTGAGATTCGCATCCCATTCAGGAAAACGGTCTATTCTCCTATGGACTGTTATAACCGGAATTAGAAACTGCTTTATAAAACCGATAAACGATAAACAAAAGCGGACCCGAATCAAAAGAAACAGAAACGGTAAAACATTTCAAGGAACCGAGACGAATCTCTTTCCTTAATTCAAAATATCGCCCGTAGTGTGACGGTTAAATGCGATAATGAATCCCAGGATACGACCTTGACGAGATGGATTCGCGACACTCGAAATCAGAATCTACGAATTATAACTACGATATACTCTCGACTAAACTTACTTTTAAAGAAGAGATGAAATAAGAGAGAGAGAGAGAGTTGGAAGTTTTGTTTCTGATAGTTTTCAGAGCATGAAAGAAATGAATGAGGAGAAGGCTTGTTTTCTAGCCAAGGAGTGTGCGGTTCTACGATCCGAATCTCTCTCACGTGGAGGAGATCTCTCAACCATTTTGACCGAGTAGAGATAGGAGGAGTGGAAAACGTTGGGCGAGATTTATGGAGTCAAAAGATATATCCAAAAAGAATACCTTTGACCCGGAGCCAACCTATACCCGACCCGACGACACGTACTCAAGTATCAACCGAGATCTGACCCGACGATAAAAGGCCCACGACCCAACGAGCCCGGCGAGGCGAGGCTAGCGAGCGCGCATTTGGTCCTTTGATTTCTCTCCGGCGATTTGATGAATCGAACGTTCGTACACTAACATGCCACAACTCCTGTAATTGTGGAACATAGGCTGCAAGAAGATATCAAGAAATCTTTTTGGATGCTTAGGTCCCGGAAAGAGAATGCTCATGAACAAAAATTCTCGATGCATGCACATATCCGGAGGTAAATTATAAAGCGTTACTATGACTGGCCACAACAAGTATTACCGACCAAACATACCAAACGGACTAAACCCATCAGTGCAAAGACGCAAATAAACATTTATATGTTCTTCAGCAAAGTCCGAATGTATCGTGTTAAAGTGTTTCCACGCCTTCACATCTGATGGATGAGAGATCACCCCTTCCTCATAAAGTGTTCTGCGTGCCACCTCATTGCCCCAGTTGTCTGTTCTGATTGGTATAATCACTTCAATATATCTGTTATCGGAAGATACCACATACGCTGGAACGGCACCTTTGTGCGGCCACCTGTCTCTTTATATCTCGATTTTCCGCAAAAACGATATTCATGCAACTTAGCATCATCTTTCCAGAAAAACATACAATTAACAATGCAGACGTCAATCATCTCAGATGGTAAACCAAGACTCGTGACCAGTCTCTGTATTTCATAGTAACTCTCTGCCGAGTTATTGTCCTCCGGCAAATACTCGTTAAACAATGCAGTCCATTTATCCATGCAATTTTCACTAATGTTATGTTCGCTTTTAATTTTCATAATCCTAGATGCTAGTGAAAATTTTGAAAGCCCTTCTCTACATCCTTCGTAGATGGGTTCATTAGCAGCGTCTAACATATCGTAAAACTTTTTAGCACTCGGGTTTGGTTCTTCAAAAAGTATTATCATGTAACGAGGCAATAGTTTCATGAAATGCATCAGTAACCATGTCATGAAACATATTCCCATCACTATTACCATATCCGTATTCATTATAATCTTGCTGAAGAGCATGCTGATCATAGTTATTATCAAAACTACTAGCGTCATCTTGTTTGCCATGATAACTCGTACTTGAACTATAACTACAAAATCTTCCCCGTGCGCAAACCATATATAATAGTTAGGTAAAAACCCCCTCATATATAAATGCTTTCAAACAGTGTTTGCATCATGATGATCAATGTTCTTGCACTTAACACAAGGACAGAAAATTTTATTACCGTTGTCTCCCGCTAATGATTGATGTGTCGCGTGGGTCAAAAATTGATCAAGACCATCTTTAAATTCTCTCGTCACTTCACCGGTATCTGGATCTCGCCAGTTATACATCCATGCCCGAACCATGTGTATCTCATGATGCCAAGACATGATCGATTATCGACCTCTCCACAAAAAATATCGGATTTATATAGTGTTTTTGCGGAATAAATTTTTTTGTGATTAGATTTGGGATGTTTGTGATAGGATCAGCCATTTTTGCTACTTATTTGCGACCAACCTTTGTTACTAATTTGCTAGGACCAAATATTTGCAAGGCCTTTGCTAGTAATTTGTTACCCATTTGCGACCAAAATTTCAGTAGCAAAAAGCAGTTGGAAATCAATGAAAACGTGTGTGCCTACTTGCTAAATATCCTCGCAAATCAGTCGCAAAGCTTAGAAAATATCTTTCCCCGCAAATGCCTCGTAAATTTGCAACGTCTTTGCTACGACCTTTCTTTTCATCGCAAATTAGTCGCAAATTTGAGGATATTTGCGACTAATTTGTGACGAAATTTATCCACACAAATTTGCGACTAATTTGCGACCCCAATGGCAAAATCGTAGCAAATGCCTCACAAATTTGCGACCTAATTATGTGGTCGCAAATTAGGTTAATCATTAGTGAAGTTGGAGAATATATCATTTTCTTCATTCTCCTATAAACGGCCCCATTTCGCACTCACAAGGTGATTTGCCATTAAATTTGTTTCCAGAAATATCCTGTAATACTTCATTGATATCTCAAAGTTATGGACTCAAATCATTAAAAGCAAAATTTATCCTCTACACATACAGGAAGCACTGTACATCATCCTAGAAACTGGGAGAAGACAATAGTCTCTTAGTGCTCTTAGCATATTTGGGTTGATTTAGTTTTCCCTTTGAACCTACATCATGGGATCTCCAATCATAGTAGGTGGGGTTTCCATCAAACATCCTCTTAAGTCGTTGGCTTTAAACTCATTCCTCTTGATGATTTTGCAACTTGATCTCGTGTCTAACCTTTAGTAAATGGATCCGCTAGGTTGTCTACTGACTTAATGTAATCTAATGTGATTACACCATTTGAGATTTGTTGTCTAATGGTTTTATGTCGTCTTCTTATATGATGCACTTTACCATTATATAAGTTACTATGTGCCCAAGCTATAGCTGATTAACTATCACAGTGTACACGTATTGGAGGCACAGGTTTCTCCAACATTGGGATATCTTCCAAGAAATTTCGAAGCCACTATGCTTCCTCTGCAGCTTTTTCTAAAGCAATAAACTCAGATTCCATGGTCGATCTGGCCAACAGAGTTTGTTTAGAAGATTTCTAGGACACTGCTGCACTGCCAAATGTAAAGATGTATCCGCTAGTGGATTTTGAGTTTTTGAAATCTGCGATCCAGTTTGCGTCATTGTATCCTTCCAAAACTGCTGGTTCTTTACCATAGTGCAGGCCATGATTTTTGGTATAATTTAAGTAGTTTAATACTCTAGTTATAGCTTTCCAATGCTTATGTCATGGATTACTGGTATAGCAACTAAGTATGTTTACTGAGTGCACCAAATCGGGTCTAGTACAATTTGTTAAGTACATCAGACTTCCGATTACTCTTGCATACTCCACTTGTGATACCGTTTCACCAGAATTTTTGGTCAAGTGAAGTTGAGGGTCTACTGGAGTTTTTTCAGTCCCAGTCGAGTAGATCTTAAATATATCGAGTATCTTTTCAGGAAAATAATCTTGGGATAGGGTGATTTCTTCGAGAGTTCTAATAATTTTTATCCCTAGAATTACATCCGCTAGTCCCATGTCTTTCATGTCAAATTTTCCTTTGAGCATGCGTTTAGTTTGATTGATAATGTATTTATTGCTTCCAATAATGAGCATATATATCATCTACATATAAACCCAACAAAATGTACCCTGTTGGAGTAATTTTGATGTATATGTATTTGTCGCATTCATTTATGCTGAAACCATTTAACATCATTATATTGTCGAACTTTTCATGCCATTCCGTAGGAGCTTGTTTAAGTTTATATAATGATTTCACAAGTCTACAAAGTTTGTATTCTTGTCATGGGATAACAAACCCTTCAGGTTGTTTCATATAGATCTCCTCTTCTAAGTCTCCATTTAGAAAGGTAGTTTTTACATCCATTTGATGAATTTCTAGATCTCGTAAGGCTGCAATGCCTATGATCATTCTGATTGAAGTTATTCTCGTCATCAGAGAATAGGTGTCAAAGAAATCTGAGCCCTCTTTTTGTCGGAATCCTTGCACCACAAGCCTAGCCTTGTATTTATCTATTGCGCCATCGGTTTTCAGTTTTGTTTTGAAAATCCATTTACACCCTAGTGCTTTAAACTCTTGTGGTAAATCGGCAATCTCGTACGTATTATGTTGCAAGATAGAATCCATTTCACTATTGACAGCTTCCTTCCAATAAGGTGCGTCTAGTGTAGACATGGCTTCTGAAAAAGTTCTTGGCTCACTTTCTGCAAGAAACGCCATTAAGAAATCTTCGCCAAAATATTTTTCCTTACGAGCTCTTTTGCTTCGTCTAGGTTCATCTTCAACTTCTTCGACTTCATTCGTTGAGGTGCCAGAAGTGCTTGGTTCATCTCGTTTCCACGAGTCTGCTTTGGATTACTTTTATCCCTATACGGGAATATATTTTCAAAGAATGATGCATTCCTTGATTCCATAACTGTATTTGTGTGTATATCTGGTATTTCTGATTTGTACACCAGAAATCGATAGGCACTGTTGTTGTGTGCATATCCAATAAAAATACAGTCTACGGTTTTAGGCCCAATTGTGATCTTTTTAGGTGGTGGTACAGCCACTTTTGCGAGGCAGCCCCACACTTTCAGGTATTTGTACGAAGATACTTTACCTTTCCAAAGTTCATATGGTGATTTACCAGTAGTTTTATGCGGTATCTTGTTGAGGATATAGTTTATGGTAAGCAACGCTTCCCCCCCCCCCCCATGTTCTGGGTTAACCCAGATTCCTGCAACATCGCATTCATCATCTCTTTCAGAGTTTGGTTTTTTCATTCCACAACTCCGTTAGATTCTGGTGAGTAGGGAGCGGTTGTTTGATGTATACTACCATTTGCCCTACAGAATGCATTGAATGGTTCACTATACTTCCCTCCTCTATCACTACTAACTATTTTGATAGTTTTCTGAAGCTGGTTTTCTACTTCGAGTTATACTCTTTGAATTTTTACAGCGCTTCATCTTTGCTACGTAACAGATATACATAATAATATTTTGTGCAGTCGTCTATGAAGGTGACAAAGTACTTTGTACCGCCTCTAGTTTGTACATATTTTAAATCACACAAATCTGTGTGTATTAAACCTAGAGGTTCGGTAGTTCGCTAAACTTGGGATGATGATTTTTTAGTTAGCCTGTACGCAAACTTCACATTTTTTTTATTTTTTTTGCATTTTGGAATTTAATTCATATTTTGCATTTTTCGATTTGTTTTATAATTAACATGTCATAAACGTTCATGCCAAGTATCAAATGACTCAACCAAGTAAGCAAGAGGATTTTCATTCATTGGAGTTGAAACAACAACGGAAGCAGAAGCAACAGAATCAGAAGCAGACACATTTTTTGGGAGGACCGTCATGACAGACATTTTGACAAAGTCCACCCTTCACAAACCCCTTATCCAAAAACACCCCACGCTTCATAAGAACAAGATTATCAGACTCGAAATTCACAGCGAATCCATGCTTGCTCAGCACACTTCCGGAGATCAGATTCTTCCACATGTCAGGGACATGCTTCACATTGTGGAGGTGAAGCTCACGTCCCGAAGTCAGCTTCAGAATCACTTTGCCCTTACCTTCAATCTAGGACACATCCATGTTCCCCATGAAGAGCTGCTCCTCAGCTTTGTCCTTTTTGTAGAGGCTAAACATGGCCTTATCAAAGGAGATGTGTGTGGTCGCACCAGTGTCGTAGTATCATTCTACCGAGTTGTCTTCTACCATGTTGACTTCAGTCACCACAGCACACATATCATCTTCCGTCAGATTTGCTTGGGCTTTCCCATTTGCCTTTGCCTTGCTCTTGCAAACATCAGCTTTGTGCCCAATCTTACCACAGTGGTGGCACTTTCCATTGAACTTCTTTTCGAACTTGTTCTTCTTGAATTTCGTGGAACAAGAGACTTTCAGAGATGCAGAAGTCTTTTTCTGGGGAGACATGACTTTCCCTTTGCCTTTGAGCTTGGCCAGCTTGGCCTTCTCCTCAGCCACATTGACATCGTGTCCCTTAATCTGAATACTATGAGCAGCACGGTTGTTATCCTCAATCTTCAAGAGACATTGCCTTACGTTTGAACGTGAGGTAGTTCTTAAAGTCTGACTAACCCAGAGATAGCTTCTCGATGAGACTGTTCACAGTGAAGATCCCACATATCGACATACCCTCCAATTCTATCTCTTGATAGATCCTTTGGAGAGCTTCCACTTGCTCCATTATCAGACTTGTACTTCTTCTCCAAAGCCATCCAGAGTGCCTTGGAAGATTTTGCATGACAGTAAATCTCATACAGAGGATCAACCAGGCAGTCTAAGATCTGGCATTTGCACAGAAAATCCCCATGGATCCAAGCTTCCATGCTCGCAAGAGTGTAAACGTCAGTGTTCCCAGGAGGGAGCATCGGCTTATCCTCTTTGAGGAACTTCTCAAAGTTCAAAGTGGTCAGAAAAAATAGCATCTTTTGCTACCACATTTTGAAGCCTTTTCTATCGAATTTATCCGGCATCAGTCCTTAGGAGGCTAAGTTCGGCATCGACGGGATCACATGGTTAACCTCATTTGGCACTGCCACATCATGAAGACCACCACCGAACAAAGCTTGGCGTGTGGTTTCATTGGCCCCGTTACCATTATATGTCTCAGAAGATGCATCAACAGCAAGTGTTGCCATTGTCACAGCGGGTGTACCAGTCACGGTCACATTCATGTTGTCGTTGTTATCAGCCATCTGTGGACAGAAAACACACGGATTAGTATATGACAGAAAACTTAATGATTTATCTAAACAAAATAAATCAAAATTAATTGATTGTGTATCTCAATATAGCCTTTTTTATGAAATTCGCTAAGGAGCATTTTCAGAATCGCTTGAAACGGTGTTTTACCAGAAATCGCTATATGACGTTTCCAGAAACCGTTTGAGATAGCACATAAACGTTTCATAGAATCGCTATAATTTGCGTTTGTGAAACCGTTTTATATTTTGCTAATACCCGATTCGCAAACTCGCTTAAAAGCGTTCGCGGAAACGGTTGCTGACGTGGGTGATAGGTGGAACATTGTTTTGGTCATCATCCAATAGAGACCACCTTTGAGCTTCGCCTCCCATTTGGGTAAACGGCCTATTCCCCTATGGACTAAGCAGCACCTGTTTATTCATACACGACCTATTGAACAATGCCAAAAACCACATTAACTACCTATATATTTGAATCTACTACATAATCCTTTGAGCTTCGCCTCCCATTTGGGTAAACGGCCTATTCCCCTATGGACTAAGCAGCACCTGTTTATTCATACACGACCTATTGAACAATACCAAAAACCACATTAACTACCTATATATTTGAATCTACTACATAATCTTTTGAAATACGGTCAATTCCAGCAAAACTGTAAACGGAGTGAGTTTTCCGTTAACGATTGCTGACGTGGGCGACAGGTGGAACATTGTTTTGGTCTGATTTAAAATTTATATAATTAAATATATATTTTTAATTGATTTGACCAAAACGACGTCATTTTGTTCTTATTTTATTTAAATGGTACCAATATGATTCGAACCCTGGTAGGAGATGTGTCTGTGGGAGACTCTACCACTTTGGAAGGGTTCGAATTGTCGTTGTAATGTCTATTTTATTTATGGAAAAATCGCATAAAAAGCTTTCAAAGTGGCAGCGTGACACTTTAAACCTTCAACATTTTTTACCAGCACTTTAAAGCTTCAACTTGACATTATTCACAATATAAACCTCCAATGGAGAATACTCTCTACACAAAATTTTCACTAACAAAAACTCGTCAAGTAGAAAATCACCCAAATCCAAGTTTTTGTGTACGAATTTTTTAATAAAGTTTGCAAAACAGAGAATGTTCTTCTAGGGACGACGGAATGAAAAAGATGAAGAGAAAGATGTAGACCGAAACAAAACCAAAACCCGAATTATGTAATATATATTGGTATTATCTAAACCGGTTCGGTTTGGATGATTTTCGGCATTCAAACAAAATGTTAAAAGAGATCTGATTTTATCAGAGTGTGTGTTTTTCCGTTAGGAAGCATATCTCCGCTCACGAAATTCCCATAAGATCTCAGTCGGCATCATCGACCACCAATTCGAGACAAATCGAGCACGAGACTTCAACCAAAGATGAGGAATCCTCGTTCTCGCGTTTACCCAGGCCGCAACCACCGTCATCTATGGCGGAATCCACCGATTGGCCAGAAATCCGGCGGTGGTTACGATCATCGTCACAGGCAAAAATCTGAAATGGTCTTATGGGTTGAAAAAAAATCTCAACTAACTTTTTCTAATCTAAGTAACCCTCTTTTTCAATGAAATAATAATCTGACTAGTATACCCTTTTATCCAATTCATTTTAAAAAAATTAATTTTAATAATAATAATTTTTTTTTAAGTCCAGAAATCCAGATCTTCTTTCTCTCTCCTCTCTCACGTTTCTCTCTTTTTTCCAACGAAGAACTGGTATAAATGGGACAACTAGTCTAACTGGTATAACTATGATAACTGGTATAATTATGACAACTGGTATAATTAGGACAATTGTTAGCAGTTATACCAGTTTTACAAGTAGTACTAGGACAACTGTTAGTAATTGTACGTACGAGTTTTACTAGTTGTACCAGTTTTACAAGTAGTACCTAAGATATACGAGTTTTACTAGTTGTACCAGTTTTCCTAATCATCTTCTTCTTCGTCTTCTTCCTCTTCACCTTCATCTTCATCTTCATCTGGCTTTGGCTTCTTCTTCTTCTGGTGGAGAATGATATGAAGCGAGGCAGAGAAAAGATGAAGCGAGGCAGAGAGAAGATGAAGCACAACAGAGAAGATGGTGATGACGACTGCGGCGGTGATGGAGACTCGCGACGACTGCGGCGGTGATGGAGATTCTCGACAACTGTGTGCAGTCGTGATTTGTGACGATGACGACGAATTCGAAGAACGGAGACTCGCGACGAAGGCGACTGTGTGCAGTCGTGATTTGCAACGATGACGACGACTTCGAAGAACATGTTCTCGACGACGGCTATGTTTTGATTTGAGTTGGAAATAGAAGAAAAACAACTGAGAGTTAGGGTTAATAATGTTGGAGGCGTAAATATCAAAACTCATCAAGGATTAAAAAGTAATCCACCATTTTTTTAACTAAAAATAAATGAAAAAAAAAATCTTTTATTATAACAGGTTCATTTGAGCATTTTTTTGTTTGTGAGAGGGTCATTTGAAAAATTGATCATCATCGTCACAAACCAAATCTTTAGCTCCGGCCATATCTCCACCAGCCTCTCCGCAACCCAAATCGGAGGGAACCACAATTTTTTTCGTTTTTAGAAGAGAGAAAAAAAATTGTCAATATTATTTGGCTTCAATTCAAGTGGACTCACGACGGAGATCTTATTGGTACCAATCTCTGTACATATAAAACACAAAGTAGAGAAAGAATCTTAAAATCACTCTCAAAATGACACTTCAGCTTCTTTTTTAATAAGTGTCAATTTCTCAATTTTTTTGGTTTTCAGTTTTTATTTATTTATCTAATCTAATTAACCTCACAAAAAAAAAAAACCTCTATCATCTCCACCGCAACCTCTCACCATCTCCACTTCCTTTCTACAACTAAAAGCTGCAATTTCATTGCTCATATATATTTTTGAAATCGCTTATCAAGCAGAAAAAATATTCATCTCTATTTTCACTCTTAAGTTTTTTATATTTTAACTACGAAAATACTCTTCTGCTGCTTTTTTCGTTTCTTCCCATATTTCATCTTTACTTTTTCAACCACTTTCCAGCGAATCTGAGAGTAAACCGTTCTCTTCCGTATCATGTTCTACTGCCTCAAACTTCCATGTCTCTTTTACCTATTGTTTTCTGTAGCAATACGTTTTAGATCTTATATATTTTGTTTAACCAATTCAATTGCAGGGGTATGCTCCATCATCTAATCGGAGTTTCAAATTGTCTCCTACTCTGACCGTAACATCTCCCCTCGCTAATCAATTTGTTTCAAATTATTTCCTTTGATGTCATGTACAAGACGAACTATAAAAATAGATATCTCTACCTTATGTGAATTTCTCTGTAACTCTGTCACTTTTTTCTTACTAACTTCCCGCCGTCGTCTTACAGATTCTACGAACAATTGAATAGCCGTGCCCGGTTTCATTCGTTCCAGTTATCGACTGATAAAGATAGTAACTCTTTCTCAAATCTTCGTTTGTTTCATAGGTTATTATTTATTATTTATTTTCCAATGATAAAGGCTTCAGTTCTCTTTATTTTTTACTTAGGAGAATAACAACAATAAAAGAGAGAACAATGACATGGTTAAGTCTTTTACTTAATGCAATTCGAATATTTTGTTTCTTTCTCAATTTTTACTTTAGTTTGGCATATTTATTTGCATTTAGACGATGCATTTTTTGCTCACACACATTCTAAGCTGTAACCTTTATATTTGTCTTTTATAAATTTGCATTTAGACGATGCATTTTTTTCCAAAGCTGTCTACAAATTTTTGTTATTGATGTATGTTTTTCTATTTTTCTCAAATTTCTTGCCTCCAACCTTTATATGTCTTTTAAAAGTTACTATATTGAATATTGAAACATACAAGACTTTGTTGATGCAGATTGCAGACACATAGCTTACTTGTGATGTCTTCCTGAAAGTAATTGCTTCTTCTTCGTCTGCTTTAGTTTCATCTCCCTCTTGGCTTTTAGAACCTCGATTAACTTTATATAAAATTTAATCTCTAGCTTGGTCCCAACTCCCAAGCCAAGTTATGCACATGCACGTTTTGGCTGACTGCTTATATCTTATTATCCCCATTCGATTTGTTGTTCGTTGAAGATTGATGTATGCATTGTTCTTAGCTATACTATAAACTAAAATGGTTTTGATTTTTTCTTATTAGGTTTGCTATGCATTCAAGACATTGAAAGGAGAAGAGGCGCATACCCAAAAAAACAAAAAAACAAAGCAAGAGATGAAGACACAATTGTAGACATCCATATAATATACAAAATGTTAAATGCGAACTTGTGATTTCTGTTTCAGAGGATAGAACCAAGTATAGCGGGTTTGATGATCAACAAATATGAGGTAATATTTGAAGTTATCTTGAGAGAGAATTGGTGAGATCCAGACATTAGTGTATAAGCATTCTAGAGGTTTGGTTGTTGTGATGGTATTGGAATAAAAAGGAAGTTTGTGGCTTTTATTGATAAGGCAATCAACACAAGAAAAATCTTTTGATAAAGAATGAGTAACTGGTAAAGAAAACTTAGAGACAACAGTTTTTAAAATAGGAGAGGATGGATGACCGAGGCGTGAGTGCCAGGAATGAAGAGACATTTTAGGTGTTAGTGAAGCAAAGAGAGATGTTGGGACGGTAGGATTGACTGGCCACTCGTATAACTCGTTTTTAGTTTTGCCTTGGAGTAATCGAACCCCTGTGCTGAGATCCTTCACCTGAAACGAAGCAGGAAAGAATTCCACGGACACTTGGTTAGAATTGCATAAACGATAGATGAATATAAGGTTTTTCTGTAGGTTTGGAACATAAAGAACGTCTTTTAAAGAAAGAAAGGGATTGATAAGGAGTAGAGAAATAGGTGGAACCAGTGTGCGAGATCGAAAGACCGGAGCCATCTGCAATGGTGACTTCTTCACCACCGGTATACGGCTGATGAACTGACAAGTTGTTCAGATCCGTAGTAAGATGATGAGTTGAGCCGCTGTCAATAATCCAGTTGTTTGCATCATACGATGGTGCAGAGACAAAGTGTGCTCGAGGCTGCAACAGAGCAGAGGCGTTGGTGTGTTGTTGGGTGTAACCGGATGATTCTCCTTGAAAATGGAGTTGGGAGCATCGCTTGGCACTGTGGCCATGTACGCCACAAAGTTGACAACGACCTTGGTAGCCTCGGGTAACACGGCTATCTTGTTTCGGATTGAATTGTTGTTGTTGTTGCCAAGTTTGTGGTCCTCTGTTGATTGGACGAGTCTGGTTTTTGTAGTGGGTATTGCCTCGATAGTTTGCCGCATTTTCCGTGATTGGAAGAGAAGTGGTAGAGATTGCAGCAGCTTGAAGCTTGATCTCATGATTAAGCAGCTTCTCGTGTACCTCGGTAAGAGACGGTGGGCTGTCGCGACTCTCAATCTGGGCCACCACAGTCTTATAGTCTTCCAGAAGTCCTTCGAGAATGAATTCCACTTGATCTTGGTGATCGATTGCTTTTTCCAGCAAAGCAAGATGATCAAAACGTGTGGTGAAGTCTTGAAAGTATTCACCGATAGACTTGTTGCCTTTAGTCCATTGTTTGAGTTGTTGTTTCAATTGTTTAATGTGTCCTCTACTTGGCTTCGCATACGTAGAGGATAAGGTATTCCAGATCTCGGCTGCTGTTTTTGTGGTTGACAAAAGAGGTTGGAGTGATGTTGTAATAGCACCAAGCAGGGCGCTATAAATCAATCTATCTTGCCGTTTCCACAGAGTATGTTCCGAATTAACAGTGATGACACCAGCGACTGTGAGAGTTGGTGGAGGAACGATGATCGATCCATCAAGATGACCGGCGATATCATATCCATCTAACAAAGCATGGACTTGGCGGCTCCACATCATGAAGTTGGAAGCGGTTAGCTTTGTGACGTTTGTCATATTGACATTGAGTAGGGTGGAAGAGGCAGAAACAACGATTGTTTCACTGGATGTGATCGGAGTAGATGACGCCATGTGAAGCAGAGAAGAAAACGAGTGAAACATGGGAAAATTTTGAAAGAAGAAGATGGCGGCCGATAATTTTTAGGTTTAAGGTATCGTGTGTGCTCTGATACCATATGTAAGCATACAAGTCTACCATCATTGTATGTAAGCATACAAGTCTACCATCATTTAGAAAACAAGTCTACCATGATTTCAAAAGCAAACGCAAGCGTCAATCGCAAACGCATATCACAAACGCCAGTCGCAAATGCTGATTACAAATGTCAGTCGCACATGCCAATCGCAAACGCTAATTACAAACGCCAGTCGCAAACGCTAATCGTCAATCGCAAACGCCATTTATAAATAGTGTTTGCTAAAAAAAAAATTATTTTTTTTATTAAGTTTTTATTAAAAAAAATATTTTATTTTTTTAAATGCCAATGGCATTTTCGTTAACTAAAAAAAAAGAGGTTTAAAAGTCTTTTACCAACTTATGACCAAATCCATTTTCTCTCAAAGTTGTTTTAGTAATTATGGGACTTTCCAAAGTTGCTTGAGTAATTATTTTTTAATTTTATGGTTTTCCATCAAATAGTTTTTGCACACAGATTAAAGAATGGTTTAATTTGATATTTTTCAAAATTAAAACATCGTTTATTATCAATTTTAAAATAATTTAACCAATAAAAATATATATATATGTAGAATTCAAACAGTTAAAATAAATTTAAAAATAATAATAATTTTGCATAAAAACTTTAAAATATTACTTAAAGTAAGTAATACAACAAGATTGTTTCACAAACATTACTTAAAGTGAAACAAACGTATTAACGTAATACCCAAAACATGCCACGAGAAATGAAATCTTCCACTAACGAAAACTTCCATAAACAAAATTCCATTAACAAATCCTCACTTATAAGTTATAACTAAGAAATCAAAAATTTAGTTATATATATATATATATATATATATATATATATAAAAAAAATAATTAATTCGAATGGCAAATCCTATCCTAATAACATATCATCATACCTATATATATGAAGCAAATGTAGAACCCAACATCTCAATACAAAACTCGACACCAAATATTTATTTATATTAAAATTAATGGTTTATTTATATGTTTTAGATGATTATGTTTTATCTTTGAATTTATCGAAAATTAACTGATGCATTTGTGTGAAGGTAATACAAATGTCTATTGTTTTTTTTATCTTGAATCTCTTTTTTCTAAATCGTCAATGTTTTTATTTTGGATGCTTCTTATATGTTTTGTTTTTTCGACTATTTTGCTCCTTGGATCTTTTAGACCTTATGCTTTGTTATTTTACCAAAGAAAGAACATTTTATATAATATTTAATTGTTTAATAATGTTCTTTTTTTAAAATGCAAATGTTTTAAAATTATATATATACTTTGAAAAAAGAGTTAGTCATGTTGTTCGATAATATTTTTTTTTAAAACATAGATTTCTACATGTTAATATTTAAAATACTTATATTTCATTTTAAAGTTCACAATTATATATTATGTGATAATATCAAAGAATATTTAACAACTATATTCTCAAAAAATTTACGTGTTAATATTAAAATATTTATATTCAGTTTTTAAAATTCACAATTATATATTTTTACACGTTAATATTAAAAACTAATAAAAATTTTAAAATCGGTGTAGTATGTTTGTATTATACTTAGGGTGCAAATTGTTGTATATTTAGAGGATTAAAAATTGGTTGAATTAAGCATTGCTCTAAAATTTTACCATTTGAATGAAATAAAAGTTGGTGGAACTAAACATTCATCTAAATTTTACCATTTGAGTTGAAAAGTGCTAAAAACATTTCAACTCATTCTACCAAGAAAAGTTGAAAAATGAAAAAATTTGGAGGAAAATATTTCTCAATAAAATAGCAGAGGAATGAGTAGAACGAAAAACAATAAATTTATAACATTTGGATCCGATATAAAATCGTAATCACAATAATTGTGTAAGACATTGAAATATTCAAAACATTAGAAATATATAAACCTTAAAATTTCTTAACTGGATAAAACGGTGTACAGAGCGAACGAAAGGTGTTTTGACGGGACATAACGGTGTACAAAAAGATGTTTAGACGAGATAGAGCAGTGAACACAAAATATTTTGACATGACAGAGTAGTGTTTTGATGAGACAGAACGGTGTACACAGGATGTGCAAAACAACATGGCACCGAAGGTGTACGTACATAGCAGTGTACGAAATGGAGCATGTTGGTGTACATGGCGGTGTACGGGATAATGCACGAGATGGTTTACGGGGTATAGAGCGGGGTACATGACGGTGTACACTATTTTATTAATCTCTTTCATTTTTAATCTTATCCAAAAAAAACCAGATTGTATGAACTTGGTTTGTCTTGATTTGATTTTTTTTCTCTGTAACGTGCTTATTTAATATGATGACTTCATAAATATAGTGTGTCTCAGAAACAAACATAACATCAAATCTCTATATTATTCACGCACAAAAAAAAATGAAACAGCCGTATAAACCCAAGTTTCAAGCCCATTAACACCAAACACCCTACTCCCGTTGAGCGGCTCTCACCAGCGCACACTCCACCCATCTGTTACCCTTTTCGGTCTTTTCGCACCAAATTTTTATTAGTATAACAGTAAAAAGTGTATAATTCTCCAATATGCTACAGAATACTACCTATATCTACAATAACTTTTTTTTAAGTGTGTATTTTCCTAAATCACTCTTGAATTTATACTATTCCGAACCGGAAATTGGCAAATGGTTCATAGTGTTGAAATCAGGTAAATACCCAGAAGAACCGAAAGCTAAAAACTAAACCGAAGATGAAATTATCAAAGTATATATATCTTCCTCCTTAAAAAATAGTTAGGCATATGGCTTGTGCCACAGCTTAATAAGAGTCATAAGACCATGGTGAGTAGTTTATATTGGTAATATTGGTTTAATCAGGAAAAATAAAGGAACGCACGATAATGTGTTCCTAATGCTAGCCTCACATAGTCACATATGACCATGGTGAGTATATATTTGCAACACAAATTGGGACTTGTATCTAGAAAATAACAAGAGGAACTTACTACTTGACTTGTATATCGCCTAAACCTAAACTTGACATGGAACCATAACATGCTTCTTTACAATTTTAATGTACCTTAAGAACAAACTTGTATTAAGTGAACACATATATAACTCAACTGAAATGGAAGTAGGGCTGAAGGGATAAATAAAATATAATAATGGATCTCAAGTATGGGTTAAGAGTGGTTTGACTCAAAGGTCTTTATCCCATATGAATATATGGTTGTGTACTCATACCTCAACTGGTCAACTAAAAAATAACTCACATATTAAACGTATCATGAATCCAAAACTCAATGGAATCATATCAAATATCAGTGAATTTAACTATTTCTAATGTCTTCATTCATATCAAGGATAAAGAGAAGCTAAATACTAGGGATGTCAATGTGAGCCAGCTCACTCGGTTCATGATGAGTTCGACTATTTCATGGCTCAACTCGACTCAGCTTATTTATTATATGAGTTTATATTCATAAACTCAAACTCAGATCATGTAGATCGTGATCTAATTTTTTTTTTTCAATTTACATATTAATATAGGGTTAATTTGTCTATTAACCCACAAAAGCAAAATCTAACGACTTAGGTGCAAGTCTCCTACACACACAAAAATACATTGAGAACGAGAAAACACGATGGTACTCTGACTCTCAAGTCATAAAGAGAAATGAAAGAAAAAAAAAAGATCATAGTTTTGAGGCTTAAAAAAGTCTGGAAGGAAGTATGAAAACAAAGGAATAAGAGGATATAATGATATAAGATCAAAGGAAGGGATCCATGGTGTGTTTAGGAAGCACTTAAGGGTGAAAGGAGCAAAGACAAAAAAAAAAAAGTATTTAGGGTGGATCATGCTCATTTAGATCACGATTTAGATGATTTGAGTTCAAATTTATGAATATAAACTCATATAATAAATAAGCTAAGCCGAGCGAGCTGGCTCAGATTGACACCCCTATCCGTTATGGTTCTGTGTCAAGTTTAGGTGGGAACAATATTTTCCATTACTTGTAGAAAGACCAATACGGCGATATACAAGTCAAGTAGTATTTATTTTTCGACGTCTAACACACATCTCGATAAAATCAAACTATAATACAGTTAAAACAGAACACGTACCGAAATGATAAATGAGCTATTTTTGGGAGCTGAAATTGATATTTTGCTCCATGGATATTTGTATATTTTATAATGTTTTTCTTTTAAGGTTTGATTTTGATGCTTTTTATAGTTTTTCATGTGTTTAATATATTGTAAATAAAAATAAATGATCACTGTAAGTTTGTAACGCTTGCATGAGACAATGTAAATCTATCATATTTGAATATATATTTTTATTCATAGCGGAGGAGGATACATATTGTATTAAGAATTAATTAGTATTCAAGAGTATTGAACATAGGACGTCTAAGAAGTTCAACTACTTTACAACAACACAAATAATTGGATCCATGTAATAAACAAATTCCCCCAATTTTATAATCTAGAGATGCACAATGTTCATTGCATGCTTTTTCGCTGATACATGGCCCGTGAAATTGACATAATTTCCTGTCTATCTCATTAAAGTTAGCGCAATATTTTTTTTTTTAATAAAAATAACCAATTCAATATATTAAGAGTTAATTGGGTTAACAGCCAAGAAAAAAAAAACCCCTACTATCTACCAAAACCCTATGTGTCATCTTTCCAACCCACTAATTTTAGGGTTTTGTGTGAGATTTTTTTTTGTGGGTTAATAGACAAATTAATCCTATATTAATATGTAAATTGAAAAAAAAAAATTATTGCGTCTAATGATTCTGATTCAACAAGTTAAAAGTTGCTTGATCTAGAGTATTTTAGATTGAAAATACGTTTTAAGCTTTTAAAACAGTCTAACCTTAAATAAATAAATATGTTACCTGAGGCTGAAATCATGGGCATTAGGATGAGAGTAAAGACCATTAACAAATGTAATGAAAATTTCTTAGTTGCCATTGATTATGTATCAGTAGGTATTGCAACAACTCTTTGACTAGATGTCCTTCAAAGAAAACAAAAAATTCAAAAAAAGTTAAGTGGAAAATTTTCTAGTATAATAGAGATATTTATAATAAGAATACATAAAATAACAAAACTTAGTATTTCGTATAGTAAAAATATTGGAGAAAATGATCAAAGATTTATGCTTGCTCTTTGATAAAATAATATTTTTCTTCTTTAGTATAGAAATTCTAACATTAATATATATTATAACTTGATTTACCTTTTGTTTTAATATTGTCGCTTATTATGATCTGATTGTGGTCTTATGTATTATATATATAATAAATCTTTAATATTTTGGAATGTATATTATTTAATGAGTTTTCATAACGAAAATTTTGACTGTATATTTGTTCAACGGGTTTAGTATTTACTATAAATTGATTGTATGGTTTTGTGTGTGTATTATATGCATGCATATAATGTCTTCCATATTATGTAATGAATTTCCATAACAAAAGGTTTGCCTGTAAATTTGTTCAACGGATTGATTTTTTATTTTATATACATATATGAATACATATTTAGTAATAAATTTTCCATAACAAAAACTTTGACCGCAAATTTATTGTACGAGTTCATTATTCATTAGGAATTGAAATCTTTTTGAGTTTTCTTTCTATTAGTCTTCCGCATGAATTTTATCACCATTCAGAGATTGACAAACATTATTTCCACTTATATTCATGATTTATTTGACGACATTCAGGTAAGAATTTAGTCAAACTTTTGAACGCTTTTTACATCCAGAATCTCTAACGCCTATAGGTAAAATATCGCATTTTTTTTCTTTCGGGATAAAATTATGGGTTAAAAGTGGTTTTCACATTGACCAATTCAGGAGAAGAGGTGAACGCATTAATCAGAATATGTGAGTACATCTAGAGGTAAGCGAGAAACAGGAACGAGATGTGTTTTGAAGCTGAGAACTTAGTAAGGGTGTCAAAATGAACCATTAGCCCATGAACTGACTTAGCTCAGGTCAGATTTTCACGAGTCCGAGCTATGTTTTTTAGACTCATTTAATAATTGAGTTAAGTGATCGAGCTTAATTGAGTTGGCGAGTTATGCGAGCCAGCTCTAATGAGTCGTAAGCTAGTTCACGAACAAATTTTTTTTTAAGATTTAAAATATTATTTATATATTGTAAATAGATATGAGATATTCATATACCATGTTCTCTTTTATCTAAAGCAGAAATAGAAATAATCCGTTATACTTATATTTTTGTTTAACATTTTAATTTTTGACTCTCAAGTAGAATAGATTCAGCAACCATTTGGATGATCATTGCATTATTTTATTTTATTTTTAATTATTAGATATCGGATTTAATTTAGCATTCGATAACAATATTATTGGAATTTTTTTTTACTATTTAACATTTAAACTTAATTTTGGATTTTATAATAGTTTAAATTTTTTATTCTTTTATTTTTATATTTATTTCGTAATAACTCGCGAGTTAGGATATTTAAATCATGATCTAGATGATCTGAGTTTGAGCTTATGAATATAAACTCATATAATAAATGAACTGAGCCGAGCTGAGCCATGAAATAGTCGAGCTCATCATAAGACGAGTGAGCTGGCTCAGATTAACATCCCTAATATTTAGCTTCTCTTTATCCTTGATATGAATGAAGACATTAAAAATAGTTAAATTCACTGATATTTGATATGATTCCATTGAATTTTGCATTCATAATACGTTTAATATGTGAATTATTTTTTAGTTGACCAGTTGAGGTATGAGTACAGAACCATATATTCATATGGGATAAAGACCTTTGAGTCAAACCACTTTTAACCCATACTTGAGATCCATTATTATATTTTATTTATCTTTTCAGCCCTACTTCCATTTCAGTTGAGTTATATATGTGTTCGCTTAATACAAGTTTGTTCTTAAGGTACATTAAAATTGTAAAGAAGCATGTTATGGTTCCATGTCAAGTTTAGGTTTAGGCGATATACAAGTCAAGTAGTAAGTTCCTCTTGTTATTTTCTAGATACAAGTCCCAATTTGTGTTGCAAATATAAACTACTCACCATGTCATATGTGAGACTAGCATTAGGAACACATTACCGTGCGTTCCTTTATTTTTCCTGATTAAACCAATATTACAAATATAAACTACTCACTATGGTCTCATAACTCTTATTAAGCTGTGGCACAAGCCATATGCCTAACTATTTTTTAAGGAGGAAGATATATATACTTTGATAATTTCATCTTCGGTTTAGTTTTTAGCTTCCGGTTCTTCTGGGTATTTACCTGATTTCAACACTATGAACCATTTGCCAATTTCCGGTTCGGGATGGTATAAATTCAAGAGTGATTTAGGAAAGTAGACACTTTAAAAAAAATTATTGTAGATATAGATAGTATTCTATAGCAAATTGGAGAATTATGCACTTTTTACTGTTACACTAATAAAAATTTGGTGCGAAAAGACCGAAAAGGGTAACAGATGGGTGGAGTGTGCACTGGTGAGAGCCGCTCAACGGGAGTAGGGTGTTTGGTGTTAATGGGCTTGAAACTTGGGTTTATACGGCTGTTTTTTTTTTTTCTTGTGCGTGAATAATATAGAGATTTGATGTTATGTTTGTTTCTGAGACACGCTATATTTATGAAGTCATCATATTAAATAAGCACGTTACAGAGAAAAAAAATCAAGACAAACCAAGTTCATACAATCTGGTTTTTTTGGATAAGATTAAAAATGAAAGAGATTAACACAATAGTGTACACCGTCATATACAACGCTCTATACCTCCGTGAATCATCTCGTGCATTATCCCGTACACCGTCATGTACACCAACATGCTCCATGTCGTACACCTTCGATGCCATGTTGTTTTGCACATCCCATGTACACCGCTATGTCTCATCAAAACACTACTCTGTCATGTCAAAACACTTTGTGTTCACTGCTCTGTCTCGTCTAAACATCTTCTTGTACATCATTATGTCCCGTCAAAATACCTTTCGTTCGCTCTGTACACCGTTTTATCCAGTTAAAATTTTTTAAGGTTTATATATTTCTAATGTTTTGAATATTTCAATGTCTTACACAATTATTGTGATTACGATTTTATATCGAATCCAAATGTTATAAATTTATTGTTTTTTGTTCCACTCATTCCTCTGCTATTTTATTGAGAAATATTTTCCTCCAAATTTTTTCATTTTTCAACTTTTCTTGGTAGAATGAGTTGAAATATTTTTAGCACTTTTCAACTCAAATGGTAAAATTTAGATCAATGTTTAGTTCCACCAACTTTTATTTCATTCAAATGGTAAAATTTTAGAGGAATGCTTAATTCCACCAATTTTTAATCCTCTAAATATACAACAATTTGCACCCTAAATATAATACAAACATACTACACCGATTTTAAAAAAAATTATTAGTTTTTAATATTAACGTGTAAAAATATATAATTGTGAATTTTAAAAACTGAATATAAATATTTTAATATTAACACGTAAATTTTTTTGAGAATAGAGTTGTTAAATATTCTTTGATATTATCACGTAATATATAATTGTGAAGTTTAAAATGAAATATAAGTATTTTAAATATTAACATGTAGAAATCTATGTTTCAAAATAAAATATTATCGAACAACATGACTAACTCTTTTTTCAAAGTATATATATAATTTTAAAACATTTGCATTTTAAAAAAGAACATTATTAAACAATTATATATTATATAAAATGTTCTTTCTTTGGTAAAATAACAAAGCATAAGGTCTAAAAAATCCAAGGAGCAAAATAGTCGAAAAAACAAAACATATAAGAAGTATCCAAAATAAAAACATTGACGATTTAGAAAAAGAGAGATTCAAAGATAAAAAAACAATAGACATTTGTATTGCCGTCACACAAATTCATTAGTTAATTTTCGATAAATTCAAAGATGAAACACCATCATCTAAAACATATAAATAAACCATTAGTTTTAATATAAATAAATATTTGGTGTCGAGTTTTGTATTGAGATGTTGGGTTCTACATTTGCTTCATATATATAGGTATGATGATATGTTATTAGGATAGGGTTTGCCATTCGAATTAATTATTTTATATATATAACTAAATTTTTGATTTCTTAGTTATAACTTATAAGTGAGGACTTGTTAATGGAATTTTTTTTATGGAAGTTTTCGTTAGTGGAAGATTTCATTTCTCGTGGCATGTTTTGGGTATTACGTTAATACGTTTGTTTCACTTTTAAGTAATGTTTGTGAAACAATCTGGTTGTTTCACTTTAAGTAATGTTTTGAATTTTTTATGTAAAATTATTATTATTTTTAAATTTGTTTTGACTGTTTGAATTCTACATATATATTTTTTTATTAGTTAAATTTTTTTGAAATTGATAATAAACGACGTTTTAGTTTTGAAAAATATAAAATTAAACCATTTCTTAATCTTTGTGCAAAAACCATTTGATGGAAAACCATAAAATTAAATCATTTTGATATCGAGTTATTTAGATCCACAATATCATCATCATAATTATAGAGAAAAATCATTTGATGGAAAAAAAAAATTGTTGTCAAGAAATTTACTATATATTGAATGTAAAGTTTTCTCTGAATGTAAGTTGGATGGCTTATATATATAATGGAGGAGGCATAATATCGTCTAGGACTTTAGGTTTTATAGTGGTTAAATTTTTTTTATTAGATTTTAGTTTAATTGATTTGATTTTTTTTGAAGAATCCGTGAAAAAATATTTCCAAATATTTTTTTGTGACAATGCCATGTCATAATTATTTTTGTAAGAATGATTAGTGTCTTGCCATGTCATAATTCTGCTTGTGAGAATGATTGTGAAAATGACACATAAGCATGCTCTCAAAAATCACTTCACAAATACTGTTAAGGAGATTTTTTTTGTGACAATGCCATGTCATAATTATTTTTGTGAGATTGATTAGTGATTAGTGTCTTGCCATGTCATAATTCTTTTTGTGAGAATGATTGTAAAGATGACATATAAGCATGCTCTCAAAAATTACTTCACAAATAATGTTAACGGGATTTTTTTGGTGACAATGCCATGTCATAATTATTTTTGTGAGAATGATTAGTGTCTTGCCATGTCATAATTTTTTTTGTGAGAGTGATTGTGGAGATGACACATAAGCATGCTCTCAAAAATCACTTCACAAATAATGTTAAGGGGATACTTCTGAAAACTATCCATCTGGCAAATTTTCTCTAAATTCAATATGTTAATATTAAATTTAAAAAACTTGTAACTTGTGAAATGAGATGGGAAAACGACATATTCTTCTATGAACTAAGCAACACATGTTTATTCATACACAGTCTATTGAACAATACTGAAAACCACATTAACTACCTATATATTTGAATTTACTACATAATCTTTTGAAATATGGTCAATTCCAGCAAAACCGTAAACGAAGTGAGTTTTCCTTTAACGATTGCTGACGTGGATGACAGGTGGAACATTTTGTAGAATAGTATGTAAAGGACATAAATGTCATTAGTAAATACATAGTCCCTCTCTTGTAATCACTATATATATATATATTGTAATCCTCTCATCTAATAGTATCATTCAGTCATAAATCTCATATGGTATCAGAGCACACACGATACCTTAAACCTAAAAATTACCGGCCGCCATCTTCTTCTTTCAAAATTTTCCCCTGTTTCACTCGTTTTCTTCTCTGCTTCATATGGCGTCATCTACTCCGGTCACATCCAGTGAAACAATCGTTGTTTCTGCCTCTCCCACCCTACTCAATGTCAATATGACAAACGTCACAAAGCTAACCGCTTCCAACTTCATGATGTGGAGCCGCCAGGTCCATGCTTTGTTAGATGGATATGATCTCGCCGGTCATCTTGATGGATCGATCATTGTTCCTCCACCAACTCTCACAGCCGCTGGTGTCATCTCTATTAACCCGGAACATACTATGTGGAAATGGCAAGATAGATTGATTAATAGCGCCCTGCTTGGTGCTATTACAACATCACTCCAACCTCTTTTGTCAACCACAAAACCGTAAATGAAGTGAGTTTTCCATTAACTATGTTTAAAATCCAAAATTAACTTTTAATGTTAAATATTAAAAAAAAATCCCAATAATATTGTTATTGAATGCTAAATTAAATCCAATATCTAATAATTAAAACTAAATAAAATAATGCAATGACTATCCAAATGGTTGCTGAATCTATTCTATTTGAGAGTCAAAAATTAAAATGTAAAACAACAATATAAGTATAATAGATTATTTCTATTTTTGCTTTAGTTAAAAGAGAACATGGTATATGAATATCTCATATATATTTATAATATATAAATAATATTTTAAATTTTAAAAAAAAAAATTATTCTTGAACTAGCTCACGACTCATTAGAGCTAGCTCGCATAACTCGCCAACTCAATTAAACTCGATCACTTAACTCAATTATTAAATGAGTCTAAAAAACATAGCTCGGACTCGTGAAAATCTGACCTGAGTTGAGTCAGTTCATGGACTAATGGTTCATTTTGACACCCTTACTAAGTTCTCAGCTTCAAAACACATCTCGTTCTTGTTTCTCGCTTACCTCTAGATGTACTCACATATTCTGATTAATGCGTTCACCTCTTCTCCTGAATTGGTCAATGTGAAAATCACTTTTAACCCATAATTTTATCCCGAGAGGAAAAAAATGCGATATTTTACCTATAGGCGTTAGAGATTCTGAATGTAAAAAGCGTTCAAAAGTTTGACTAAATTCTTACCTGAATGTCGTCAACTAAATCATGAATATAAGTGGAAATAATGTTTGTCAATCTCTAAATGATGACAAAATTCATGCGGAAGACTAATGGAAAGAAAACTGGAAAAGATTTCAATTCCTAATAAAAAATGAATTCGTTAAACAAATTTGCGGTCAAAGTTTTTGTGATGGAAAATTTATTACTAAATATATATTTATATATATATATAAAATAAATAATCAATCCATTAAACAAATTTACAGTCAAACCTTTTGTTATGGAAATTCATTACATAACATGGAAGACATTATATGCATGCATATAATACACACACAAACCCATACAATCAATTTATAGTAAATAGTGTGTACCCGTTGAACAAATATACAGTCAAAATTTTCGTTATGAAAACTCATTAAATAATATACATTCCAAAATATTAAAGATTTATTATATATATAACACATAAGACCACAATCAGATCATAATAAGCAAAAATATTAAAACAAAAGGTAAATCAAGTTATAATATATATTAATGTTAGAATTTCTATACTAAAGAAGAAAAATATTATTTTATTAAAGAGCAAGCATAAATCTTTGATCATTTTCTCCAATATTTTTACTATACTCGTTCAAAATATTGTGTAATGCATTTCCATAACAAAAGGTTTGACTGTAAATTTGTTCAATGGATTAATTATTTATTTTATATACATATATAATTATATATTTAGTAATAAATTTTCCATAACAAAACTTTGACCGCAAATTTATTCAACGAGTTCATTATTTACTAGGAATTGAAATCTTTTCCAGTTTTATTTCCATTAGTCTTCCGCATGAATTTTGTCATAATTCAATATTATTTTGTCCAATATTATTTTATCAAAAAGCAAGCATAAATCTTTGATCATTTTCTCCAATATTTTCTCCAATATTTTGATCAATTTCAAAATTTTCGTTATGAAAACTCATTAAATAATATAAATTCCAATATATTAAAGATTTATTATATATATAAAACATAAGACCACAATTAGATCATAATAAGCGACAATATTAAAACAAAAGTTAAATCAAGTTATAATATATATTAATGTTAGAATATCTATACTAAAGAAGAAAAATATTATTTTATCAAAGAGCAAGCATAAATCTTTGAACATTTTCTCCAAGCATAAATCTTTGATCAAAGAGCAAGCATATATTATTTAGTCAAACTTTTGATTAATGTGTTCACCTCTTCTCCTGAATTGGTCAATGTGAAAACCAGTTTTAACCCATAATTTTATTCTGAGATGAAGGAATACGATATTTTACCTATGACCCGTTAGAGATTCTGGATGTAAAAAGCGTTCAAAAGTTTGTAAATTTTTACATGAATGTCGTCAATTAAATCATGAATATAAAGGGAAATAATATTTGTCAATCTCTGAATGATGACAAAATTCATGCGGAAGACTAATGGAAAGAAAACTGGAAAGATTTCAATTCCTAATAAATAATGAACTCGTTGAACAACTTTGTTGTCAAAGTTTTTGTTATGGAAAATTTATTACTAAATATATATTTATATATGTATATAAAATAAATAATCAATCCGTTGAACAAATTTACATTCAAACCTTTTGTTATGGAAATTCATTACATAATATGGAAGACATTATATGCATGCATATAATACACACACAAAACCATACAATCAATTTATAGTAAATAGTAAATCCGTTGAACAAATATACAGTCAAAATTTTCGTTATGAAAACTCATTAAATAATATACATTCCAAAATATTAAAGATTTATTATATATATAACACATACGACCACAATCAGATCATAATAAGCGACAATATTAAAACAAAAGGTAAATCAAGTTATAATATATATTCATAAATGACCAAGAAAATTGTCAAAAAATAGTGAGAGAACGGAATCAGAAGAAGAAAACAACCTCAATGCTTTCGGTTCCGGCGACGATAGCCCAGAGGATGTTGTAATCGACTGCAAATGCGGATTCGGCTTGGTTCTAAGAGAAAACGGTGACGGACAGAACGGCGAATATTTGGCGGCGGTGAACCTAGAAAATAGAAATACGGAATCGAATCTCGCACAGGTCGACGCCATTGTGGATGACAGTCGCAGTGGAAAGAGAGTGGAGAGAGAGATCTGGGGAAAAGAGAGTGTGTAATTGATCGAAACTACAGGATTACCACATGTACTTGCTTCGCTTAAAATCTGCAGAAGAATGGATGAAATCAAAGCCGAATCCGGATTAGCAAAAAGCTTCGATCTGAGTGGAAATATCGCAAAAGATATGAGTCATGTCTGAAGAAAATTTTCAGTCTGGAAGTATGTCTTCTGCGGTTTTCAATGCGTACCCGCAAGCCCGTTACGGGTCCGATCATTTAACCCGCAAACCGCACGGGTCAGACCCGCATGATAAGAACACAACACTCTTTATTGATTTATCAAAGGATTACACTCTTCCAAACCCTAACAATGGAGATTTGTTCAAGAGATCTCCTAACTCTCCTCTAACAAACTCTTCACGTTTGTTATCCACACTCCACAATAGAAGCATATCCTTCAATTACAATTCCCCTTCTCTTTATACTATTCACTTTCTTCCCCGATACGTAACCGCCTCCTTCTCTTCTTATCTTCTCTTGTCCACGTCAGCTTGCTAACCTATCATTACCCCCCCCCCCGTCCCGTTTTAGATAAGCTTGTCCCCAAGCTTTAAAATAAGAATTGTGACAGGCCCTTGTACTCGTAGAAACAGTCACAAAGTGAATGGCCATTCTTATGCAGGGGAAACAAAGCTGCCAGCAACCAATGTGAGCTTCATGTATATGTTCAAATAACACATGTTCTGCAACTTCTTGTAATTTTGCAGACTTGTGTTTGTATTTGAAGTGCCAAGACTTGTAACACTTCCTCTTCTTCCTTGTACTTAGAATAATCCTTCTGTCAAGTTGATGTGAATCCATTTGTAACCAACACCACTTGCACAACTTATTCTTCACTGAATTTGTAACCCATATGTTTCTAAGAAACCAGTGTACTACACAGATGATATCCAGCCCACTGACATTCTTCGTTATACCCATTCTGATTTCCTCATGCTTAGAAAGTTGAAGCTGTTTCTTATCTTCTCTTTCTCCTTGCATTTCCCAAGTTGAAGATGTTAGAATCGGAATTAGAAACTGTTTTATGAAACTGATAAACGATAAATAAAAACGTAACCGAATCAAAAAATGAAATAGAAACGGAAAAAACAATACAAGGAAGCGAGATGAATCTCTTTCCTTAATTCAAAATATCACCCGTAGTGTGACGGTCTAATGCGATGAATTCCAGGATACGACCTTGATGAGACTGATTCGCGACATCCGAAATCAGAATCTACGAACTATAACTACGATATACCCTCGAATAAACTTACTTTTGAAGAAGAGACGAAAATATAGAGAGAGTTGGATGTTTTTTCTGATCAGTTTCAGAGACTTGATCTTTCAAATGAAATGAAGAGAATGCTTGTTTTATAACCGATTAGTGTGCGGTTCTGTGATCCGAGAATCTCTCTCACGTGGAGAAAATCTCTCAGCAGTTTCAACCGAGTGGAGAGAGGAGTGGTAAACCTTGGGCGAGATTTATGGAGTCAAAAGATATATCCAAAAAAAATATATCTTTGACTCGGACGCGGATCGAACTGAAACCGAGATCCGAAACCAACCGAGACTCGACCCGACGATACATACCCAAGTACCCAAGTACCCAAGTGCCCAAGTACCCTAAGTGCAAATTAAAAGACAAACGAGCAAACGAGCCACCGAGCCCACGGCCCACGCCCCATGCCCGGCCCAGTTCGGCAACGCGTGTGGTATTTTTTTTCCTCTTTTACACATACCATGGTGTTAACCATTTGAACAAAGACATATCTTTGTATATATTTATACTAAGCCAAAAAAGTTGATTTTGTCGATGTGGGACAAAACAACTTTCATTTCTCTTCAAATCTTACTAAAACTAACTAGGCTCATTGGCCCATTAAGTTTGTTCCAACAGAAGAAACCTGATTCAATGGAGAAAACCAGCCCGTGTTCATGCAATCCCCATCATTTGCATCAGCAAGGATGATCACCACACTGTCCAAAGTTAATGCCAACATTAAAACTGGTTGTATTAGCTTATATCGCCATTTGTGCTTCACTTGGAACTTCATATCACCACATATAAGTTGTTGCAGTCCCCTTGAATCATGCTTCAACATCAGTTTACACAACAAATGTGTCATGTGATGTGGCCTCATCATTCTCACACTTACAAGTTTCGGATCAGAATGTCCATCAAGAGTAACTGGCAAAGGTTTACGCAGGTACTTCTTGGTGAAATATCTAATCCAAGTCATCCAACTCGGCATTGCGGCAGAGACCAACAAGCTCCGACATGTCGCTGGCCATTTATCTACAATTACTGGAACCTCAAACTCATACGAGTGGTTTGTCATGAGATCTGAAACGGTTGATAGTTTGTGTCGTCGAAGAGGCATTCTACCAACCAGAACACTGCAAATCCCCACTCTGAATCTAACAAGGCAAATCACTCATGGATGCTTTTCTATAAGAATCTCCATGTGACAGTAGAACAAGACAATTTTTTGTCTTTCCAAACTTGATTGTGTGTTTATGCTGCCTGGTTTTTGTACTTAAAAGATTTAAGATGCTTATCCCGCCGCTTCCATCTGCTTCCTCTCAGAGGCACTTTATCGAACATTTGGTGTGCACATTTCGTGGTATTGACATCTGTCAATTTATGAACTTGGTTTTAGTAGGCGTGAGGCGCAATGAAGCGCATATGTCCCAAAAATGCGCCTTGCACCTAGGCACAACAAAGCACGCGCTTTTTAGATAAAAGGCACAAGAAATCCGAATACATCTACAAGCCTATAGAGTTCATATTTACGAACAAGCAAAACAAAAACACATCATATTTTTAAGACTAAAGTTTATCCTACAAACTCAATTATGCTCAAGCTACAAACTCAATTATGCTCAAGCAAAGACACATAAACATTGAACTTAGAATAAAGTAGCACAATCCAAGCCAATCCAAAAGAAGAAATAGCAAAACACATAATCCAAGCTAATCCAAAAGAAAAACAAACATAAAAAGTTTTAAAGTATGTAAAAACTTAAGAAGACTAAAACACTAATAAGCATACTGATACAATGAGTTTTAACCCTAAATATCACTGCAAGTGCACAGCAAACGGAGTAGTAATTAGGGATCGAATCCACGAGAACCAAGTGAAACACTACGAATTCTTTTGAATGAAATTAAGCTAAGATGGTAAAAATGATGTTGATTGCAATGACAAATGTAAATAGCAATTTAAACGATGTGAAATCTATTAAAACAAGCGTTAAGTCTAGGGCGTTTCGCAGGAATTCAGAGATCATGAACCAGACAATTATTCAGGGAACGATAGAACGCAGTCTCAACTCAAACAAGAATGTATAATCAATCCACTTTCGTGGTCTCAACTACTTTATCTAGCAACCTAAGAATCTAAACTGTCGTTTGATCTTAAAATTCTAAACAAGCATTAACGAACAGGTTTGATATGTTCACAAATTGCCTTAACATCAGCTTTCGTTGGTTAAGGACAATTTGCTCACCTATGTTTTATCAAGCAATCTATAGTGCTTTTGATGAATAGATTAAACCCTAAATCAGAGATTAAGTGATCAATTCAATCTAAGCAATAAGAATGACAATAGGTGAAGACGATAATAATCCCTATCTATGTCTGATTCAATGATTCATAAATTCCGTTGAAAACCCCAAACTCAACTAAGGATCTACTCAGACATGGAAAGAATCAAAGCAATCGAAGATGAAGAAAAACTCATGATAAATTAGAATAGGGTTCAGAAATCTTCTCAATGATTGAAGAGTCAGAGATTCGTCTCCCACGGCTTACAGAATTGCAGAAAACTAAAAATCTCAAAAAGTATGGAAGAGTATGAAAAAGCTTAGCCTAAACAATGGCTTAGACTCGAATATATATATCTAAGTCAAAAACGTTGGAGAGAAAAACGGCAAAACCCTCTGAAAATAGGAAATTAAAAATTTCCTTTTTCTCGTCGAAAAATAGCTTGGATCGATCGATCCATGATGGCACGATCGATCTGAGCTTCTCATGTCGATCCAAAAGGTCTGGGTATCTTGGATCGATCGATCTAGACTTGGATCGATCGATCGATCCAGTCTAGATCGATCGATCTGGTCTCATCAGATCGATCCTAAATGTATACGATGTTTTGCCTGGAGAGTTGGATTGATCGATCCATATGTGGATCGATCGATCTGAGTCTTTTTCCGCTGCTTTGCTCTAATCCTTACTCCTTATGCCTCTTTTCTCATCCAAACATGTTCTGGCCCTGAAATGACACTAAAACCATAGAAACGACTCGAAAAACCGTTAAAAACATATGTTAGAGTGCGTAAAAACGCAATACATCAACTCCCCCAGACTTAGCGTTTTGCTTGTCCTCAAGCAAACACTAAATATAGAGTCGAAGTTTGAAAATCACGGGAACTCACCTTCTCTTTGAAATGTTATAATGATCATTCACCTTATAATCCACATATTTCAAAATTAATCTTAACCGAACCATTATGTACTTCTCCGCAGACATTCACAACCTTCCAGATTCAACCCACAAATTTCACAACGTTGTCCATAAGCCTTTCATTGTTAGGTCTCATCAGTGATCTCAATGTCAAGAGTCTTATAGACTCATTCCCGTCCAATGCCATGACAACCATCCGTACGATCATTGGTACTCTTTCTCTCCCCCAGACTTGTTCTTTGTTTTCGTCTTTTCTTTTCTCTCTTTTTTTTCGTTTCAAGGGTGTAGGCGAATAATGGCATCATGGGAAATTTTCCTAGCCTCGCTTCCAACTCTTGTGTGATCATTCCTCTCAAAGTAAAATAATGGGATCATGGGAAATTTTCCTAGCCCTTTACCCTAGAGGAAATCCTTTCATCTTTTCTGCTTTATTACTTTTTTAGATAAGGGAGAGGAGTACCATTATGTTTCGCACAAGATGTGTTTGTCAGGCAATGAGCAAGGAGTCAGACCCTTGGCATCAATCACGTCTGATGAGGTAAAAGGAAGAGCTCAGAAATTAGCTCGGGCTTAGTGGATTCTGTTGGAAATGTGGATGTCTCTAGTTAGCTGGTCAGCTTTTGGATTTTTCATTGGTCAAGTCTGAATGGATTCTGCAATAATGGTCACTAAGATAGAAAAAATCAGACAACAAATCAAGAGAAATATCATAATATCCAACAGAGTTTTGACTCAATAAAACATCTTGGACTGACTCAATAAAAACATCAAAATGACTCAAGATAAACAAAACAAAGAAAAATGGCATTAGTCCCAGCAAATATCCTCCCCCAGACTTACTTCACACCGTCTCCGGGGTGAAAATAAATCGGAAGAAGGATACGACTTACGCAAAAAGGTACATAAAAATGAAAAAGGGAAAAAGTAAAAGGGAGATAGAGATGATACTGCAATCAAGGACGGTCATCCGGGCTGACACTCTCTCGTACTCCTGGTGCTCTCCTACGCCTCTGAAGACGTGGTCCATCGTCAGACTCATCCTCATCAGTGGTCCTGTGTCCAGCAACATCAGAAACCTCAGTAGTGGTGGTGGGACGTCTAGAGGAGGAGGCTCGGAAACATGATGGTGGTCGCGGGCATGTGAGCCTAGAGAGGGCTCCCCAAATCCTCTGCATCATGGAGTTGTTGGTCCTCTGGGACTCAACCATCTAGGCCCAACAAGCCTCATCTGTAGCATCTGCAGGTAAGGGGGGAAGATCGTACTGACCAGTGTAAGCAGGAAGCAGCTGCTCCGTCGTATCCTGTGCAGTGTAATCGGGCACTCTGTCATCCTCCATGTGAGGCTGTGAAGTACTGGCTCGTGCAGAACTACTCCGTCGTCTAGGTGCAGCAGCACACAGGAGCTCCGGGGCAGGTAAGAACTCCAGGTTGTCCCTGGATGTGAGAGCGGTGAGGGCAGGAAGTGGTAGTTGGCACAGATGAGAGACTCCAGCGCGATCATGGAACTGATACTTCAGGCCAGCTTTGAGAATGGTGTTGTGCCTGAAGTACTGCTCATCGAAATGGGCGTGTGTATCAACACACGCGGTCGCAGTGAGATCAATCCCATGATACCTGAAAATAGGAGTCAAGAGGCTCCCAATACACTCTGTCCACTGTCTCGAAGTGTTAAGCCCGCGAAACTTCTTCTGGACCAAAACTGCAGCAAAAATCGCTCCGAAGTGCGTGTTGAACCCAAGTCGAGGTGGCTCGTGGTAGATGTCACGGACAAAAGAAGGCAGCCCGTAGTGCAACATCTGCAGCTCATCAAAGCTCAAAGAACCTGCTTCCTCCTTAGCGAACAAGCTGTGCCCGATGATCTTAGCAACCACTCTGATCACCGGGTTCCGGATCAATGTCAACTTGGCTTCCCGTGATGTGTATGGCCGGGACCCAATCAAATGCCACAGCTCAGAAGCCTGTGGAAAGTCATCCGGGAACCTGCAGCTCTCTCTATAGGTATCAAAGTCATAGAGGTTACCTAGCTCGTTGAGTGAAATCTCGTAGAGGAGACCGCTGGAGAAGTAAGAAAGCTTCCCTTCACTCGGGACATTGATCGCGATGTCCGCGTACTTGATATCTGCAGAGGCGAGGAACTGCCGTACCAACTCCGGGTAGAGGGGGTATGTCTGATATGCAAGTGTGCCTAGGCCCATCCTCTGCAACATGGCGCGGACATCGTCCGCTATGCCCATCCTCTGCAATGTCCGCTCGCATATGAACTTGGTAGGTGCCATCTCGACCCGGAGCAGACCGTTGTAGAAGGTGCTATTATGAATAGCCCATGGGTCTCCATAACGCATCATCCGATAGCGGGTGTCGCGCTGCATCTCTCCAACCGTCATGTGAGGAACCGTGATAGCAAGAAAGTCGTCGATGGGCGTGTTATCAGAGCAAGGCCATGGAGCAGTTGTATGCTCTCCTTCCTCCTCGTGGTCATCCTCTGCTCTATTAGGGACCAAAGATTGAGCGATGCCTTTGTCTCTTCTGCGCCTCAAAGTTTGCGCATTCGGGTCAACTCGTGGTTGTGGTGGTGGTGGTGCTAGACCCCTTGTTGGGTTTTTCCTCACAGCTTCCATTTTAACCATTTCTTTGCAGATCGAGTGAATGGGTTATATAAACAGAAAGAGGAGGAAAATTCGAGTGGTTTAGAGCCAAAAATCGTCCAGATCCGTCAAGAATTGAGAAAGTTAGAGATTTTGCAAGAATCTCCCAAGAACACTCAAAAAATCGCAAGAGGGAAAAAGAGAAAAGCAATGTCGGGTTTTGATTGTTAAAATCGTGGGTGTGGGTCTTAAATCGTGTTTCCCGGTTTAGTTTTAGTGAAATAAACCGGTTTTAACCAAAAAAAATCAAACCCGACACTTACCTGGGATTGGATCGATCGATCCAGACATGGATCGATCGATCGATCCAGGGTCGGATCGATCGATCTGTAAAACGTTCGGCTTTTTGGCTGGGTATCTGGATCAATCGATCTGGACCTGGATCGATCGATCCGACCCTTTTTTTTTTTTTTTTTTTTGAAGAACCTGAAACGGTGAAAAACAAAACTAAAAATTAGAAAACAAATGAATATCTAAGTATGTACACTTACCGATGGGTTACCTCCCACCAAGCGCTTGTTTTAAGTCACGAGCTTGACTTGGATGCCGTCTAGGCTTGAGGCGGATCACTTAGGGGAACGTTGTCTCCTTCAGTGATTTCGGTATCAGCAAGATATGGCTTTAGGCGTTGACCATTAACCACAAATTCTCCTCCTGCAGTGTCCAGCAACACAACAGCTCCATAAGATCGTACCTCCTTGATGGTGAAAGGACCAGACCATCGCGATCGCAGCTTTCCAGGGAAAAGTTTCAGGCGAGAATTAAAGAGCAACACCTGATCGTTTGCAGCAAAGTTCCTTGGAATGATCCTCTTGTCATGGTAGGCCTTAGTCTTTTCCTTGTAGATCCTGGAGTTCTCGTAGGCCATATGACGAATCTCATCAAGCTCGGTAAGTTGCATCAAACGTCTCTCAGAAGCAGGCTTGATGTCGAAATTTAACAACTTAACAGCCCAAGCTGCTTTGTATTCGAGTTCCACTGGAA